>CM055964.1:65390000-65807500 GCA_029531755.1 Holothuria leucospilota | reverse complement strand
ATAGCAAGGATCTGATCTTAAGTTCTCACAGTTTAATAAAGGCCTTGCTTTTAATGAAATGATTTCCACAGTTGATAAATGTGTCCTATATAAGCAAGGATCTCTCCTTCACTTTCCTTATCATAAAACTTGAGAAGTGGATACACCCCACCGACATGTCAGACAAGAATTGCTACCTCGGAGCACAAACCTAGTAAATTTCGAGGCAGGAATCAGTTTTTGCTTTCATAACATTTTAAACAGAGTATTCCTGTAATGCACAGGAAAAATCTAAGGTGAGGGTAACCTCTTACTTGACGGGGTGGGGCCAGCCGGCCAGAATTTGCCCCATGGGTAGAGATAAACTCCCGCGGCTACCAGAAGTCCCAACAACGCAAAGGGTTGCGGGAAGGATGGCGGAAGCAAAATTTTCTTGAAGAAAAGCTGAGAATTAAGGGTGTTGAAAATTTGAACAACATTGGGTTTTATTCAATTTAGTTTGAAAGTTTGGAGTTTATATTGAATAAAATTCGAAAGTTTCGGATTTAATTGAAGAATCACTCCTCCTTAAGAGTAAAATCAACTCGACACTATTATGTTAAGGTTGGTGGGGAATCATCATCCCTAACATTAACTTTCCGTTGAAACCCCCCGCACTTAATTGCAATTCTCGGAATGTTCTTTACATATTTCATTGTAATCTGTGCAAACACGAACTCTTATGTTGGAGAAACCGGGACGTCCTACCGTCTTAGGTGTAATAATCAAGAAAAGTCTATTCGAGACAATGCAATTGGATTCCCAGTAGCAGAACTCTTTAATCCCTCCCATAGCGAGCAACTTTGTTCGCACAGGAAAATTTTAACCACGGAACTAATTTGGATAATGAATCTTCAGTCACACCTCACTGGACTCGGTCTTCTTAATCAGTGCACTTTTCATCAAATATTTTAATCCTGTTATGTCTATCTAACTTCCAGCGCACTGTTTGTTGCACGTTATTTTCTTGATTTAGTTTCTCACTTTGTTATAAGATTTTTCTGAGGAAGGTTCCAGGGGGACAGAAATTTCGAAAAAAAATTATAGATTTCGTACTCCTCTAATCAACCAGTTATGCTCTTTATTGCATTCGTTCTCATGTATATATATATATATATATATATATGTATATATACATATACATATACATATATATATATATATATATATATATATATATATATATATATATATATATATATATATATACATATATATATATATAAAATTGCAAAAAGAACAGTCAATACATTAGATACCAACATATTTGCACCATGTTTATTAGACGTACAAAATTTTCGAAGCCCTGCTTCTTCATCAACATACACCAAAACTGTGCCAATACCAGTTCAGAATAGATTATATCGAAGGATCTATTCTGAGCTGGTATTGGCACAGATTTGGTGTATACTGCTGATGAAGAACAAGGCTTCGAAAATTTTGTATGTCTAATATACATGGTGCAAATATGTTGGTATCTAAGGCATTAACTGTTCTTCTTGCATCTATCACTATGTGCTTTATATATATATATTTATATATATATATATATATATATATATATTTATATATATATATATATATATATATATATATATATATATATATATATATATATATATATATATAAACATATATATATATATATACCGGATGGAAGTGACCCTTCCTATTAGGAGGTCCAAGGTCCAAGAATTTATGCGGGATCATGCAGAACATTTGAATGGCCATTTACACACTTTCCAGCTGACAAACATATTTTAATGCTAAACTACAATACACAGGCCCTCCCTATCCAAAGAGGTTTCCCTTTTCTGTGCATCAGTGCAGCGGGCCCCCTTTTGGTAGGGGACCGAAAAAGTGAGTCATTTCAATTTTTCAGAAGAAATGGAGACTAGGGAAACTGGAGACACACAAAGCTAATATAAAAGGAGAAATATCAACAAGAATTTAACGAAAGGGCAGCATTTTAGCAAACCAATAATCTACAATAGGGTTTTGCTTCTTGTAAAAATTTACCTAGAGCTTATTCAGAATTTCCGTTTAGTGTTGATGCCGTGCGTGGGCCCTTTAGCCGTGCAGTGGATTACGCTACAGTGCATGTGACCCTTTTGCAGTGCAATGGTTACAACCATTACGTACATATACTACACACTATCAATATATATATATATATATATATATATATATATATATATATATATATATATATATATATATATATATATATATAAGGTCGATTACTGCGAAGCATTTGTGAAATGTATAGATCAAAGAAAGTAGTAAAAAGTGCAGTTTAGGAGAAAACTCCGCAACGTTTCGGGTACATACCCGCCTGATGAAGGGTATGTACCCGAAACGTTGCGGAGTTTTCTCCTAAACTTAAAGCACTTTTTACTACTTTCTTTGATCTATATATATATATATATATATATGTATACATACATACATACATATATATATATATATATATATATATGTATGTATGTATGTATAAATATATATATATATATATATTAACAAGGTCGGGCTTTTCTCAGGATGAAGCACGAATCTTGGCCTATTTTTACACTCTTACTTTTACCGCGAACCTCAAAAGACTTTGTTAATCATGTCACCATTTCCAGCAGAACATCCAGCACCTCATCGGATAAGATTTTGTGCATAAGATTAATTCAAAACAGTAAAAAAATATGAGAAAATAAACTTTAGAACACAAGCTGTAGGGTCGCACTTCACTGCCCGCGATACAGATGATAGAAGCCTGCGTAGCTATCCATGCTGTCTTTCTCTTATAACAGAAGGTGAAGCGAAGCAAAAGAACAAAAGTTCGTCATGCAGATTAAGACATATTTTCTTTATTTGCTACCATCACACGTAACGTGTGCTTTGATTGGCTAAGAGTTGTCACTTATTGTGCGAAGACTGAGGTTCACTACTCTTAGCCAATGAACCTATAATTTGTACCAAAATGTTCGTGATATTGGCTGATGATGGTCAGAACTAAAACTTAACCATAAAACTATTGCACGAAGACTTCATGTCCAACAACATGATAACATGATTCTCTTTTTTGCTATTGCAGCATTGGGGACAACTGCAAACGTACTGATAGGAGGCCTGGTCTTCAGGAATTAGCCATCCTGAGGTATATTGGGGCACCTGATACGGACCCAAAGGCATTCGAGAATAGCACCATTGATGCTGGTGTTGTGTTTAATCCATCTGCACGTCAGATATATGACAAGAGTATCCGAATCGTCAACCTCACCTCTTTAAGTAAGCAGCATATTCATACCTAAGTTAATAGCAAGGACTTACAATATATATATATATATATATATATATATATATATATATATATATATATATATATATATATATATATATATATATATATATATATATATATATATATATATATATATATATATATATATAACGCTAATTCCCACCTTAAGGGGAAATTGTTATATCTGCTTGCACATAGGGCGAAAAAATGATAATAAAATACATAAGAAATAAATTCGCCCTAACGTCTAAACATATAAATTAACGTTATTTGAATGGCCAGCCATCCGTTCGTGTTAACAGCTAGGTGTCCGTAAATTTGACAACTTTGAAGTAATGGCATCTAGTTTGTAAATCTAAGAGGGCGCCCTTGTAAGTTTACGTATTCTTATAGAAAAAGTGTGTGGAAACGTTAAGGCGAAACTTATATTTCACCCGAAAATTTTTTTCCCCTTAAGGTCGACTTTTCAACAACAACTTTCCCCCTAAGTGCCGAATTAGAGAAATATATATATATATATATATATATATATATATATATATATATATTTCACTAATTCGGCACTTAGGGGGAAAGTTGTTGTTGAAAAGTCGACCTTAAGGGGAAAAAAATTTTCGGGTGACATATAAGTTTCGCCTTAACGTTTCCACACACTTTTTCTATAGGAATACGTAAACTTACAAGAGCGCCCTCTTAGATTTACAAACTAGATGCCATTACTTCAAAGTTGTCAAATTTACGGACACCTAGCTGTTAACACGAACGGATGGCTGGCCATTGAAATAACGTTAATTATATGTTTAGACGTTAGGGCGAATTTATTTCTTTTGTATTTTATTATCTTTTTTTCGCCCTATGTACAAGCAGATATAACAATTTCCCCTTAAGGTGGGAATTAGCGTTATATATATATATATATATATATATATATATATATATATATATATATATATATATATATATATATATATATATATATAGGGAGATTGGGTAAGTGACCAAAAAATACCGCCACCGAACGAACGAAATGAGGCTTACCACGGTGCCCGCTGCGCTAATGTCATTTGCGTAATTTGATGATGAATTAGCTGCAACATAACAGATAAAATACATACATGAATAATAGGAAAATATCCCAGTCCTCAATTGCCATTCTACTAGTTGATTCTGACCTAAATACGCATTTTTTCGGAAATTTTTCAGTTTCTCTCATAATCTGTCGATACTGAACAACTTGAGCAAGTTCAAAGTTTTACACACAAGACCATAGCAGACAGGCATATTTAAGGAAGCCGAGAACTGCGCGGTAGGAAATACTCAGTTATGTAATTGTCTCTGCCATATATTTTGAAAATACTGGGAAGGACAAATCAAGATGTGGAGATTTCTCCGGCATTCACAGGACAATGTGAAACAGGGAAAAGGAGAAACAAGGTCTCCATTCCATCATCGACTGGAAATGTGAGGGACAAAACCAAAACAAGTGAAGGGGTACTTAAAGAAAGGAAGTTTACAACGTATATATTTCATGACATCTTCCAAATAAATGCGCTTGTCTTTATATTAATGTGCATAGCGAATGCAGAAGACGGCGCTATATAACTTTGGGTTGTGTCACCAAAATCCAAAATATCAAATTTGGTACAGAGAAATCGTTGAAGAGTTGAGAGCTAGTAGTGGCGCGGCATAGACTAGATATACAACGTTATAGACTGCAGCAAGTCCGTGCTGTAGAACGGACTTGCTGCCACACGACATGCTTCAGTATTATAGCTCCCTTAATACATCTTATCCAGTGGCGTAGCCGTGGGGGGTTGGAGTTGGAGTTGGGGGCAAACTGTCACCCCGGAAAAAAATCGGAGTGAAATCGGGAAGACTGAAAAATGAAAAAAAAGAAAACAAAAGAAAGAGAGGGGAGAAGGAAAAGGGAGAAAAGGATAAGATAAGAAAAATTAAAAAATTAAAGGAGTGAAAAAAAAAAAGAAAGGAAAGGCCAGAAAATAATAAGAACGGAGATTATTGTCGATGGTGGAGAGAAGGAAGGGGGCTTGAATAAAGAACTGGTTCGAATATCGATGGGACGAGTAGTGAGACAGGCAGGGCTAGCCTGAAGGACGGTGGGAAATTGGGAAGTTGAGAAAGTGAAGGGTCTGAGAGGACGGAAAAGGAGGATGAGGGATGAAGCCAGGAAGATTTTGCATGGGGAAAGAGGGAAGGATAAGGGACCAAGGAAAGGGAAGGTAGGGGTGGAAAGGTCGGTCGGGAAGGACGGGCCAGGATGGAAGCAGGCAGAGTTTAGCCGGGGCGCAGGACGGGGAGAGAAAAACAAGGACAGAAAGGAGGAAGGAACAAATGAGAAAGCGAGTCTGGGAGTGTGGGAGAGGGAGGAGAGGCAGTTACGACCCCGATCTTAATTTTTCATCATTATGTTTAAGGGACACTTTAAATCACTGTCACGGTGAATATTTTCTTTAATAGTCACACAATGTGTGGAAAAGAGCCAAATGCGTTACCACGTAATATGATTTGGTGTCAGAACCCCAACGCGTGTTTCTAGAAAAATTGCCAAACACCGAGAGATTAAGAGTGTGTTTGAATTTAAGGATAAATTTTGCAATGTAAAATGAGGCAAGAAATTCATAATACCAACAGGCCTTTTGGCGCGCTTTGCGCTCATTTATCGTACGAAATTGTGAGCTATCGTTACTCCTTCTTACAGGACAGCTTCAGCATAATTTTTTCAAAGCCTCATGCATCCCTCGCCTACCATCATCTATCCTCCCACAGGGGTATGGAACCCATCTCCTCTGATCTCTGCAGAAATATGAATAAAATAATTGAAAAATTAAGCAGCAAACAATAGGGAAGGAAAGGAGACGAGAGAAAATAAGGAAGAATTTTAATAAACTGAAGAAAAATAAAGATTCGGTAGGCCAGCTATCTAGTCAAAGTGTTGTTTTTTTTTTTTTTGGGGGGGGGGGGGTATGTGCTTCTCTCATAATTGCTTCTTGTAGGAAAACTTGAATTAATTCTTACAAAGCCCTATGCCACCCCTGCCATAATCCATCCTTCCCCACGTATACCCACCCTATCCCTTGCACCATCAAATCGACCTACCGAAAGTCCAATTAGTTACGTTGTTATAAAAGATGGTTAAATTGTGATCATTGTGACTTGTAAAGTTCGCATAATGATATGGCCACAGAATATTAAATGCTTTCTTGTATTGCCCACAATTTTGTTACTACTCCAGAGCTTCCGGGGCTTCGCCCGAGCCCAACAGGGTGTGGTGACCTGGACCAAAAGCAATGGGGGGGGGGGGTGAAACACCATTGCAACTTCACAATTACACGAATACGAAACGAATTCCTGATGTCTCAAAGCTCAATTACACTCCAGTTTTAGCTAGCTCGGCTCATTACGTTATGTTCTACAGCATGCACTTGCTGCAAGTCAACTCTCTGTAGATCTAGTTTTTACCGCGCCACCACTAGCTCTCAACTCATCAACGATTTCTCTGTAAACTGAGTTTCTTTGAGTACCCCTAACTTGTTTTGGTTTTGTCCCTCCTCATTTCCAGTCGAGGATGGAATGGAGAAATCGCGACTTGGTATGTCCATTACCCTGTTTCTCATTGTCCTGTGAACGGAGAAACTGCATCTCGATTTGGCCTTTCCAGCAGTTTCAGAAAATATGGTAAGAGACAACGGTCGGTATAAGACATAACTGAGTAGGCTATTCCCTACCGCGCAGTACTCGGCTTCCGTATATATTGGTAAGCATAAACTTTTACGTATGGTGGTGACACTAGCCATAGGACGTTGTGCAGCATGCTCGGTCCATCTGTACAAGAAGTCCGTGGATAATAATTATTCAGGTACTGTGGGCATCGGCGCTTTGTTCAGCTCACCTCTGAGGCAGACAAGGTCCTGAAGGAGGCGGGGTATAGCTTACAGGGGGCGAAAGATTTTGTGGGGGATAAACTAACATTCATTTAGACAATGATAATTTTTTATTTTCCAGGGAAGGGGGTCCTCTGGCTCACCTTGGCTACAGGCTTGCGGCGAGACAGTGGTGCAGAGCAAGGGTACATGCCCCCCTCCTGAGCTTTTGATTAAAGTCGGAAGGAAAGTTTAAACTAGAAAGCCCAAAGGCTTAGTGATTCCTTGCCGAATGGGGATGCTTTGTTGCACTGAGCTTTAACCCTCAAATTTATCTTTCTTGACTACATCATTTTATGATAATTTAACAATTTGACCTCGGCTGACCTCACATGACCTCTGAACCCTACCAAATATAACAAAAAAGGAAAACCGGAAGTGTCTTGAAAGGGATTCAACTCCAATAGATCTTGGAGCTTGAAAATTCTTGGCAAATTTTGCTTTTTGACCTCTGGTTACCCAGATGGTGATCTTGGGAATACTTGGCAAATTTTACTTTTTGACCTCTAGTGACCCCAGGTGACGATCTTGTGAATTCTTTGGAAATTTTCTTTGTGACCTCTGGTGATCTCATATAACAATCTTGGGAATTGTTCCGAAATTTTGCTTTTTGACCTCTGATAACCCAAGATGACCTTTGACCTCCACCAAAAACAATAGGGTTCTTTCTTACATGATGAAAAATCTATACACTAAATATCAAAAGTGTCCTTCATTCCTATCTTGAGATATTGTGACTACAAGCTTTTCGGTTTTTTACCTCCTGTGACCCCAAATGAACTTTGACCTTCACCACCAACAAGAGGGTTCTTTCTCTCAACATGACAAATCTATATACCAAATATGAAAAGTGTCTGTAATTGCTATATTGAGATATAGTGATTACAAGCCAATTACAAGATTTTCGCAGTTTAACTTCTGGTGACCTCATATGACCTTTGATCTCTACCAAAAACAATAGCATTCTTCCTCTCAATATGGCAAATCTACATCAGTCGTTCCTATCTTGACATATCGCGATTTCAAGGTTTTCGGTCTTTGACCTCTGGTGACCTCAAATGACCTTTGACCTCCACCAAATACAATAGGGTTCTTTTTCTCAACATGACAAATCTAGATACCAAACATGAAAAGTGTCAGTCATTCCTATCTTGAGATATCGTAATTATGAGCTTTTCAGCTTTTTAGCTCCTGTGACCTCAAACGACTTTTGACCTTCACCAAAAACAATAGGGTTCTTCCTCTTAACATGATGAATCTATATACCAAATATGAAAAGTGTCTGTCATTGCTATTTTGAGATATCGTATTTACAAGCCGTTTAGGAGGTATTTGCATTTTAACCTCCGGTGACCTCGGATGACCTTTGACCTCTACCAAAAACAATATGGTTCTTTCTCTTAACATGGCAAATCTGTATACCAAATATGAAAAGTGTCAGTCATTGCTAACTTGAGATATCGTGTTTACAAAGTTTCCGGTTTTTGACCTCTGGTGACCTCACATGACCTTTGACCTCCACCAAAAACAATAGGGTTCTTGCTCTTAACATGTCAAATCTATATACCAAATATGAAAAGTGTCGGTCATTGCTATCTCGAGATATCGTGTTTACAAGCTAGGCATCACATACACACACACCCACACACGACATCACCATCGCATAGATTCCTTGCCTACCTTCGGCAAGGAATCAAAAAGTCAACAGGAAGGCCTACATCCCCTATATTTTGAAGACTTATCAGGCACGTTGCAGTGGTGTCATCAAGAAGGGAGGGAATATGGGGGAATTTTCCCCAGTCTATTCTCCCCTACTTTTCCCCAGTTCAATCGAGTACAAAGGTAGACGGGTTACAGGACCAACGCGCACTCACAACTTTTTACCTCCCAAATTTCTTCTCGCCCCACCTTCCCACTTTTGAAATCCTAGCGGCGCCACTACCTCGTAGCCAGATAATTTGTGTAAGGAGGAATTTGAGATAGCTTCTGGTTGCGAAATGTTTCTCGGGGAGCGGGAGGTATGTTAAGATATATAAAGGCAAACAGTAATTTTTTTCAAAATTTGCGAAGGGCCATTTTTGTAGGGGTCACCTCTTTCCCCCAGACTACGGGCTTGGGACTTACCTGTAGACGAGACGACCCGTCGGATTTACATACATTACCTGCTTACATGATTGGTCCACGTTTGCGTACGTAGCAGGCTCTACGGTGTAGCTTTTATAACATCCTTAAAGGTCTGTAATTTTGGGATTCCCGCAGGGATTAATTTTGGGAGTTGCTATTTAGTTCTTTGAAAATATCCACATTAAACACCATACTAGAAACTAGCTACTAAGTAATTAACGTATAATTTATAAAGGAATAACAAAAGAAATACAGACACTTAATGAACAATTCCCACAAATGGTCAAACTTTGAAGAGAAATATCTCGAGAACGGTAAAAGATATTCAAATAATTCTAACGGATTTTTGATCAGGGGATCTTAATCTAGCTTTGTTGAGTAGAACAACTGAATTTATTACATGTCCACAGACCTTTAAATGGTTTGTGAAACCTTAAGGAGCTGGGAAAAGAGTCCTCTCAACGGGGTAAGGTCCTCGATAACTTTGAAATGGGTTGCGTTTCTGAACCGGGAGCTTAACTAAGTTGAACCAAGCCGACTTGTAACGAAAAGGTTGCTCACTTATGCTTAAAGGCTCTACAATTTCGCCACAGACATGATCATTTCTCTAAATACTGCACATTGATAGACATTAACTCAAATGAACAATAGCTTCGCACTGGTTGGTCAATGGTAAGTTATGCAGTCACTTGTACTCCTAATTGCTTACACACAGTATTGTGTGGATATGGCCTTGAATAATTTAGTTCAGTGAAAGCTTCTACTGTAGCTTTGTCTGGGAGGTGTATTAGAAACGTGTTTTGTTTAAGTAGGAGGAGGGGCCAGAAGTAAGCTATATAAGGAGAAGTCTTTTCTACCATGTTGGTCAGATTATAGGGCCTTTACACAAAAGAGATAAAACCTGATGTAACTCGTGTTGTGTTTACGGCTATTACTCTAAAATAGAAATCTTTTACCTACGGCTGCTTTTGCCCCAGAAAAGTCTCATAGACTCAATGTTGTAGCCTCATTTGTAATTTCTTTCATGAAATTTTGAAATGAACTTTGAGAGTTGTTATCTTTTGTCATCAACAGTTTAAACTGCCACAATTTTGCATTGGTTTTGATTATTTTGCATGAATGGATAGATGACACTGGATGGATACATATGATATAGGTTGAGACTGATGGGCAAAGCGAAGCAACAAGTATGGTTTGGAGTTACTACATCTGTAACCTCTAGTGCAATGTCATCTCCTCACACCGATGAGCAATGCTTCGTTTTCTGTGTTATTCAAGTCATTGTTTTTGCATTGAAATAAATCAGAGTATTAAAGTGTACCTAAAGTCTGAAAATTCAAAAATATATATTACAGAGCATGAAAACTGAATTCCAATGGTCCAATTCCCATCTTCACAGGACTTTCTTAAGCTGAGATATAAAATGTTGAAGTTTATTCACTCGATTTAAAAAGGTAGATTGCGCAATAATTTGTGATGTCATTGTTGTACTACTCAAATTACAATCTTTGTATTTCTTTGTTTTTCTGAAAGCCACCGCACCTTGTGCCAAAATGTGATTGCGTTCTTACTGCTTTGGGGTGACTTGACTATATAAGCCCTCTCTGTACAGCATGTCATGCAAGAAAACAGGAAGCGGTCAAGGTCATATAAACAGTTTTAAGTTTAAAAGAAAACAAAGCATTTAATGTGAGTTGTACAACAAGAATGTCAAAAATTATTGCGCAATGAACTGCTTGGATTTAAGTGAATAAATTTTAACATTTAATATCTCAGCAATGGAATAAGCTATGACAATGGGAGTTGGACCAATAAGATTAATTTTTTAACCTCTAAAATATGTATTTTTGAATTTTTAGACTTTAGGTCCACTTTAAGTTCCCAAATGGAAGGTAAAGTTATAAATTTCTATGCCCCTCTAATTTCATGTTTGTGTGTTTTTTGGTGGAACTTAACAGTAAAAGAATTCAATTAAAATTGAATAGTTATGAATTTTTACTCCTTCCCTTTAAATTAGTTTCATTTAAAGCCAACGAAAGGGTAAGCACTTACTACCTCTCTGTTGGCGTAAGTAAACTGAAGACAGATGATCATGCTCTTCGAGATGGATTACCTCAGATTAACCGCATTAGTTTTGACTACCCTCCGGTACCTCTTCTGACACAACACAACGAAGTCAACCAGTCCCTGTTCTGCGATGCTCGGGAAGCTACTAAATGGTCTCACTGCGAAGAACAACGTTGTTCGTGTGCCCAGATCATTACAGCTGAACTCGGCGAGGTATCAAAATATTACGTAATTCCGAAGGTAGAGGTGATGGTAGAGGTGCCACTGTAACATACCGACCACAGACCAGTAGGGGGAAAAGGGGGCATTCGTGAGCAATTCCTCCAAGTTATTTACGCCACCAATTTTTCACAGCTTTGATTTACTGCAGTACCAGATGCAAAAAGTAGGTCCACATCAGCGTTAGGCTTCCAGAAACTTTCTCCCTCTAAATCTGAGCATCAAAATGTGGACCCGATCCAAGGCAAGGCAAGGGTGGTGCCATAGGGACAGGGGCATGGCCCCGCTGAGGAAAGCTGGCACCATCTCGGATCGAAAACTTTTTAATTTTGGGGGGAGCCTTCATGGGTACTCAAGTGTGAAATCCTAGAGGGCAATTAGTCGCCACAGCGACCGTCGATTTTCTTAATTTTCTGTTAGGGAGGGAAGACTCTTCAATATTAAACCCAAAGTTTTTAGATTTCCTTCCATAAAAACCATAAGTTTTTTCAATTTTCTTCAAAAATACCCGAAAAGTTTTAAATTTCCTCCATAAACCTTAAATTATTTTGCTGTCTCCATCCTTTTGCAAACCCATTGCCTTTACAGGAGCATCGTGGTTTGCTAAGAAGTATGGCCCCTCGTTGGACAAATCCTGGCACCACCCTACCCCTGCATGAAGGCGCAGTACTAGACATTTCTGGCCAGCACGATTCTAAAGATATCGTCCATCTTTACCCTTTCACCAATGGTGAAAAAACAGAGAACGTTAATTTTTTTCAGCCCCCTCAAAGCATATTCTTCAGAATATCATCAAGAGAGATACAGTAAAAATTGTTCTCAAAAGTTATTTCTCAAATTTGTGTCCAGTATTGTAAAATAGAAAAAACTTGTTTTGAGCGCGCCATTATTTTCATCGCCATCGTTCATCACATCATGGGAAACTTCAAAAAACAAAATACTGCACTGAACAACAGACTATACACACAACGATTAATGTCGTAGCTGATTGTTAAGACCTGTTCATTTCAGTGATTGCGGGATAATATTGAGAGATTTTCTGTATATATATATATATATATATATATATATATATATATATATATATATATATATATATATATATATATATATATATATATATATATATATATATGTAAATATATATATATATATATATATAACGCTAATTCCCACCTTAAGGGGAAATTGTTATATCTGCTTGTACATAGGGCGAAAAAAAGATAATAAAATACATAAGAAATAAATTCGCCCTAACGTCTAAACATATAAATTAACGTTATTTCAATGGCCAGCCATCCGTTCGTGTTAACAGCTAGGTGTCCGTAAATTTGACAACTTTGAAGTAATGGCATCTAGTTTGTAAATCTAAGAGGGCGCCCTTGTAAGTTTACGTATTCCTATAGAAAAAGTGTGTGGAAACGTTAAGGCGAAACTTATATTTCACCCGAAAAATTTTTTCCCCTTAAGGTCGACTTTTCAACAACAACTTTCCCCCTAAGTGCCGAATTAGTGAAATATATATATATATATATATATATATATATATATATATATATATATATATATATACATATACACACATATATATGAAGTAAATTGGTACCTTTCAATTGTTAGCTTGTGAAAAGTCTGAGGGTTTGTAACAATGCAGATATCACTTGTCGCCGGCTGTAGAGAATGGTAAACAGACGGAAGTAAAAACAACACCTCTCTCTCCCCTTACCCCTCTCCTTACTCCCTGGTACCGCCACTGCTTCTTTCATTTACTGAGAGGCGCTATTTAATCAAGGCCTTTCCACATATCGGGAAAAGAAAAATCTTGCCCCACATAATTAGTACAACCATCTTAAGAATATCTGAGATCCCCGGGCAAACCAGTATACTGGTCCCAACCTTATAATGGTTGAAAATTTATCTTCGGGGCCCTAAATCGCGCGTCCATGGCAACCTTCAAGTTATGTCCATCCCGATGAGACAAAACATTTCACTTATGTTGAAAATTAGGTGCGGAGAATTGCCATCAATCCAACTAAAGATTTAATCTGTTACTACGAGCTCCCTCCTGTAATGTTGGCTTGAAAACAATATAAATTCTGCCCGAATGGGGTGGGGCCTTGTACTCCCATGTAAGTCATGACAGTGAAGACTACGATTTACATCATTTCCACTTTATTGATCCTACAGACCATAGAACTGTTCTTCTACAACGGTATCGTCGACTCAACTGCTTGCCACCCGCTGCATCTTCACGGAATCTCTTATCGGGTTGTCGGTTCCGGGTTAATGGACAAGGAATATACCCCAGAAGAAGTGGAAGAGATGGACAAAGAGGGAAGGTTCTTCCGTTTAAGTACGCAGTTTCCGCCTGTTAAGGATACTGTGTGTGTCTCACATGGTTCTTACATGATTATACAATTTGTTGCGAACAATCCCGGATGGTGGTTTCTACATTGCCACTTGGACTTTCATGCTCTGGTAAGTGGACTTAATTGGTTCCTCATGGTAAACCATCTTCCTCAAGAACTTTCTACTGAACATGTAACCAAAAAGTAAACCAGAACGCACAAAGGCTTAGTGATTTCCTAGCCGAAAGGGGGTGCTTTGTTACACTGAGGTTCATCCCTCAAATTATACTTTTTGGCTATGTCATTTTTTACGATGTTTTCACAATTTGATCTCTGTTGACCTTACATGACCTCACCAAAATTGAATAAAAAAATTAAAAACAAATGAATAAAAGAGAACATTTCTTAGAAGGGATTCGAACCCGGGCCGTCTGCGTGAGAAACCGAGCTCTAATCCACTCTCAATCATAGAACTCGTTAGACCTATGGTATTTCTAATCATACTGTAGTCACAGCATCCTTTACATGTTGTCACAATTAAATAATTCAAATTCTACTTATTACTGTAACAGTTATGCTTGTGACAATTAGATGTTCTCTAAAACTTTATCTTTGGAATGGTAGAAAAATTCAGACCTAACTTTTCGTTGGTCACGAAACGCCAGACACAAGTTGGAGGCACCACCCACTCTATTTAGTTTTACGAGGTTTCCGTAGTTTCACCTTTGATGACCTCAGATGACCTTCGACCTTCAACAACCCACAGATTCCCTCTGTCTTTAAATAACACATCTGTTTACCAAGTATGAAAAGTATCCATCATCCCTGTCTTGAAATATCGTGTTTTTTCAAGTTTTTCGGGGTTTTTACCACTGATGACCTCAAATGACCTCTGGCCTCCACTGAAAACAATAGAGTTATTCCTCTCAATGTGATAAACTTATAACCAAGTATGAAAATTGTCCATTGTTGCTATCTTGAGATATCCTGTATACAAGTAGTTTTTGTGAATTTCGTATTTTCACCTTGTATGACCTCAGATAACCTTGGCCTCTACCAAAACCAATAGTGTTCATCTTTTCTATAACGCATCCACATGCTAAATATGAAAAGCATCCATGCTTCATACCTAGAGATATCGTGTTTACAAAGTTTTCGGTTTTTGACCTCTGTTGATCTCACATAACATTTGACCTCCACCAAAAACTGTAGGGAACTTTCTCTTAATGCGATAATTCTCTGTTCCAAGTATGAACATTATCCATTACTGGTATCTTGAGATATCGTGTTTACAAGCCAAGCGTTACAAACACACATACATACACGCGCGCACACATACCCAAACACTCGCGTGATTGCATAGAGTCCTTTCCGAGTCCTAGTTCGAGTCCGAGTCCTCACCTGCCGAGTCCGAGTCCGAGACCGATCACTGGCATTCGAGTCCGAAACCGAGTCCGGGTCACAAGCTCCGAGTCCGAGTCCTCCTATTGAAAAGTGTACACTAAGAAACAGGAATTTACAAATTTACAAATTTTTACACCGCCTTTTATACAATGTTGTTGTGAGATATCGTAGGCGGGATTACGGGGGCAAGAAGGAGCTCGTGCCCCCACTTTTGTCTAGACCTTAAAAATGAATAAAAATAATTTTAAAAAATGAACGAAAGAGAGGCCAGAGAAATTATGAGGGATTTTTTAACATTATGGTCAATTTTGCAATGTAAAATGAAGGAAAAATATTAATTTTAAATATCAAACAATGCCAGAATTATTTTCCTTGGCGCGCTTCGCACGCACGCGCAGTGAGTATTAAGTAATACAGTGGCGGAGCTCAAAGGTGGGAGGCAAGGAGCAATTGTTATTGAAAAGGTACCGTAATGAAAATTTCTTCCAAAGCATGGTCGTTGGCTCTCAGCCACACTTTTATGACACGAAGGTCTGAAATAAGGGTTACTCAGAGTACTAAATGTACGTCATTACGTCCACCATGCATGGTTCTTGCATGCACGATTCAGAAACCTACCCTGTATGGGGAGTCGTGATTCTCAATAAATTTTTCGGCATGCTTCGTGTGAGCTCAGTTTAAGAAGGTGTATCGTTAATACTGATTTCCGTACTCCGTACTCGGTGGAATTGTCTCCTTACTACTTCCTGTAGGATCAGTGCTTTAGTAAATTACTATATCAAAACCCTACAACCCCTCCTGCTGTTCACTTTCCACACCAACTTTCACCATCCTCATACAATTGACCGAAGGTTACTATCTAAAATTTGCAACCACGATAAGAAAAGTATTCTGTTAGCATTTCAAATTATACCTGAGGACGTGGGTTTTTCTCTAGAAATGGTCCAGAATGACCGCAACAGCCATCAGTTTTAAAATAGATTCTCGAGAGGATCCCCACCCTCTGGCTTCTTGCATTCGGCACTCGCAGTTAAACGTTTCTCTGGACACACCTTACGAAGAAGCAGGCTCCAATAAAAATTGCTTCTCTGGCATCTTTTTCTGTGGAAGCCCAAGGCCATGTCTCTGTAAGAGTTACCCATAACATTTCATTCATTGTGAAAAATATTATACACCATCTCCCTAAACCTTTCATCCTCCTGACAAATTTATGCTTTAACCCGTATTCTCGAAACTATCTTATTTATCACAAGTTATGAAAAACTTGAGGGGTCTTTTGTCCTTGACCATGGACAAAACTTATACCAAAAAGGGAGAATAGCCTGGCTGGGAAAGAAGTCTTTAGTGTTATGGTTAATGTTGCATTCAAAAAATAAAGAAAAACACTAGACTGCAATAAAATGCGGTTTTCTTCGACTAGCTTTTCGCACACCCGTTTTAGATATTAGTTCGTGATTACCTCCTCTAGAACATCTTGCATGTTCCATATTCAGACAAATTCTTCTTTCATCATAATAACCACTCACAAGCCAAAACCCCTTCTTAATGACCTGAAATTCTGATTGAGGCTATTTATTAAAAAAGACAAAATGTGATTCTTCTGATCTGTTTATAGTGCACATCAGCTGGCATCTGAAGCTGTTGTCTGCAATTCGATCAATACCTTTAAGTCCTTCCTCACGAAAGACTTCTTGAGGCGACTAATGGGGCATTACATGAGTCTCTTACTCCCTTCTCCGTCAGCCACCTGCTTAGTCAGGTGGCACACCGGTGAATAACAGGTGAATAACTTCCGATGAGTTTCAAGTTAGCCAAATGCATCATTATAATGGTTTTAATTCTTTAATACGTCCGAGGAGGTTACCCCTGGACCATCACCAGGGTGTCGTCCCACCAGGGCCCGAGAGCGGGACCCTGGACCCCACGCCTTCAAAGGAGCGTTTCGCGCTCCCCCGGCGCCTTCGATCCTGTTTGGTATTCCGCCCGGGTGCCCCCCCCCCCCCAGTTTCACACACCAATTCCCGCCCCTGTGTGTTATGATAGGGAAAATCGGTGTTGGTGGGAAAAGCTGCGACTGGAGGTAGGGCGGTCATCATTTTGAACTATCGATCTTTTAATATTTCCTATTAATAATTGCAAACTGTCAGAATTTTCTTTCGTTCATTACTCTGCTCATTAAATTTGAATCGGAATATACAGATACCTTTTTGTAAATGTTCCGTTGGGCCCTCCACCCGCAGATGTACCTTTGGTAGTCTTCGCCTGAAAACGTCGTCATTTCGAGTGTGCCTCATTTCTGTAACCGACTCGCGCTCCTAAGGGTGACTGAAACAGAACGCTTGTGAAGAGGGTGCATTTGGGATAAAAATTTCCCAACAAAACAATTGTGCAGACAACCCGACAAACACATCAGTTTGGAAGCGAGAGGGGGTGAGCTGGAAGTGAGGTGTCTGGCTACATCTTGGTTAAATTAAAGAATATAGATTGACCTGTATGGACTACGACAGTTGGAATTCTCTGGCTTCAAACCCACCTTGAATTTCAGCTCCTACACACCATCACTAATCCCTCTGCTACATCCCTGTGTGCAAACCGTACCATAATCCAATAATCCCCAACCTACACACTCACCTACTCACATGCTCACACAGGCTGCAGTCAAATCGATGGGCCATAAAGTTTGACGTTTGTAATCCAGTGGTGGCGAGGGGAAGCTGGCAGGCCAGTTGAAATGAACTTAGGAGACCATATGCCTTTTGATAGAAACATATACAGGCCAAATATTAGCCTATTTTCTTTCCTCTAATTTGCCTTTTCTTATTTGAACTGTGCATTTCTAAATAATGATATTTTAGAAAAAAAATACGTACGGTATCGAGGTACAACTTTTGCAGCCTGGGAAATTGCCACTCACGGCAATCTACGTTTTTTGGCATTAAATATTCTTGTTACGCTATACAAGCCAACAGATAGTGACGCTCCGCTTAGATAAAGTCACGCCAAACCACCTTCCTTTGCAGCCATTGACTTTCCAAAAAGATATTAGCCACTTAATCTGACATTATTTTATCCGCTGTCAGGCCTGGATTTTGCCTAATGGTCAAATTGTTACTCTTGCGATCATCAATTGAGTGGGCGCATTCAATGTCATTTACAGACAGTTTAAATAAATGTTCAGGTTTATGTTCACTATTATGAAAATACCCTCAGAGCTTCCGTGGCTACGCCCTTTTTATTTCATTCGGTGCTGCTCTGAACCAGGGACCTTTCGACGGACCCCTAGAACCACACATTCAAGAAAAACGCTAACCATTTCAAAATGAGGCCTAAAGGCAAAATCAAGGATACGCGTCTGGCTGTGGCCTGTGAGATCTTCCCGATTAAACATTTTGGCCACCATGGGGAAATAATTAAGGACCCCCATGTACGGTTTTATGGTAGGACTTTTTATAAACTCCATCTACACTATAAAGCGCATAATGCAAAGACGTAAATACTGTGTGTTGTATAGAAACTGCAGAGGACAAGGTAAAGCTATGTGACGACGGATTTATTGCATAAGTGCTTCCCAAATTCTGCCGGTCTCGAGCCAGGTCTCGGGAAATTTAGAGCCGAGTCACGAGTCCGGACTGTACGAGACCGAGTCCGAGTCCGAGTCCGAGTCCTTGTCTTCCGAGTCCGAGTCCTAAAAATCGTGACTCGAGACCAGTCTCGAGTCCGAGACCGGTCTCGAGTACTACAGCACTGTATAAAAGGACGATGTTCTCGCTTACCGCTTCAAACAGATTGTAGGCTAAAAAATAAATATTTCCCAAGTTTGTACCAAATTTAGTGGTGGATGCAGGATTTCCCGAAAGGAAGGGGGCCAAGGGCCCAAGGGCAATCGTGGTCACATTGAAATACATCGCAACGTTGTTTAGCGTATTGTACATACCGAAAAAATCCAAAAGGACGGTGATCCAGGCCCCTTACCAGCGTAGCAGGCTGTACGTTATATTCCTGGTTGGGAAGCTGTAAAGAGGGGATGAGCAAACAGAGTTCGCTCCGCCGTGTACTCGGCCCTGAGTTCACCCACGTTCAAATTTCTAAAGGTTGAGATATAAACATTATTCAAATGTTCAAATGCAAATTTCATGTAGCGTTGGAAGTACCATTTCATGTAAAAAAGGAAGTATTTTTAGTGAAACTAAGATCTTAGTGAGCTATGCGCCAACTGCTTGTGGGAATTGGCTAGATAATTTTGCGAACATGTCTCGAATTTCAAAAATATATGTCCCTCTTCAGAACCTAGTCTGGCTATGAGGTGCTGCCTAAACATCATCACCGTACTACTGACGGCAGTAAACGACCTATAGGACCAGAAGAGTTAATAGTTCTGACCTAAGGGTAGCTACTTTACCTAACTAAGCGACTACAAATGTGACGGAAGCACATTTACAACTTATTCCACATCGGGTGGTTGACTAATTTAACAATTCACATCAAACTTGCAGTCTTTATTGAGTTTATTTTCGAACGGGGTGGTATAGGGAAGGGGAGTTGTTTGACGGGTCTCTCCATCATGACCTTACATAGTTCACGGTCGCCACGACTATAAAATTATAAGGGCTGGCAGGGGCAAGAACATAATCGAGGGTCACGAAGTAACAGGTGGTGCATACTCAAATCTTGGTTCAAACTTCTCAGTACTACATTAATTTTTGAACATTTTTATTCAGCTTCAAGTTCATTGAACATGGTTCTCTATGAGAAGGAAGAAATGTTTTAAAAACCCAGGTTCCTATTTCATTGACCTCGACCAGCCGTCATTGGCCTGTCGGACTTACTATAGACTCCACAGTTACCATCTGTAAACGCAGAACTGAGAATCAGAGGCGGGGGCTGGGGTTGACTAAGTTTATAGCATTGGCCAGCTGACTAACCTTAGAGTCTGCTGTGCCCACCGTAAGTACCACTTGCTCTGAAAATCTCATGTTGTAAATTTTCACATTTAAAGCCCTAGAGCCATCGCTACTGAGCACGTAAGATTCAAGTTGCCTAAATAATTAGAGAGGGCCCTTACAACGGGGGACCGTTCTGAGACATGTGTGTCCCTAAATAAACTTATATTCTTCTTATTTTCAACAGCTTGGAATGGCCATGGTAGTTCGAATTGGGACAGATGAGGACATAAAAGGCTTGATTCCGCCAGATTTTCCAAGATGTCAAAACTTTAACTAATAGGTTTCAGTTAAGTAATATTTTTGATATGCAGACAAAACAAAGAACTTGTCATAATGTAGTGACGGACGGGGTCGGTTATTGCCCTATCTCTCGTTTAATGTAACTTTTTCTGGCTGTAAAGAAGTAGAATCGATTAGAAAAAAGCTCTGTACATATATACCGCTCAGCCCTCACATTCCAACTTAATGATTTACGATAAACAACCATCATTTATCAGTTTGGGTATACGACGTCACGCCTACTTGCTCCCAGATTAATTCGCCTCGTGTACCGAATTATTATTTTAATTGCCGATCTCTCAAGAATCGCAGAGGGGAGTCGAATGCAAATTTCACTAGAACGTTAAGATAAGGCTAAACGAATTTGTCCCAGATTACCTTACGCAACTCCTCACCATCTACATATCTAATCATTTGCATACGTCGGCATCACAGGCTCTTCTGGGTTTATGCAACTGTAACCAGGCCCCTCATACTCGGGTATAGCGAAGACTTCAACAGGTATGTAATTTATGGGAATGTAGCAAGTGTGTTTCATTCCGGACCCAATTCGAATAAGTCCCGCTAGAGCAGGGCATCACTCAGCTGTACGTCCTGGCTAATATCAAATATCTATGCAAAGTCCCCACATAGTTCAGTTTGAAATCCCCGTATACCGGCTCATTCTTTAGAAAGCACATTTCGGCTAAAAGAACTGTGAAGTTCCGGTGTAGCGGGGACATCTCCGGCAAATTGTTGCGACATATAATATATATATATATATATATATATATATATATATATATATATATATATATATATATATATATATATATATATATATATATATTTTATATATAGTTTATATATATACTTTATATATACTTTATATATATATATATATATATATATATATATATATATATATATATATATATATATATATATAGGGGCGTGGTTACAATTGGCAGTGCATTACCGCACACTGCATAGACTTACCATTAACGAGCTTTTTTTTGTTTCTGCACTTAAGTTTTGGAATAATTTTCTCCAACACATAAGGAATGTTGAGTCTGTTGCTACTTTCAAAATGGTTTTTAATGACTCACTTGTTTAATAATGCAAAGTTTTCATTTTAATAGTTTTTACTTTTATTTTTGCATCTTATGTGAGTTTTTCCTACTGTTATAGTCTCTGTAGATCTTACGCACAGAACAAAGATATTATAAGCATAGATTCCAAACTCCTATACCTACACTGTTACGCTCAGTGACTCGTCATGGAGACGCATACATCAGGGCGGAAGTGTGAATTTGACAAGCGTGCCGTTCTGTTCCGCTATCTGCGTACAAAAATAAGAATGCGTCACAGAAAATTTCATTGTTAAAAGAGGTTAGCGTGCGTGCACTTTTACAACGCGTTCTATACGCGCAGAATACATTTCTCTGTGTACTGTCCGGAATACTTGACGCACAGTTCTGCGCGATCTGGAAACAAACGCGCTAGTTGCTTTCCCGTTGTGAGAGCGTCAGTAATTGAACGCGCATATAAAAGTGCGTCACTTGAAGATACCATAGAAACTGACCAATGAATGTTCATGAACTTGCAAAACCATTCATTGTGCGCTCATGTTCAAGTGTAAATACGTGGAATGCCGCGTTGAAGAAATAAGTTATTCTTTTTCAAGTGGAATTTATTGAGGCGTAGTACTTCTTCAGTCAACACCATTCCGAAATAACAAGTATTAATACTTTTGTAAGACATTCATTTGCCTGTTTGTTTTCAAAACGACTGAGCAGTGATCAGCACTTCCGCCCCGATGTTTTGGCCTCCATGAGGAGTCAATGCGCCATTTTAAGTTTGGAATCTATGCTTGTAATATCTTTGGCACAGAACAGGAAGTACGCCTCCAATAAGGCAAGCGGGTTTCATTGCAACTTTAATACACCAACAAATGCAGACAGCTGATTACAGCTAAAAGACTTGTACAGTGTACCGGTCGGATACGCGCGTAGTCTTCTACGCCCGCTTACGAAGTCTTCGTGCGTGCCATGGGCTTCATTGTTTTGCCGCCAAAATAACGTCGCGTGACGTCCTTGCATAAGATCTATTAGTAATTCTCATTATTGATGTGATCCTTTTGCAGTTCGCATTTTATATGTTTTCTACAATATTCACTTATTTTGTCTTGTTAGTACTGTTCGTAGAATCTTTTTTGTTCTTCATGCGTTTGTACTTTTGTTTTAGGGCCTATTTTAATGTGTGTTTGCTATTTTCTTGTGTATATGCTTTAAATGCCCCCTTTGGTATTTCTGCACAATCTAGCACGGTATAATTATTACGGTTGATCGCTTTTCGAAATTTTGGCTACGATCATGTGCCAGTGTCTGTTCTATTCAGCCATTTTAGAACGGGTCCACACGTTGGCGCCCTCTTTATACAAAGAAACTCTCTTCTGGGACAATAAATATTTTCTTGAACGATTATTCCTTACCTTTTGATATGACTTTATTTTATAAAAAGATTTTGTCTTTGGCCGTTTAATTCTGTAAGCACAATTCCTGTCAAAACGTCTTTATTCGTCTAAATTCGAGACTTGCCTATTAAACCATATAGAATATGGATTTTACATAATTTTATGCTGTCTTACATGTACCTGTTTCGTCATATCTGAGATTATTTCAAGGAGTCAATTTTACAGGGCCGGATCCAGGCATATCAAAAAGGGGTGTACGCCCCCTATTTTCGGCAAAGCAATGAATTTTGTAACCAGAATTTTACATCTCCAGAAAAAGGTTTGATCAGCACTGCAGATGGTTACGCCCCTCCCCCTTTCTCACTTTCCATGATCCGACCCTGAATTTTATACGGTCCGGCTCCACCCACCAGGGTTATCAGTTGACTGTGCGTGGTCATTCATGTGTTCCATTTTGCGCCAATAACAATGGACCTTTACTTAATCTCAGATAGATTTTCATTTTTGAAGACAAGGATAAAATGGACTCCGAGTCCGCTTCCAGTTGTAGTCCATCCCAGGCTAATTCTGATTATGGAACCTCCCATTCCAGGTCACTTTGAGTCAAGTAAAACGAATTCGGGCAAGAACTCGAGCGTCACAGCCATGTTTATAAAATGGCACCATGCATGCCTCGGTCTATTCATGTATCCTGAATGACATCTCTGATTCATTTGATGAATCAGAAGTATGAATTTAAGCTTTGTCCCTTTTTTCTCTTTTGAAATGTCAATAAATCATTACACTAAAAACAGTCAGTATAGCCGTACGAGAACAGTAGAATACTGAGGTGGTCAGATGGCTTGAACTTTATCCTAAGAAAATGAATTCAAGACCTTTATTCATGACACACGAGAAAAAGTTCGTCTGGAAGTTTAAAAATATTTGGACGAGAGGGTCATGTGTGGTGCTTGGATTATGTTAATTACACCTCTCATAATTTACATTGTTGCAGATTAAGATAAGAGTGGAACTGGACAAAATACCTAATTTTTAGACCTGATATTTTAAAACTTCATTGGCTAAAATTGTAGCTAATACTCATGTCTCCCAGTAGAACTGACTTTTAATACTGAAATTACACGGATCTTCTTCAAAATCCGTCAACCCCTCTAAGTTATGTGATAGAATTGTAAAGATCCCTCATTCAACGTAGGTACTGTAGTAACTGGAAGTCTTTGATTGCCACTATGCTTCGTCTTACAAATAGTCTTAATACGTTTAGACACAGTGTTCTTATTCGTTGCTGCAATTTGGGCGCTGAAAGCGTAAGCCCACAGTATTCATACGAAAGACCAGAAGGGATCACTAAGAACCTTTGGGTATCACTAGCTAAGTTACTATCGGGTAAGGATGTGACTGTACTCCCATGTCCGGTCCTTAGGGTGTGTGTAATCACCCCCTCTTCTTGGACGAGACAAATATATCTTCACGTTCAAGAAACTAGTTGCATTTGAAAGGCAACTATACTTTTCAGGCAAAAGTAACTAATTACTTTTACAACGTTGTAACTATAACGATTTACAATTTTATGGAAATAAGTGTGACTATAACCATTTACCTTCAAAGTACAACGGGAACAACCCTGGTTACATGTCAAGTTCAATTTCACCACCTACACAATAATTTAACGGAATAAAATGTGTCTGAGTTGGGCCTCTTTTGAGGAGGGGAGTGGGGTAAAAATTTCTAAATCACATGATGGCACGGTAGAAAAGTCTTACACACAATTGAAAGGCCTGGGAACTGGCATGTCCGGCAATCTGCCGTCATTGGCACTTTTGGGAAATTTTTTTTTTTTTGTAGGCTACACGCCAATAGACACTTTTCCAAATAGCAGTTACAAAGGATTGTGGGATTGGATTTTAGTGTGCGTCGTTTTTGGCCACAGAAGAATGCCATTGAGAAAAACGCCCCACTTCAAAACTGTATCCCACAATCCTTTGTGACTGCTATATGGAAAAGGGTCTATGGTGGTGGCGCTCCGCTTAGATTGTATCACATATAATGTCACTACAAATGATACTGAAAGAGCCCCCTCATATTATAGGCTACGCCCCTCCCCTCCGAGGTCAATTCCGGCTATACACGTGCTTATGGGCGTCCGTTGAAAGAATCTACCACTGAGAAACGATTTTAGGGGAGGCTGCATTCTTGTGAGATATATGCCTGACGAAACCTTCTTACGCGATCGCTTAAGGCGCGAAACTACAAACTGAGTGTCTTTGAGCCTTCCAAAAATTTCCTTAAAATAATTTTGGAGTTATTCTAGGCAATTTCTAGAGAAATTCTCATCTTACATGTGTTATGTGCACGCTTATGAGATGCTTTGGCTGTTGATGATTGCAAATTAGGTATTGACCTAAAGTCCTCTAGCAATTTCCCTCGGCAGCGGAGTGCACATGCAGTGTCCATTTCATGTGTGGGGTTCAGGAGAACTGTCCGATTCCAATGGTAAAGCCCCGGGCTTGAAGCTCCAGGTATTTACAATATTATGGTCATTTGAATAAATCCTTCAACTGTCTGCAAATGACATTGGCAATGGACTGGCCACAAAGATTATTATTAATCCCTTTAAAAATTGAAAAGATGTAACCCAGACTAACTGTCAGTCGAGTTAATGTAGGGGTAGAAGTTGGTTGGAAAGTGGATTACTCTAACAAATCATCATATTATCAAATGATATAATTCAGGTCTGCTGCCCTCTACTGCCTGCCCCCCCCCTCCCCCCCCCCCCGCGGCCCAAACTGTTTGGCATGTGGACTTACTTTGGTTCCCACTTTTGTGTTAGGGAAAGGCGGGTTTGGATAAGGGTTTATCCAGCCATAAATGGTGCAATGGTTTCGGTAACAATAATCTTACTCATTTCATTGGACAAAAGGTAGTTATGAGGCTGTTACACTTCAGTTGTCTTGCAGAAATTGATCTTAATTAGGTACCTATTTACGTTTGGTGCGCCCTAAGCTCTAATGAAAACTTTAATAAGCACTTGAATTGCATACCCGGTGATGTTTCTGAATTGTTTAGGGACCATTGTGTATTCCTTCACCACTGCCGACCATGCGTTGCAAGAAATTTCATGGTGGCAAATTTTCCGACAGACTTCCTTGGTCTGGATATATACATGGATCTACAAAACCCAACAAACACAAAAACCCCGTTGAAAAATGAACCACTTAAAAGCACCTAGTGAAACAGAAAAGTTGAGTTTGGTCAAATCAACAAAAGCCCTAATAATTATAAAAAATCTACTTAAGAAAAATAGTGAATAAACACAAAGCTGCAATGAATGTAATATTTTGTACCTACGACGTTTTTCAGTCCTGGTACCTGTCCATTAACAGTGATTAAAGGACGTTTTAGCTCATTTTGCATTCATTCCGATAGCAGTCTGCATTATCAAATGGGCAATTTCCTCAAGGCCAACTTGATCCGCCGTTGGTTAAAGAGTAATAGTGAGGTATATTACATGTAAATACACAAGTCCTGTCTTCATGTGAACATATGCGATCACAACTGGTAGACACCGGAGGGGAATCTGCAAAAAAAAAAAAATAGAAACAATGAAACACAGACCCATTTCACCTACGCTACGTTACTAATAGCAACGCAACAGCAACGCTTAAGAGAGGAATGTGCAGACGCAGGTTCAAGCATGTAGCCAGACAAGGTATTGAAGGGGAGAGATAGCTTGGGGGGGGGGGGGGGGAGACGAGAGACTCAAAATGCATTAAAGACAATGGTAATTTTTGATCATCTAGGGAGCGAAAATTTTCAGGGGCGCTTTGCCCCTTCCCTACTTGGCTACGGGCTTACAAGGATTGCCCAATTATTTGAAGTCAGACGTTGGTGGCACTGGTGCATGCGCAGCAGTAGAGGTTCTTCACTGACGTCACAATACATGTGACAACAACAAAGTCAGACATATTGGACGTCACACTTAACGCGCTTTATGCACACTGTGTACAATGAGTATTGGTCAAAGTTCAAAATGTTTAGTTTCTTCTCTTCAAATTTGTTTTCTTAATGATCGCGAAAGTTTGTTGCATAATCGGCAAAAAATCACAGGTCCTTCAGTTATTATTATTATTATTATTATTATTATTATTATTATTATTATTATTATTATTATTATTATTATTATTATTATTATTATTATTATTATTATTATTATTATTATTATTATTATTATTATTATCCGCATGGATTATGCCTTAAGGCGACACTTCGTGCTAATTCAACAACATTAAGGCGACACCTGGAATTAAGGCGACACATAACTGTCGCCTTAAAGGAATAGGTACCATTTAGAAAAATAATTTTATTGTCGCAAATAGGCTTAAATTGTTCCTTTTGGTCTAGTAAGTATGTCTACTAAATTTGGTTAGGGTGGGGTTAGGGGTAGGGTTAGGGTTAGGGTTAGAAAATTTGAATTTTTAGTGTGCAAGTCAATGTAACTGTCGCCCTAAGTCAGTATCCACGCTTATTATTATTATTATTATTATTATTATTATTATTATTATTATTATTATTATTATTATTATTATTATTATTATTATTATTATTATTATTATTATTATTATTATTATTATTATTATTATTATTATTATTATTATTATTATTATTATTATTATTATTATTATTATTATTATTATTATTATTATTATTATTATTATTATCGATTTCCAACAAAATATACAACGTAGGGCTATATGGGTGTCTGAAATTCTTCAGCGCCACCCGATTTCATAGCCTGTACAGTTAAAACTGATAATGGTTAAGAACAACCATCAACAGTGTTATCTGTAGAAAACTTATGGCAGATAGCATAGATTAAACCATGATTAGTTTTAACTGTACATAAATTATGAGAGTAAAAACAGAAACAGACTTTATCAAGTTCAAAGAAACGTTATCCAGTTTGACTGCACATGATTTAATCTATGATATCAACCGGCATAAGTTTTGTACAGTTTTTACTGATAATGATTCGTAACCATTATCGGTTTTAACTGTACAGGCTTTGAGAAGAGCTAATATTGAACTCGGGAGTCCACATACTAAATTACCTATTACTCACTTTATATCCGGTGAGCGACTACAGATACTACAACAATTTTTCATTGTTATCGTTGTAAAGTTTATAAACCCATCACAAATGCACGTGTAGCCTACTTGCACGCCCACACATACACGTAAGTACATTCGATCGCTAAGAGTTTAGTTCAGAAAATATTCTCTGAAAAGAAGGATCAAAACATTTTAAGCTTTGACCGATACTGTGAGTACATAGTTCTTGCGCGTGCGCTAAGTTTGAGGTCCAGAATGGCGGTACAGGTAAAATCTAACCCATTATGACGTCACGTGAAGAACCTCTATAGACCATACAGAGAAATCCTAAGCTTAGGATTTGTCTGAGACCATATGCATTGACATCACACTGACGTCATTTTGGGTGAAAACAATGAAGCACACGTGCACGGACGGCGTGGATTTCGCCGCACGTGTAGTAGACTACGTGCGTATGCGATTGGTTGACAAATCAGCTGTCTGCATTTATTGGTGTAACTTGCAATGATACGCGCTTTTCCGCCATTTTCCTCCAAAAGAGGGAGCACTTTCTCCTTTGTGACATGATATGCATAAGGTCTATAGGCACTGCACCACGAGGGAGTGTTAAGCGTGTATAACATAAAAGTTTTCCAAGGGCTTTCCAACACGCGGTGTAAACAAGCATGACATCATGTGAAATGTGATTGGTTCTAGCAACTTCGTAAGTAAAGAGTATTTCAAATGATAAAACTAGTACAGCTTCTATGTAAACTCATCACATGTTGTCTTAGTCAGGACCTTAGCCTCTCCCTTCCTTCCTCCCTCCCTTCCTCTCTCCCTTCCTCTCTCCCTCCCCCATTCGACTAAAAGACTAAAATGTAAAATGGTGTAAAATGATCCTTCAAGGTATAAATGATGGACGTATTTTGTTTTCTCTCAGAGATCTTTAGCTTACAGGGAAAATTCGTGCGCTCTCTTACGCTTTCGCCTATACAATTGTACTTTTCTTCAACCTTCTTTAATGATGTGTTCGCTTGATTCAACAGTGAAGGTTTGGAATTATTGTTCCACAGTGCTGGTGTAATCTTGGTTAAAGAGTACCTAAAGTGTCAACTTTCAAAAGTAAATTTTATAAAGCTTGGAAAACGAATCCAAATGGTCCAAGTCCCATCTTCACAGGACATTCCTAAGCTGAGATATAAAGTGTTGAAGTTTATTCACTCAATTTAAAATGGTAGATTGAGGAATAATTTGTGATGTAATTCTTGTACTACTCAAATTACCATCTTTGTTTTTCTTCGTTTTTTCGTAAGCCACTGCACCTTGTGCCAAAATGTGATCACAGCCTTACTATTTTAAGGTGACATCATGACAATACCATGGAAGTACCGAGGTAGTATTTCCTTGACTATGCAAACCCTCTCCATACAACATGCTATGCAAGAAAACAGTAAATGGTTCAAGGTCGTATAAACACTTTTATTTCAAAAGGAAACAAAAGCAGGAAAAATGAGTTGTACAAGAAGGACATCAGAAGTTACTGCGCAATCGACTGCTTCAAACTAAGTGAATAAATTTTAAAATTTTATATCTCCGCAACAGAGTAGTTGTAAGCTATGAAAATGGGAGCTGGATGAGTGATATTCATTTTCCAACCTTTAAAATATATATTCGTGTAATTCTAGACTTTAGGTACACTATAAGAAGTAAGTTATTGTTCTCACCAGTTCTAAGAAAATCAGGGCGTTTGTCAACTAAACTGTACGCAATACTCAAGTATTTCGTCCATATCAAACTACAATTTGAAGGCAGATAGAGGGTGTATTCGCAATAGTTCCCAATGAGCTTTGTATACTCTATTGTGTACCACTAAGTAGTATGGTCTTGAGCAAGAATATAGCACGGGTGTGATTATGGAGATATACAGAGCTGCATAGATGCTAAGGACTGAGGGATCTCTTTCTGCTTTTCTCTTCGTTCAAGAAGGGTCTGTACTAGCATCATGGCAGGCAAACTTTGTGCGATAATTGAACGTGTCTCAGCGCTGATTCTGCAAGCAAATTTACCATTGCCAATGATTTCTAATGCAAAGTTTGGCCGCGCTACGCGCACAATGCTTACACAGTTGACGCCCTCTGTCTGATGAACATTATTATTACAACACTCGCATCTACTTTGGCCGAAACTAGATGTCATTTTTTCAACCAAGTCAGGGGGCCGGCTAGAAGCTTAATATACTCTTCACACAAATTTATTCACAACATTGTTCTTCAGTCCATGGTGATCGCATATTTTGTTTTTTACTAAATTTAAAAGACAGCACTTTAAACATTCTTATTTTGTCTTCCTACCCCTTTAGTTTTACCTTCTCCCTTATCGTTCATTCCTTTGCAAGCTGTACGTTCCAGGCTATATGTGTCATAAAGAAAACTTATACTACTCGGTATATATAAAGTCGCTAACGCAATATATGTCCATGATATACCGGTACCGAAAGACCAAGTTTACAGGACCTTCAGAGGTCCAAGCCTGCAGCCAAGGTGGCGAGGGAGGGCGGGGCCCCCTAAGCATAACTTTGGTCCACCTAGAAAATTTAAAATTACTATTGACACTGTCACCCCTAGTGGGTGGCATACACGAATCCGTAGCTCCTACCGTGCTATACGATAAGCTGACAAAAAATGAAATCAAATCGGTAAATACTTGATAAGATAAATATATTACAAGAAACAAGAAAAAAATATATATGTAACCTTAATTCGCCATCTCTTTCCTCGGCGGGGTGTCACCACATTCTTGGATTTTTTCCTTGCTGCAGCAAAACGAATCAAATCAACAACTTATACAGTTCAACTAAGAGAGTCCAAACTTAACTTCTAACTTGTTATTTTCTTCGTGGAAATTAGGTCGACGCTCCAGTCATTCCTTGTTCCGGGACGCCCTCAGTATTGGGATTACCAGAAGTCCGAGCATGGACGGCTCCCCTAGTGGTCCGCATCCTGAGCCTTAACAGCCAGTCACCCAAAACGGTCCTCGGCTAGCAGCCGGCCTTTATAAAGTAGATACACCCTTACAATGATTCCTCCTACACATTAATTACCCCCTTTCAATAGCATGCACTTTGAGTTTGACCCTCTCCGGTTCAATAATTGCCTCTCCATTGACAGATGAATCGATCCCGATACATATGCTGGTAACATTCCCAGCATAAGTATTGCCTTCTATAAACATTTGTAAAACGTCCACATTTCAAGCATTTATTCAATCTCTTCTTGAAAGATTCTTCCTTGCAGTAATTACTATACACTTAAATAGGTACAGAAATTACAATTCTTCCGCTGACAACCATGTATTTTTTCCAGGCCTAAATTTTCTCCATTATAGAACTTACCACACCAGTTACACTTAAACTGGAATTCCGTCAGATTTAACGTTCCTAACACCACTTGCGTATAAGTATCACAAACTCACCATATACAATGGCTACTCCAAAAGTAGTCCGCTATCGCGGCGACGGAGTCCTCACCTCAGCGGCGTCTCGCAACATCCCCAAGAACAGGTCATGGTATTTGTCCCTTCTCTGAGTTATAGCCTACAGGCTAAACATACACAAAAAATATACGACTCCGCACTGCTCGTTCATTGAAAAAAAAACTAACTCAAGGTGACTGACCACGCCTAATACCCACTTTGACAGATATGCTGCCTAGGATCCACCGCCTCCCTCGATAAAGATGTTAGTGTGTCGTGAGGAAGACACCTTTCCCAACTGCTTTTACATTATTCCAGGCTCTTCTCTTAGTGATCACTTGGAACAATACGAAAATATTTCAATCAGGCTACCACCTTTCGTTGTAGCAACCCAGAATTTTACTGTCAGACTTATTACACTATAACAACTACATCTGAGACTGAGAGGAAATTTTTTCTCATTCTCTCTTGTGCTGTTGTGACAAAACTCCTCCCTTAAACAAAAACTGCAGTGGCGCCGCCAGATTTTGATAATTGGGAGCACTACAGATGACGTCGTAATGCCACCTCAGTAGTCCCCAAATCCTGCGAAAATTGTACCTTTTTGTGCATCCCTGCGATTGTATACGGCAGTGGGGAATCCTTCCTTTGTCACTACATAGAGGTGCCATCCTGGGGGAGGGGTGTCCCCCTCCTTTTTGATAAATATACTTTTAATTAAAGTTGCTTAGATGTAAAATGGTGCTATCTTTGGGATATTTTTGGAACTGATCATATATGCCGAGAACTCGACTAATTTTTGGTTAGGTGAAAGAGGATAGTATGTTGTCTAAAAGAAGGTTATGTTGTCAACAAACCTCCTAAAGCCCCCTTTTGGCTACTTTGCTGCCTTCTATTCGGGGAAAAATTTTACGCAAAAATACGTTCGTGGAGTCCACAGAAACATTCTTGGACTACTACGAAAATTTTCCTTTGTTTTATTGTGCATTATAAAAGGGTATCTAAGGCTGGCAGACACCGGTATAGGGCCTCCTGGAAGTTCTGGATTAATTTTATAAAATAGGGCACTGACATGATGCTTATTACCTCGCATCCAAAGTTAATGATACTATAGAGTATATATATGGTGCCGAGCACTTTACAACTATCGTATTTTACTAAGTTTGAACAAAAATCCAGACGAACAGCTTCCAGCAATGGGGAATGGGAGGGAGGGAGAGTATAGGTGCAGGGAGGTGAAATTAGGCCTCCCTGATAGGTTTAGCAAAAGGGGTGAAGGACTATTATAATAACAAGCACGTTTCAGAATGCTTTTTCGTCGTAAGTGTATTAACAATCACCATCTATACCCATAATGGCTGCGCGCAAAGCGGTCAGTAAAATTTTTTGAAAAATGTGTACCGGCCGCAATACGTACTTTCAGCCTTCCACATTATGCTACAAATTAGATTGAAAGATCCCATACCGATGCAAGGTCTCTATAGAGGTTGGAGCTGTGTCTCTTTTTTTTCGGAAAAGTTTTGTGATCAGAATAATTCCATGCATTATTACCTTAATAATGGTCGTGAAATGGAGTGCAAACCGTGACAAATGCTCGCGAAGCACGCCGAAATTTTTCATTAAATAAGATTTTCATGACAAAACCTTCATTCTTACTTTGCATCGAGACACTTTCAATTCCCCAACAAACCTATAAGCCAATCACAAAGCCAGTCTTTTACCTGAGAATTTGTAAACAGCTTTCAACTTTGCTGCTGTGCTTCTCCGTGAGTTGCTACCGGAAGATACTGATAATAAAACAATATTGAGGTGAGGTGTAAAGCGCGAGGAGAGCGCGAAAATTTCGATAGTTTGTGAAGGATTTGCAAAAAATCTGATAGTTTGAGAACCATTTATGATAGAAAATGATTACAATAGATCCATCACTCGATCGAAAACACACCTCACCCTACCCCCTACATAAATCCATAGTTTAAACGCCTTTTGGGATCATTTTAAAATTTTCAAAAAGAAAAATCTGAAATCGATTGGGGGGGGGGCACGCGCCTTCCATGCCCCCCGTGCCGGAGCCACTGAACAAATGCATGGTTTTTTGTCAATGAAAACATAATTCCTTCTTACTGTATTGACACTCCAGACATTCCAGACATTTCAGGTTGGGTTTAAATTCTTTATTGTTATGATAAATGTTTTTTTGTTTCGCTTGTATTTTCCATATCTTTTTGCTTACTTCTGTATTATGATTCTTTTTTCAAGGGGGCTAGACTCGGTAAAAGCATCTCTGCTTCCCTCTGCCTCCTTTCACCTTTAATGCTATTATGTTTTCTTAATATGCTGCGTTGTGCATTAATGTTAATTTCTAGTATTATGAGGTGAAAAAATAAACTTGAACTTGAACTTAAACATTACAGTGGTCTGATCAGGATATCGGCACCAAAATTTTCCTTGCCTTTGCCAAACTTCAATCCTGTACCCCAAATAGATGGTACGTACAATTAATGTGTCTGTCTGGGGAAGGGAGTATAGCATTGCATAGTCTTACGAGACAGGGGTCACCAGCGGCTGCAGCCCTTCCCTTGAGGCAGAAAATGCGCTTTCCCGGCAACATTGTGATTATGAAATCACTCAAACTTCTGGCAAACGTTCTCATTCCTGGCCTCAGAATTGAAAAGAATCCAGTTGGTTTGTGCCTTCTTACATTCCCTGCAATGCTGTCGATAATTGCGTTACAAGAACTAGTTTTAAAATGGGGCGTTAAGTTGCAAAACAAATCTACGGTCGTTATCGTTTAATTGCCGGTTTTAAATTCAGTGTTTCTCTCTATTCATTCGATTCACCCATGAAGAAAGAGGGACTAGAAACTATGTTCAAATAAATGGTGATCGGGGTACAGTTTGCTCCCCCCTCCCTCCTCCTCCCTCACCCCATGCGTCTGCTGAGGTGAAGGTCGGACTTATGAAACTACGATTTCTTATGTTTAGACTAAGTTAAATGTAAGTTAGGGGAGCTAATCCTTTTCATAAGGTGAGTTCAATTCGAGTGGGCGTCGCATGACTTTGCAAATTCAGAACTTGATACTGAGGTTGGACAGTCAGAACCAGGGCTGGGGCTAAATGTGAGGCGTACTATCATGATATCAATTAGTTTAATCTATCTTCATGGATCTTTCATTCTGCTCGTTAAATGTGAAAGCATTAATTTTATAAGTTTACAATGAAACTTTGCCAATTTGAAACCACAGTATTATTTTTTATGCTGTATTCCAGAGGTACGGAATCACTTTTACTTAGGTTGCATTCACACCAAACCGAAACACTTTTTATAGAAGTCCCCTCGACCCTCGAAGAGCCAAGGGACGAAACCAAACATTACTCCCGAAGGAGTTCTGCTCCCTAAAGGAGCTACGTCTCCATGGGTCAACAAACCTAACTAACCAACCTCTCGACCCTCAGACCTTTACTTCATGGTTCTGTCATGCGTGGTCCCGTTCTTGACTGGCTGAAAAGAACAGCTACTACACATGATCCTAGAAGCTCCCGTGTTCACAAACTCTTCTGCGAAAGGGTGCCTTCACACCAAACCGAAATCTGCTGAGATTTGCTGGACGGTAGCCGCAAAGCAAATGGCTTGTACGCATTTCTATGGAGCCAGCCAATTTTCATAGCATGTACACGTGTTACAGTTTCTGTAACACAGATCAGTTTAAACTGGACATGCTATGTGTATCGGGTAATGGAGCAGTTCACACAGAAATCTTTTTTTTTTCATTGTTGTGCAGTGCTGACTGCAAAGCATGATGGCTGGTAAGAATGTAGGAGAGTTTAGTGTGATATTCGAAACTGAGAGGAAAATCCTAATTTTTATGACAAATTAAGTTTTCATTATCGCCGCAATGACATATATAAGTGAAATAGCAAAACGAATTTTGATTTTTGATGTTTAATTTGATTGGGCTACTGTTACGTAATATCTCTACCCCTATGTGTGATTTGTTATGTGTTTCTGCAGGGTGGCCTTTTTGGAGCGAAAATCAAATCATTTTCATCACTAGTACTGATAACGTTTTAAGAGATGATTTTGCTCAATCACCTATGGATGCTGCTTTGAAGACTTCCAGTAACAAAAAAAAAAAACACACACACACACACACACACAAAACAAAAACAAAAACAACAACAACAACAACAAAAAAAAACGAATACAGTTCCTTAACTAGGACTTTCAGAGGGAATTCCGTACTATTAATTATTTTTTGCCTGCAGACCGTAGGTATTCACCCTAATATCATGCTTCCAGGATTTTGTTATGGGGTTTCAGCCAGAGGACGAAATGATTCACAATAATAACCCCAAATAGTGGGTTCTAGGAGCCGTAATTAAATACGTCGCTGGGTCCACAGTCAAAGTCACAGTACTGACCGGGGTAGAAGCTCCAAGAAGCTTTGGAATATTCACAAAATTGTGAGTATTAGAATAAAGAATTTCAGTATATTAAAATGGCATACAGTTGAATATGCAACAAACAAAAAAATAAATAAATAAAAAACAAACTTGGCATTTTTATGAAATGCCTACTGTACACGTGGCCTATTGATGATGTTGGAGCTTCTTGAACTAATGACAGTAGGGGGTGCATGGAGCTTTGAAACAACCATTGTGCTCTAGCTGTCCAACAAAAAGAAATTCTACAGGTACAACTTATCCCCGAACTGACAAACAGTACGATATACCGAAGGACGCCGAAAAATCACAGTTTGAAGACTATGCTTTAATGTGTTATTTCATTTTTCAATACAAATATTATCCATGTCGTCTCCTTTCCTTCTCATGTCACCGAGTCGAGTTGTAAATTGGCAGAACAGTCTACGCCCCCTTTTTAATTATACTTATTTTAGGTTAGTGGCATGATGTCCAAAAGGAACCAACATGACCCCCACGTCATGTCGGTTATTTTGCCAGTGGCTATGGGAAGCCCCCAGCGGGAACTGTAGAGTTTTCCCCAGATGTGTGAACCCATGGGAGGATACAGGGGGCGACTAGGGTCACCCCACCAACTTGTCACCCATTTATAAAAGGACAATTTTAAAAATATAATGAGGTTAAATTATATTTTAAAATGGAAGAGCACACATAATTGAACAAAATTTTGCAAAGTGGAGTGGACACCCCTTCCCCTTACACCCTCGGCCTCCCCCAGGACACAGCTCAATAGTCACCCCCTTCACAAATTTCTGGATCCGCCACTGGAACCCTCTGCGGTGGGGGGAATGCAGCTTTTCCCGGAGCGGGAACCGCGTGGTTATGCCCTTACAAAAAAGTGTGGCATGCCACATGTGAACACACGTAATCACGTGTGGCAGAGCATATGAAAATACATAAGGAAAAAAGTGGGGTTATGCGTGGTGACACATGTGGTATTGGAACCAATCTGACACACAGGACCACGCTTTTCCTTGCATGATTGTCACACCTTGAAATCTGGGTCAAAGTGGGGAAAGCTGTGTCAAGTTGACACATGTGGCAAACCAGGGCAAAGTGTGGCAAACAAGGCCAGTGAACGAAATCGAAATATTGAATTTATTTTACTCATCACCACACTTCTCCACACTTTGCCTACTTTACCCCAGTTTGCCTCCTGTTACATGTGTCAAAGCGTGATTTTCGGTTTTCCACACATTGCTTCATGTCCAAACTGTGAAAATGCTAGTCAATGCATGGCACTTTGGAAAAGTGTGTCAACTGTTATTAATGACACACATTGTCACACAAAAGTTCACAGGAATTTCACGCCTCCTCACACCCCACCATAGTTTTGCACAGTTCGACACAGTATTTCACGTGTGGTATTGGAACTTTTGCAACACAATTTTTTGTAAGGGTGGTGTGAACACGCCCACTCCTTTTGGCTTTCTTGTTGTGCTTTGTTGTACTGCGATTTATTATATTATTGCCAATCCGTTCAGACTGTCGTCACTGACGGTTCAACTCCGTTACAGGATTAACTTATATAGCCTGCACGAATCAGCTAACTTTTTTCTGTGTACACTACTGACACGTAAGTTAAAACGTTTTGTTCCAACTTGTGATTGTCACATTTTTTAGGACTGTAAAATATTACTTTGTTAATACGTTTCAGTTATCTGTAGCACATAATAGAGTTAGGTTTTGACAGAAGTTTGATTAACCTATAGAAGAATGTTTCAATGTATAATGGTCAGGTGATATGGGGGTTGCACTTGCAGTAAGGGCTGACGATATAGACGATTAGGCCTATATTTGTAACAAGATGCAAAAGTACTGATTTATTTAACATGTTCCGGCTCAAAGCTCGAATGAATTATTCATGTTATTTAACTTAGGTTTTTTACCCCCTTCTCCGGCAGAATTTTCCTCTCCTCGAATCTGTAAACTTAAAAGATATGAGCGAGAAGTTCTACATTCCCATTATTTTTTTTCAAGCCTGCAGAAAAAAAAAAACGGGGAAAAACGGGGTACAGGCAAACCAGTTTATGACTCATAAATCTGTACCCGACGGTCGCTAATCTCCTATAAAATTTAACCCCACCCACTCCGATTTACTAGCTCTCGTCCTTACAAAGTTTTAATGTCTCCAAAAAAGGATAATCAAGCTCAACTGAAAGTCTAAATTTCCTCCTCCAAATCAGTAAAAATTGTACCAGCTAAGTTTTCTTTTAGCCTCTCCTTCTCTTTAAAATGTTACCTGTCTTCAGAAATTCTCATAAAAAGTCTGTGGTTTAATCAACAGAGGTAAGCTTCTGCTGAGTAAACTAATGTGTATGAGTTAATAACTACACTTCCTTTGTAAGCTGTTTAATAATGAAGTCTATACTATTTATCACACATTAAACTGTTCTGAACAAATCATTGGCCAATCAGGATGCTTCCTATATCAGAAGGCATAATTAAATGAGTTTACTTTTCATGTAATGTGAATCACAGTGCATTAATTGATTGTGGCAGTAGATTTTAAGTTTCCCGCAACGTATAATATGTATTGAGGGTGATTAGTGAGTGTCATCCTCTAAAAAGAAGGTACAGTATAAGCAAAACTTTGCTTTTGACAGGTGAAAACTAAACCAAAGTTAAGCAATTTGTTTGAATTTTCATTCAAGTCCTTGATGTGTTTCTCGAGATATTAATAGATGAAGTTACTTTGTAACCTTTAGTTCAATTGACGCAATCAGGAGTGATGTCATCTCCTCACATTGATGTGCAGTGCTTTCGTCTTTTTTCTTTGTTTTTCCATTGTTTATCCATTATATTGTTTCGACCTTCAAATAGGCAAAAATATCAGATTGCTTTGAGGAATGTGAAATTTATAAAATTCTAATGTCTCTCATCCTTTGGCATTATGGAATCATAAGATTAAGGTGGGCAAATCCTGCACGAGTCGGCAAAATGAAGGAAAGAGGGAAGTGCAAACGAAGGAAAGTCAGAGGGAAGAAGAAAGAGGAAAAAGAGAAAAAAGCGGAGAGAGAAGAGGGAAAGAGAAAGATCGAGCGAACAGAGAAAAGAACAGGGGAGGGAGGGACAAAGCAGGGTAAGAGAAAGGGGCTGGTGCAGACGGAAGACAGGAGATTGGAATACATTTGCAGACAACGTTTATTACAATATTTTCAAAGCCCGTAACCAACACTTTTTGAAACTTAAAACATATTCTGTCGGCAAAAAAGCTACGTAGGGCTTTTCAGTATCATTGTATACGAATGGAGTTCATCGTTGTGGTGGTATTCTGGCTTTGAGTCGGTAAATTCTACACCAGTCTGAAAAATGAAGGAAACATGAGGAAAAGAAGTGAAAAAAGAGGACAATTTCTGTAATCAGAACCCAAACTTTTCGACACGCTACGCGCGCAGTAATGTCACTCCAGTTTCTTTAGTTATTCCATTCCACATAGCAAGATAGCATAAGTCCTAGCTGTCAACCTTACCAAGTAACATGTAGGCAGGGTACACAAGTTATGTAGAGGTCGTAAATTTCATCCAATATCGCAAAGCCTCGTTGCTGTTTTCTGGTTGTGTCATGAGCTACGGTCAGTTGGTGAGCGACCCATGGAGCAAAGTTTGGCTATTTCATCGGGTAGTCCAGGTGGTTTCGACACAATGTAGGTCCCTGTGTTGTCCCCGATACAGTCTACAACTCCTACAGTTTTTACGTTTTTCTTTTTGTTCTTAATGATAACTGCGTGGATCGGGGGGTCACACCCCCACACCCCCCTCGAGCGTCGGCCCTGGGTATTGGCATATACGCCATACTTTCGCCCTGTATCCGTACCGATAGAATATCTAGCTGAAATGCCGATATAATAGTATGTTTGACCACAAGCCCCTAATGAAAATCACAAAATACTTAGCGGTAGTGCCCAATAAGCCTATTGTTTAGCGTGCAGTACGCTAATTTCTGAATTATTTGTATCACATCGGTACCGGCCTATATTGAGAATTGAAATACCGGTATCGGTAATATACTTATATACTACTTGTTATAACGGTATAACTATACTTTTAGGTAACATCCAAGAAACATGCAAGAAACGAAGTTTCAACCGGTGGCAGTTGATACTGATGATGAGCCAACTATCTCAAATCGACAAATTGTATGTTGCTCAAAGAGAAAGGTTGCTGTGGCGGCACTTATATCCTTTCTCTTACTATCTGTCATAATTTTGGCGACAATGCTGTCAATCTGCCAATCGAAGTGGTAAGTTAAGCTTTTTTAATTCTAACTGTTCCGCGGCGTAACTTCAAAGGGAGGGGGGGGGGGGAGCTCTAGACCCCATGAAACAATCTACCGCTTTCGCATTGACTGATTGGGAGTCCTCATGAAATGGTGAAGCCCCATTGAGCCCATGAAAAATAATCTGGCCAGCCAACTTAATAAAAATAAGTTCATCATTCTCCTTTCTAAAGCATGCTTGTCAAGTTAAGGAAGAATTCAAACTTCTTTAACTTAGAAAATGCCTTATCGTTATTAAATCTTTCACTCTCACCAAAAATTCGACAAAAGGTTTTTCTTGACCAAAAGATTACATATCATAAATTATGAATGTTATATCTTCTGAAACAAATTGCCGGACTCCCCACTCTGTACCTTTTGCAACTTGGAGAACGAAACTTTTGAGCATTTGTTTTGGTCCTGTCCTTTTGTTGTTCTTTTTTGAATCATAGTTCTTTTGTCAAAGATGCGGGGAGAATTTGCCCAACAGGAGGCCAAGCTCCCGAAGGGGAGGCTAGTAACTCGAAGCTCCGGCAAAGGTGACGCTTCCCGGAAGAATCGCGAAAGCGAGTTTTATTGCAGAAAATTTAAAAGTGTTGATTTTTTTATGAAAGAAAATTTGCAAATTTCAGGCCCCAGAAATCTGCCTCCCTCAAGAGCACAATGATGTAAACTATCTGAGTGAAGTTTTCTCGTCGGCATTACATGTTTGATCGGAACCATAAAGGTTCTTCGACAAAATTGTAAAATATCCCTCGATGGGGGGGGGGGGGGGGGTTCCTGACGGGTAAGGGGGGCATGGCCCCCTGTTCCAACCTTGCACTACTCCTTCTCCCTGTGTCTTAAAGAACCTTAAATCTCAATTTATTTACCTTTTGACCTATTAATTACCCACTAAGCTACCCACTAACGCTACCCGACCAAACTGAAAAATTAAGGGAATGCTCTCTAGCTTCCCTTTGCCTGACGCCAACCCTGTCGTCGAAGAATTGTTATAGGTTAAGTCAATAAGTGCTTCACAGCACACTGTAACGATTACATCCTGTCACACCTTATAGGCCTTTTATTTCTATGTGACGGTGTATACAATGCGAATTGTGGAAATCCTTTCTTTATACTCCCATCTGTAAGTTGTTTACTTTATGAGCGAACTTCACAATCTAAACCTTCATGGGTCTATAGCATTTACCAATAAAACGAAATACCAACACCAGAGTTGCGAAAATATTCTTTTAAAAGAAACCTTTTCTAAGAATCATAACAACGCTCCAGACATGGCTTGTATGGGTGACTAACAGTGCATTCACCGCAGTGAAATTAAAGTGACGATGTATGTCTGGGCAGATAATAAACTGGACACCTTTTCGAACCGCGTATAAATATTCATATTGTAACGTATACAGTTATACCCCACCTACACGTGACGTCATTCTAGTGTATGTTTTGCAGCCCAGGCTTAGATGCAGGGGTCATGCTGTGTCCTTACAAAAATTCCCAACATAATTTCCTACAGGAAATCAGTCTGTGGGATTTCTGTAGGATTTTGGGCATGATCCTGTAGGAAATAATTTTCCTGTAGGAAATGGTTCCCACATGGGAAATTACTTTCCTACATAGGAAATCACTTCCCAAATGGGACCCTTCCATTTATTGAGGGGGACTTTTTTTTTAGTTATCATCATCTATTAATGGTATGAGCATGTACTGACTGGTGGGAACCAGTGCATATGGTGCCATGGCTATGTAAGTTCAAAGCACTGAAAGAGGTCACTCATCCTTTGAGTAAGCAAGTAATTTAATTTAATTTAGTAATAATTTAAGTTGAAGATACAGGATGACAAATGAATGTCTGCATGACTAATTGCTGATTTTGTAAGTTTCTATGTTGCTTCTTTTAAAAATAAAACAGTTCTACAACCTTCATCCACTTTGATGAGAAAAGATGAACACATGGTCCAACTTTAACTGAAAATTTAGTCCAAAGAAAATTAGTACTCCAGTTACTATATTTGTCAGATTCTACCACAGTCTCTATAAAGAATATCCAAATGAAACAAAATAGAGAATCAAATGGTTAATCCATGACACTTTTTGGATACTGCACAATCCTAAACTGTTCTTCACAAAATATTTTCTCTAGATTATAAAAACAGAGTGTCCAATGCACAACCTTCCTTCTCTACAACTACAGAGTAACCTGCACTGTAATGCTACTGCTGTGGAGTCTGTTAGTACACTGATGCAATATACCACACTGCTTAAGTACACACATACTACATAAGTGAAGTTCAAGGCTTCACACAGCATACTGGGCCTACAGAGGAAGCATTTCAAAAGTCCTTTGTTGTGACACAATTGGCTTTACTGACCAGTCACAATGGACTTCCCTTCATGCATCCACTGCATGAAGTAGACAGTATGTTGGGAATTTCCTACGTAGGAAAGTAGCAAGTTCCTATCTGGGAAAATTGAAATTCCCATAGGAATTTAAAAATTCCTACAGGAAATGGTCTTTCCTATGTAGGAAATTGCAAATTCTTATGTAGGAAATTTGAAATTCCTACAGGAATTTAATAATTCCTACTGGAAATGGCTTACTTCCTACAGGAAATGAGCATTTCCTACAGGATTTCTACAGGAATTGTGCTGGGAATTTTTGTATATATGCATGCATGCGCCATGGAACTGTAAGCCCCCATCACACTGGACGATGATCACGTTACGCTCTTGGACTTTCGGAAAAATTAATGAAACGTCGCGACAACTTCTTGGTCTCCGAGAAAATCCAAGTATAATTTCAAATAACCTCTTCCACACTAGGTTGATGCTGAGCACTTCCTAAGTTCCCTCTTGCATTCATTTTTCACTGCGTTGGTGGGATTCCCACTGGTTCTATCTACGCGCAGGATATCGCACGTCGCATACGACGTCTAAAGCGTTTGCCGGTACGTCTCTGCTACGTCCGCGCTGCTTGGGACTCGTTCTATAGAGGACGGATGGTCTGGCAAATTATTATTAGTTTCGAAGCGATGTTATTGTTCTCTAAAAAGGACAGTCACGTGGTATTCAGAGTGCGCAAACTTCTTGGGGTATACATGCGTGTGTGCAGTCATGTACACTTTCAATGGTAGAAGCTGATAGCACCCCTGATCAAACAAAATGTTCTTGCAATATTTACGTCGAATTTTATTTTGAAAATGTTGTATGTATACTTAGGTGATAACTTTGCAATAAACCAATGTGAAACCAGAGGAAATCTGGTTAAGCTCCGAAGTAAACACACGCAAGTAAAGCTTACTGTAAGTGAACCAGGCCCGCCTCGGCCGCCAGTTTGCCGCTGAACGGCGCTGATGCAATTATTACAGCATCCGCACTGATAAAATAATATATGTTGCTACCATGAAAACCAATAATCCGTCAACAATTAGTTTCCTACATTAAAGTCCACCATTGGCATATTCTCAATAAAAGATAACCAAAAGACGGTTGGCGAACATTTACAGTAGGGTGCCTGTCCAGCAGCGTAGACTCGTATTGCTTATGGCGTGATCCAAATTACAGTGTCGCCTAAACGTGAACTTTTTAATCAAGGAACTCATCTTCGCTTTCGTCGATTTTAATCATTCCTGCCACTCATTACAATGGACATCTTTTGCATCTTTTGGGGACATTTGATTCCAATTTCTCTTGATTTAGGAGGCCTCAGCAATTGATTAAGAAGTCTGTAAACTTTTTGAGTAAGTTCTTATAGGCCTTAAGCCCGGGGTCGTAGCTAGGGTCATATGTTTGGGGGGTGTGAAGGTCCCCAATTCCGACTGGATAGATATATTTTCCCAAAAAATGGTGGCGGGTAAATTGCACCATTTTTTATGCGCCCTGCGTTTACATACGGCAGTGAGGATCCTTCCTTTGTCACTACATAAAGGTGCCGTCGTGGGGGAGGAGTCTAAGGGGAGGGGTTGACCCCTCCCCTTTGAGAAATTTTGTTAATTTAAGGTTGCTTAGATGCAAAATGGAACTATCTTTGGGATATTTTTGGAGCTGATCATATATGGCTAGAAAATGTCCATAATTAAATGAATTCTAACTTTTCCGACTGGTTTGATTCTTTTTCCAAATGAGTGGAGGCCCGTAAATCTCATTTTCGTTTTAATGGGCGTTACTCAGTTTTGTATGATACAGCAGTGGTGATCCTTCCTTTGTCACTTCATAAAGGTGCCGTCCTGGGGGTTAGGCCCAAGGGGAGGGGGTGGCCCCCTCCCATTTGAGAAATTTTGTTAAGGTAAGGTTGCTTAGATGCAAAATGGTGCTATCTTGGGATACTTTTGGAACTGATCATATATGGCTGGAAAATGTCCATAATTTAGTGAATACTAAGATTTGGTGAAAGTAGAAAGTATGTTGTCTAAGAGAAGAATACGTTGTCAACAAACCTACTGAAGCCCCCCCCCCCATACACACCTTTTGACTACTTAAATGCCTTCTATTCTGGCATCTATTGCTGGCATATACCTGTATAGGCCTCCTGGAAGCTCTGGATCAATAATATAAAATGGGGCAATGACTGGCATCTAAATAATAATAAAGAGTATGACGCCAAGCACTTTACATCTATCGTATTTTTACCAATTTTGAACGAAAATCGAGACGAACAATGGGGAATGGGCGGGAGGGAGAGTATAGGTGCAGAAAAATGATACTAGACCTCCCAGAAAGGTATAGCAAAATGAGTTTAGCACTAACAAGCGCGTTTTCAGAATGTACACATAGTTTATGCTATAAAAGTTCACTGGTACGTTGTGCTTATAATGTCGAAATTTGGGGGTATACTTCAATGCCAAAATGAAAAACCTGCACGCAGGCTCAGCCAGAGGTGGTGCTTTGATTTGCCGACATGGGGGGAAGTGCCCTGACTGGGGGCCAGCTACTCTAAGTCCCGACAGATGCAATGGGTTGCCAAACTCAAAATATAAGGCGCGCGAAGCGCGCCCAAAAATTTGGGGTTATATTGAATTTTCATTAAGGAAAGTTGAAAAAGTTTGGGCTTTTATTGAAGAATCTGGACAAAACCATGAAATTTGTTCGGGTGACTGCATGGTCGTCGTCGGGGATTACATTCTTTATCTTATCTATTAAGGATCTCCTACGAAACTGAAAGATCTTTTTTCTTACAAAATATGTTTGCCACGATGGCGAGGCTGAAGAAAGAATCTTCTAAAAGTTAGGAAAAAGAGGAAAGAACTTCAGAATGATTCATGCATTTTCGTTTTTCTCTAGAATCACGCCTACACGGAAGAACAACATTTGTGGAAACGTTGAAATCCAATATGTTTGAAACGGGGGCGTTACCACTAGATAGAACTAGAGATGAAAGCGCGCGTAGCGCGCGAAAAGTTTTTGAAGTTATAGAAAAAATCGTTACAGAACTTACTGGCTACGGGCCTGATAAATAGACGTTTGGAGTATATCTATGTCTTCACCAATATTAGTCTATAAAAAAAGTTTGGGGAGGGGGAGGGGCTAAAGCGCCCTAGCTCCCATAGAACTGTGTCTGGTATAATTACCTTAATAATGTTCATGACATTGATTATAAATCGTGACGCATGCGCGCGAAGCGCGCCCAAATTTTCATTAAATAAGATTTTCATAATAAAACCTGCATTCAGAATCTCCATCAAAATACGTTCAATTGCCCAACAAACCAACATGCCACTCAAAAAGCCAGTCTTTTACCTGGTAATTTGTAAACAGCTTTCAACTTCTGCTGTTGTGCTTCTCCGAAAGTTGCTATCGGAAGATATTGATAATAAGAAAAACACTGAGGTCAGGTTTAAAGCGCGGGGAGCGAGCGAAAATTTTGAGAATTTGAGAAGAATTTGCGAAAAAGGACAGCTTTGATTTGATTTTACGTGAGGAAAATAACGTTTCATTGGTATTATACTCACTTGGTCTAGTTGGAAAATATATACAAAGTTGACATAGGCTCAGTCGGAAAAATGTGCTAGACTGAGATATCAGAAATTCAAACTGGCATTTCAGATTTTCCGACTATCGTTGCTCTGACGAACTTTGGGGGGTGAGACACCCCCACACCTCCCGGTCGCGACGGCCCTGGCTACGCATAAAGAACTAGAAAACTACAAAGAACTTGAAAATAATAAAATCACTTTCAATCTCCGAGTGAAGAAGATTTAGTCCATCGACAACATAGTGTCCTTCCTGCAGGGAAGGGAGGAGCCTGAAAGCAAGGGGACTATGATACATGCGTCACTAGTAAGATAAGTCAGCTGGTGTCTCATGTAAAACTTAAAATCATTGATTTGTCTCTTGAGCGCTCAAATTCAGGTTGTATTTTTTCTTCTTCGTCGTGGAAAATCCCCCTTGTAGCATTTCGAGCACTGCGACTAAGTCAGTTGTTTCGATGTGTCATTGCTCTGTTGTGCAGCCATAGTGCATTTCGCAGAACTAGTTGTGCACTCTGAATACCACGTGACCAAGGAAAACGGACTGCCCCAACATAGACAGTCGATCTCTCCTTACAGAACAATAGGTTGCCAGACCATCCGCCCTCTATTGACTATGTTCATACGTTTATGTTTCCTGTCTGTTCACACCATTTTATACAACTTACAGAGGTGCAACAACATTCCTGGGTTCTTAAACTTGCCGGCCAATCCGACTCACCAAGCAAACTGACATCGAAAAAATATTGACGGGCTAGCAATCGTAATCAATTCTGAGGCATTTAAGTATAGGCAGAAGGACAAACTTTGCAAAGTAAAATGAAGCAAAAATAACTAAAAAGTGCTTTAATGGATACTTGGGGCGCGCTTCAAGCGCACATATCTTTTTAAGTCATTTCACAATTACTTTATATAGGACAGCTTGGGTGCAGTTCATTGTTCCAAAGCTTCATGCAACCAGGGGTAGTCTCATCCCCCCTCCCATTCGACAGCCCGATTGTAAATTCACCAAAAATTTTATCGCGTTCCTCGTGCTTATCGTTTAGCTTTCAATAGGAAAAATTTAAATCAGTTGTGTAACCAGGGTCAAGCTATGATCAAGGCGGGGGCTTAACTTTCCCGAGTGTCTCAAGTTCTTCCTATATTCGCAGACCCTTTACAATTACTGCTGATGAAAATGCTGAAAATTCGATTATCCTGATGATCACTGATGTAAGGCCCTTAGAACCCTGGAAATCTTCTATAAGGGCCCCTCTTTCCTTAATTTTCCAGAGGAGGACCCCCACCCGTAGATATATCTTTGGTGCCCTTAAGTGAGGTTTCCTCACCAATGAGCCTCATCTCTGCCAACCCTGTTTCCACCCCTGAAGATGACCCGAACCGTATGCCTGTGAAAAGGGGCTTCGGGATATACACTTACCTACAAAACAACGATGGTATCGACAACACATCAATTTTAGAGCAAAGTGGGCTCGCCATGCAGCCACGGGAGAGGTATCTGACTTTAGCCTGGTCAAGCTGAAGATGTGATTGGCGGATATAGACTGAGGCAACTGGAATGTTTTTGGCTTCGAGACCAACCCCCTGGAATCTCAGCTCCTACCCCCATCAATAGGCCCAGCTGCATTCCCGCCTATCAAGCATAGTCCTCCCACCAAAATAACACCCTTACTGTGTATTCCAATGGGTGAACCGTTAGTCCGACATAGGTACGCTAGATCGGGGTGGTGGTGGGGGGAAGGGTCGGGGAAGCCAGACAGGTCAGTTGGCATCGATTTACGAAATTTTGGGGGACTTTAAGGGGGAATATACAAAATATCGGCCAAGACGACCTTTTCAAGAGGGGTCCAGCCCAATCACTGCAGGTGAAAAAGTGTGTAAGTCACATTCTCTCAATCATACCAGGGAGCTGTTACTTGGATCATGCCAACATGCTACAAGCCAACTGAATCATTAGAAAGATCAACACACCCGTTGGAAAAATAGACTGGTTGGTAGATCCATTTACTCAGACAAGAGAACCGATTATATTAACACGGCAATGTGACGTCAGGGGGTGTCAAATAGCAACTCCCTGGTAACAGCATATAACACTTCCCACACTGTTTATAACCCGTTAGTTCACAGGCTGGTACGTATCATATTTCTCGCGGTGTCCTACATTTAGCTGTCTGTTGTGATGACGTCAGGCTCATGAATATTACGGCTTCGAAAAGGTGCCCAATTCATCTCCCATACGCCTGGGTATTCTAGGCTGGTGTCGTGCCTGCTCTCTGAAATTTCATAAATAGTTTGCATAACTCGACTTCGTGTATCTTTGAAATAATACAAATAAAGGTGCGTTCACACCAAAAACAAGCGATTCCCGCCGAGGAAAACTCGGCGTTTTCCGCAAAACAGAGGGTTCACACTGCAGCGGGAAAACGCGACGGTTCCCTCAGCGGGCTTTTGATAGTCACTTGTAAAATAGTCTACGCCGAAGATGATGTGGGACATTATCTGGCTCTTTCTGCACATGCACAGGTCAAAAATATATCAATAATGAAAAAAGGGAATGTAAACTATGTTTTGGTAAACAAAATTCACAAATCAACGACTGTTTAGTGAAATGGGGAAGGGAAGGAGACGACATGGATACTATCTGTAATGAAAAATGAGATAACACCTTAAGCAGTTTTCAAAATGTGATTATTTTTCGTCGCGCATCAGCGTGACACAATCTTCGACAGTACTATAAGATAATTGATAGTGTTATGTCAAAGTTTAATGAAATAACCCCAATTTTATATGTCGAAGAAGCTCGATCTAAAATCATCAACAATCCAAAGTTGGCATTTGTAAAAAAAGGGGGATGGTCGTGGTGGTGGTGGTGGGTTGTTTGTTGTTGCAGAGGCCTATTTAACTGTTCAAAGCCATTTTAAGATACTGAAATACTTCATTCTAATGCTCGCAAGTTTGTGAATACCCCATAGCTTCTTCAAACTTCTACCCTTAGCCCCTGTATTTGCCTCTAGATCCGTACCCATCAATGTCATTGAATTACAGCCCATGGACCGAAACTTTAGGGTGCGACTCATTCCGTCCTGCATAAATGAATATTATTTGATTTTCCCTCCAAAAAAAAGCACAAGAGTATTGTACCTTTGTTCTCTGAGCACATTTTGTTGCAACGTTTACTTGAGGACATTTTTCAAAGCAATTGAAGGAGTGGTTCTCGTACAATATCATTTTTTGACGAAAGGTCACTAATCCTAGTTTATTTTGGTGTTGTGACAATCATTTTACCTGGTTACGACTTACACCTTCGATTGTTGGAATTCCTCATGGAATGGACGAGTTGGGAAATTCGGTACTTCCGGTCGGGTCACAAGGTCAAGTGTACCATGACAACGGCAAAGTGTTTAGCTCTGCGTGCTCAGCATGCAACATCCGCGCATGGGACAAGCGTGGTACACTTCACCTTTGACTCATTACCATAACGCATTGCGTGGAAACATTTTCCAACTCGTCTATTGCTCAGTTTGTCAAGTGAATTTGCGCCTTCTTTTTTGTTTCTCGATCGGCGTATAAATTTCAGTGTGATAATTCGTTCGTTCGTTCGTTCGTCTCATTTATTTCAATTGTATACATACATAGACTTAAAACTTTACAATACTGTTATTGATTTTAGCAGAAACAATGTAACAATGCATGAATGCAATAGAAAAAGGAACCAAAAGAAGCAAGAACTTTTCTAGTCTGGCCCCTTAACAGAGGAACATTGATTAAACACAACTAGAATATAAAAAAAGAAAAGTATAAGATAATGACTCTTCCGTTTGAGAATACTCCGTATGAAGAACATCGCTTAGTAACTGTTAGAAATATTAATCTTAAAGTGGTCAATTGACATACGATGATAACAAAAGTTTCTTTAAATACCAGTGTTGTAACGAGTCACTCAATTTTGCAGTCAAGTCAAGTCATTTACTACTTTCAATGCGACTCGAGTCACTGTATTATTTCTATGAGGAAAATTATGATACAATTGCTCGAGTCATTTTTCTTCTGAAAATTAGCGACTCGAGTCATGACTCGTTACAACACTGTTAAATACTTCTTAAAAATTTTAATATTAGGAGCATTTCGTACATTAATGTTAAGAGAATTCCAAAAGGTACCCCATTACGTCTAACATGTGAGTGAGCAAATATAGTAGGCCTACTGGTAAGTGGTTGCAACAGATTATCTTTTCCTCGAGTAGGGTGGTTATGGTGACAACTATTGGACTGGATAAAGGAGACGAAATCAGACTTTGTTGTGTCTATGCAAGAAAATACCTAGCTGATACTTGTAATGGTCCTTTAAAGTAAGAAGATTATAGTCATGAAAGAGTGGAGGGGTGTGAGCGTAAGGAGAAGTGGTCTTTTCAATTGCACGGACTGTTCGCTTTTGATAAGTGAACAGCTTACATGTAACTGGTAAAAAATTGCCCCATAAGAGGATACAGTGAGAAAGGTGTGGTAAAATCAATGCATTGTAGATAGTAACGTTTGACCAGGAATGTAATCTTTCAATCTGTTCAAAACACCAACGATTTTGGCAACGGATTTTGTAACGTTGTTTATATGTTCCTGCCATGACAGCTTATTATCTATTGTAAAGCCGCGGTCACACTACAGCGAATTCGGATCGGATTCCGATCCGATTTTTGTGAGTTTTTATCAAAATCTTCTCCATTTCGGGTCAGAAAGAGTGCAAAACTTGCCAACCTGTGTAAATATATGATTTGCATAAGAGGTCTATGAAAATGAAATGTTAACTGATTTTTTCGTGACGTCACATCGACAGACAGCTTTTATCGGACACGCGTAGTCCGATAAAAGCTGTCTGTCGGTGTGACGTCACGAAATAATTCGTATAAATTTAATTTTCGTATTCTTGCGATAAAAATCATATAATTACACAGGTTGGCAAATTTTGGGTTCTTTCCGACCCGAAACGGAGAAGATTTTAATAAAAACTCACAAAAATCGGATCGGAATCTGATCCGAATTCGTTGTAGTGTGACCGCGGCTTAACTCCTATAGATAGTTCTCAGTGACGTCACAGCTAGGGGTAGCAACCGGCATGTCTGAGGGCAAGCCTGTACACATGCCGGGGTTGCCCTCAGACATGGGTGAAATAATACACGTGAAAAGCTCCTATGACGTCACGTGAGAACTATCTATAGAGGGATTTCAGTCACGTGACTTTAACCAACTAGACGTAATTTTGAAGGGCAAGATCGCACGTCTTTTTTTGTTTTGAAGGGCAAGATCATGCGTCTCTTTGGTTTTGACGGGCAACGCGTCCATTGTGTCACAGTAGTATCTATAGTTACGCCGTGCGCGTGAGCTGTAAGTTCGCTTACTGCGTGTGTGTTTTGCCCTTCAGTGCCTGGGAATCCATTGTGCGTGACGTCACATGAAATCCCTCTATAGGAACTTAGTACAACTGCTACTTGTTATGAAGGTATCCTTAAAACGTAGAGTGAACTGTGGTGTATCACCTTTTATCTTGTCGAAGACCAGTAATTATTAATATTTAAGGATAACTTATTCGCTGCTAACCAGTCAGCAATATTTTTTAATCCTAGGGATGCCACTTGCAAGGCTTGTGTGACATCAGAATTATGACATTATACGGTTGTGTCATCGGCAAATAATACAAATTTGAGTAACCTTGAAGATTTGTAGAAATCATTAATATATATGAAAAGTAGGGGTCCCAGTATTGATCCTTGCGGAACACCCATATTGATATTGTTGAATTTAGAGTCTTCGCCCTCCAGACGAGCAAACTGCTTCCGATTGGTCAGATAACTTTTAAACCAGATAAGTGCAACACCTCTTATTCCATATATATACACAATTTGTTCTCCAGAATATTATGATTTATGGTATCAAATGCTTAAAGGGATCTGCCGGAGACAAAATTCAAGTAGTTCAAAATATGCAGAAAATTTTCTCTTTAAGGAGGTGAAAACCGCATCTCAATAGCTTGTAGCATTTGGAAGATACTAATTTTCAAAGAAATGCATTTTTTCTCAAGATAAATTGCATTATGGGAAATCTGTTATGTCATCGCGGCACATTAATTTGACAAAGCATTGAATTTCTTTATAATATTGACACTGCTGTTGGGAATATTTAGCAACTTTGCTTGTTATGCCGTACATATGGTGTAGATTTGCATCTAAATCTGCATGGAAAGACATTCAAACATTCCAACAGTATCAAATTTCAAGGACAAACAGGACATTCAATTATAAAGAAAAACAAAAAAAATCTGAGGCAATGTGCCCACTTTACATAACATTCTGTGTCTTGATGAGAATTGGAGGTATTTTTTGACAAAAATAAGTACTCATTATTACGAGATATCTCGAGTTAGGAAAAGAGCATTGTTACGGGGTTTGAAAGGAATGAACTGAATTTTGTTTCTCTTTCACATAAGACCTTTGTGAAAAGCTACTGGAAAATGCCTTTAAGATAAATCTACAAATAAGGCCACGGTACTGATTCTATTATCTAAGTTACACACGATATCATCAACAAACTTTAAGACAGCCATATAAGTAGAATAGTCTTTTCTGAATCCATACTGCCCAGAATATAATAAACTATTTTTGTTTACAAAAGCTGATAATCTATTATATACAAGTCTTTCAAATATATTAGAAATAGCAGGTAGAACGGACACCGGAAGGTAATTTGAAGATCATCAACACTACCACATTTTGTAAATAGGAATAACCTTAGCAATCTTAAGCTCATCGGGAAAACACCTTCTGAGAAAGATAAGTTCAAAATATGTGTAAGAGGATCAACAAAATAATCATAAATATGTTTTAAAACATCATTGGTAAGGTCATCGTAGCCCGAAGACTTCTTACTTGGTAAGTTATATATGGTAGCAATCACTTCATCACGACTCACTGGGTGTAGGATAAAAGTACGGTATCCCGTACATTGACATCACTGAGATAAAAGTGAATTTTTTTAGTAGGGGCATCTATTTTACTGGCAAGATTTTCGCCAACAGATGTAAAGAAATCGTTGAAGTTGTTAGCACAATTTTGTACATTACTCGGATCGTTCTGCCTTCCAGTGAGTTTACCACTAATTCCAGTATCATTCGTGTTGCTGAACCCTCTATTCAATATGCTATTAATTCCTGACCAAATCTCCTTACTATTTGCTTTACTTTGATTGAAATAATCATGATAATAGAGTTCTCAATAGCCTTTCGAACTACAGTAGTTAGCTTGTCCTTAAAGTTGCGATAACGTAATGAATTTTGATAGGTGGGGCTTCGCTTATATGCAAAATACAGTACATTTTTCCTACGAATGGACTTAAATATACCAGAGGTAATCCAAGGTGATTTCTGCAAATGTTTGTTATGCTCACGGACTTCAATACATGGACAGAGGATTACGCAATCAATACGGTCGCCACCGTTCGAACAAATTTAGGCTAACCAAGATGGCCGCCGGGATACTACCATTTGCCCAATTTGACGATGAATCTGCAACATTTCAGACAAAATATCAGTATGAGTGGAAGAACAATATCACAGTCCTCCATTCTTTTTGTTGAATTTGACCTGAGCTTGCATTCTTTCGAAAGTATTACAAGTTTCTCACACATCTTGTCGATACCGAGCCACTTGAGCAAGTCCAAACTTTTACACACAAGACTATAGCAGGCAGCCATATTGGTAAGCCTATTCGTGTACGTACGGTGGAGACAATTTACGCATAGGACACTAGTGCAGTATGCTCTGTCCATGTATATAAGAAGTCCGTGGTTATGCTTAATTTGTCGCACTGGGCAATTTCTATGGAATATACGGTATCACAAAGTTTATTGTGAAAGTCGTATAAGCTGATTGCGCATTATTGTCGCCAGAACATCCTGCACATCCGTGGAATTTAACTCCAGTATCATGTTTAAAACCTTGGATGTACTGGTATCACGTTTGACAAAAGTTATGTTTTTACATGTCTTCTAGATGGTATTAAATTTTCACATATAGCAACAATAGGGAAATGGTCACATGTATCAGTTTTAATGATGATAGATTTAGTTACGGAATTAATATTTGTAAAACTATTATCAATAAGGGTGGCAGACACCTTTGTTATTCTGGTCGGCTTATCAATTACAGGATAAAATGAATACGATGATAGAGTGTTTTCAAACATGTTCGCATTTTGTCTAGAAAGTACTAGGTTTATACAGTTATATTAAAATCCCCAGTTATAAAGCAGACATTGCGATCAACATTCAATTGAGTTATTCAGAATGTCACTAAAAATCGTTGATAAATGCATTAACATCCTCCCTTGATTTCTTGATTCTCGATTTGAACACGATCACTACGAACATACCAGCGTACTTCATCTGCCACGCAGTTATTTTGACTATATCATGAAGTGGATTTTTTGACCACTTCCCCGATTTCACAAAATGAGCCGTATTCCAGTATAAGTTATTAGCCCATCTGAGGCAAAGAGTTTTCATCTCGAGGAATGATAAACCGTTACGCAGTTTTATTGACTCTCTTTTTAGCTTGTCACATGCTTAGTGTGATCTGTCTTAAAACAGTTCCAGAGTTGAACACCGCTACGCAGGCTAACTCTGGCATTGCAGCCTCGACATCTTTGAGAATATCCGCCTTTTAGCACGCAATTCACTCGCCCATCTCTCGCACAGATTCGTTTGAACGGTCCTGCTTCGCTTGCGCAAATGCCCGAATCAGGGGTAGAAACATCTTACGGCTGTCTGTTGCCTGCTTGGAGGTGTCGTCTCTTGCACAGTGAGTAAAGTTGTGTTTGAAAATTTGGCAGCAGAACAAGTTTGCTTTCAGAAGTGAGCATGGTAGGCCGTTGATCACTTTTTGTACCTCAAACAATATTAATTCGACCAAGAAATCAAGTGCCACAAATATGTGGAATCTTCATCTTCGTGTCATATCATCCACAGCATACCATTATTAGGATCTAGTTTCAAAATTTTCCTTGAACACCCCTGCTTCAAGGTTTTGTACATTTGGCGCTAGTAATGTCGAACTTTGCCCTCACGGATTTAGCTCCCATTTTGTAAAATTCTGGATCCGTCCCTGAATTTACTACCCATAACAACTTGGCCATGCTACTTATCCCGATTCTTGCAACTTCACAATTAAGGTGCTTTTGAGGCAAGACGGCTTTCATACTTATACGTAGTACTAGGTGTTGAAACGAGAAATTCCTAGTAGTACACATTACAGCTACATAACCACAAGAATCAAGACTCATCAGTGGTACCAGTATTGTTTGAGTAACAATACTTTGGAATGTCAATGGATAAAGGAACTTATATGCTGCTAGCTGTTGCGACTAATTGTAGGTTTACGTAACTATACTTTACAAGACGTTTATTAACCGGTACGTATACTCGTTAAGTACTCGTCCTGAGCCAAGTACAAGTACTAAATACCGAGTGACGAGTACGAGCATTTTGACGCACGAGTACGAGTACTTAAAAAGTTCTCTAAGAGTGCTCAAATACCGAGTACTTCCGAGTACTACAACACTGCTGCTTAACCTGTTGACCCTTGTAAAATGTGAGGCATCTATAAACTATTCTCCAACGCTTCAGCTGCCAAAATGGCTTGAAGATAAGTGAAACAGAACATAGGCTACAGTGATTCACCGGCATACTGCCGACTTGAGTTTGTGCTACTTGGTTGAATGAAGGGCGGAGATTGGAAAGAAAGACAGACAGACAGACAGACAGACAGAAAGAAAGAAAGAAAGAAAGAAAGACAGACAGACAGACAGACAGAAAGAAAGAAAGACAGACAGACAGACAGACAGACAGAAAGAAAGAAAGAAAGAAAGACAGACAGACAGACAGACAGACAGAAAGAAAGAAAGAAAGAAAGAAAGACAGACAGACAGACAGACAGACAGAAAGAAAGAAAGAAAGAAAGAAAGAAAGAAAGAAAGAAAGAAAGAAAGAAAGAAAGAAAGAAAGAAAGAAAGAAAGAAAGAAAGAAAGAAAGAAAGAAAGAAAGAAAGAAAGAAAGAAAGAAAGAAAGAAAGAAAGAAAGAAAGAAAGAAAGAAAGAAAGAAAGAAAGAAAATTTGCCACATTCACGGGGAATTTATTGCCTTTTCTGGCAAACATGTATTAAAAGTTCGGTCAAAAATGCTGCTGACAACCCCCCCCCCCCTTCCCTAGTAAAGAGTACGATAGTCCAAACGTTTAAGTTAACGATGGTTCAAACTCAGTTTCATTACGTTTTTTCTCTTTTCAGGGAACCAACAGAACCAACGAAATCACCCCTAACATACACGACAATAGAAGACCAAACACCTAACCCTGGTACGTATTACATGCTGTCCTCAAAGGCGACAGGGTTGTTCTTTCTTCGGGCTGAATAGTTTTTACTCCAAAAATTGAAACCTGTGGTAACCGGGTCGGTAAAGTGCCATTTTTTTCCAAAAATCTGCCCAAGGAACAAGTTTTCCCGAGTTCATGGCTGTTGCTGCCCATGCCACGTACGCACAAAACAAACAAGAAGCAATTCCAAGAGTTTCTGATCTTATCCCGAGAAATCCTTTAGCTTCTCACTTCTCAGTCTAGCAGATATCTGTAATTGCATTGTAAACAGTGAGTGGGTGGGTGGATGTTGCAAAGAATTAATTCAAGGTCCATGTTCTGCCATATTGATGGTATGAATACTTGAAAGGGAATGCGAATCTCGAAATACTTTCAACTCTACATCGATCTTTCATGTTTCCTCTTCAAACCTGACAGACGACTATAATTGTTCCAGTAATGACAACTAGTGTTGCACCGATATTGCAAGTAGCCGATATTACCGATAGCGATATTTCAGTTCTCAATACCGCCCCTTACCGATTCGATACCGATATTTGGAAATAAGCATTATGCAACTAACCATAGGCTACGGGGAACCACAACGAAGTGTCGTTTCATCTTGATGAGGTAAAATATTGGAACTTGCATTCAAACATACTCAAATAGTGTACATTCATGAGACATGCGATAAATATCGGTTAGGTAACCGATAACGATACAGGATGAAAATGGGGAATATCGGCCTATACCGATGGTGAATACCGATAATGGTTCTAACACTTATGACAACGCTATTGAAAAGTTTCGACCTAGCAAAGAGAATATCAAAGTTTGATATTCTCAAGTTTCAAACTGTTAGCTTGGGCGCCGGACATTCGTACGGGCGTTTGCGTCAATGGTCACGTAGCTTGTTATTTGGAAAAAGGTCTATATATGCAAGTTGCCACGGGGTCTATATATGCACGTTGCCTCGAAACTACAGCCGATTTGCGGGCTCACGTGATGTAGGTTAGTTTTATACAAATAATGAATGTTTATGAGTGCGATAGTATGAATTATTTCATGAGATGAAAGATTAAACGTTCTATTCAACAAGGCGAAGCCGAGTTGAATAGAACGTTAAATCTTTCAACGAATGAAATTATTCATACTATCGTACGAATGAAAAACACTCATTATTTGTTTTATATCACACCTTATAACTATCTAACGTTACCTTTATCTAGTCGTTGGTTAAAGTTGCGTTTTGGCTGTCACTATGGTTCGCGTTTGTCCGTGTGGTAGCTCCATGGTTTGTCGTTTGCTAGCTAATACGTGTTTATGTGCATATTACGTACGATATGCGAAGTGCGATCCCCAAATAGACCGTGATCTGTCATGCTCTTTCGTGTTACTTCGTGACGCACCTCGGAGGGACTGATTGAAAAAAAAAACAGATTCATGTAAAAAGATAAAGTGATTCCCCATGCAACTACCACAAGCGATCCATTTGGCCTATGGAAATTAAAAAAAAAAGAAATAAAAATAATCCTTAAAATCCGAAATTTGGCGAAAGTGAGGTAGACCCAACACTTCCATTTTTCAGGCACTTTTTCCTTACATAATAACATACTGCGGCTGCAGTGTCTTCCAACAACACTTTGTTTTAAAATTATGTGTTTATATACAATTATGGACTTGAAATATTCATAATGGGAGTAAAAGAAACATTTAAAAAAATGTAGTGAGATTTTTTGGTGCGTGAGATTAAAATTAGGTAACTAAACGTGGAAGCACTAAGTACAGGTGACGCGAAGGAGGAACGCCGGGTATATATCTCTACTACATCGGTAATGAGTGTAACGTAAACAATGAGAAGAACGAAAACCAGCTGAAAGTGATTCCGCCCTAAATTGTAAAATCTGCATCTCCGACTTCTGAAAAAAGAATAATAACCTTCAATCCCAACTCGTGGGAGCGATTCTTGTTGTGAGTCGAGAAATGGCGGTTCCTTGGAGATGAACTGCACGATATAGCATCCCAGCTAAGTCCATGCTTAGTATCAGCATGAACTTAGGTTTGTGTGCACAGCCCAGCTCTGATTCCCCCCCCCCCCCTCACACACACGTTTCCCACGTTCGAGAAGTTCCAAAGAACATCAGATATCACTCATTTTGCTATGGAAGGTTCACTGAAAAGCAAGGAGTCGAGAGGTTTGAAAGTACGTCGATGGAACCGCTAAATGCTAGCATGATTTAGTACCAAGCCCTATTTCGTACAATGGGTACTATAGGCAGTGGAGGCGTGTTGATTCCCAGTATTAGTTCAGGCCTAGCAATACTTGGCATGTACAGCCGTATTAATTACTAAGGGGTCAACTTCTAAGTACTGACCTAAACCTAACTTGTGCAATTTCATATTTGCAAATAAATGTGTTCCTGGCCTTTGCATGGGAAGGGTGAGACTTTTAAAACGAAAAGGAAGTAAATTATACAGTGCTGCGATAAATTTTAAACTATGTGATTTTCCATCAAATAGCTATGAATAATCTTCGAATCTGTCCTGGTGATGCGGAACTTGCGAGCCTCTGCTTTGATGGTTCAGTTCCATCAACAGATAACTACATTCAGGTTCTGTGTGGAAATCATATGGCGTAACCTTATTCTGTGCAGGAAAACGCCAAAAATATTTACTCGAAAAGTAGGCTACTTAATAGTACCGGTAACCTCTGAGGGCCTATGAGCCTGGCACACTTTACATTGAGATACAAAGCAGAAAATTCAATAGTGTGACCTTTTCTGATAGCCTAGTATTTAGAACAGTGGTTCTCAACGTGGTCCCTTCCTCCCCGGGGGCTTTGGGAAGTCACTCAGGTGGGCGCCACAGAGAACACGGGGAATAGGGGCGTTGGCACTAGGCTGATTTTGGGTCCCTGGCAATTACGACACATAACTGCTGCGAGGGCACAATGAGGCATCCAGGATCGGTCCGTGTTGCCCTCCGCTGGTTCTTCCCCTCGGCTTCTTTCTCCCTCCAACCCCACCCTCTCCCTCTTAGTCTCGGTCCCCCAAATAAACTTGTGTCCCGGCCCAAATTATCCAAAATGGAATTAGATATTTAACCGATTCACCCCCTAGCTACAATCTTGGACAAAACTCGTTGGGACACCCCCGCTCCCCTTCACAAAGTTGACCATTATCACGGCATACAGTCATTCTCTCTGCGCAACTTTTATCACGGCATACAGTCATTCTCTCTGCGCAACTTTGGAAGGGGGAGCGGGGACTTCACGTAAACCTGGGAACGGAGATTCAAGAATAGTGACAAAGTGTCTCAACAGTTTTGTCCAAGATTGTCTGAGAAATTCGAGAAGTTAGAACTGCTCGTGGCCCACGGTAGAAAGTGTTTCTTTGCGTTGCGTTGATTCGCAAAAGGGTAGGTGTCTTTTCTTTAGGTATAAGAGAACAGTAACAGAGAATAATCAGCATATTCTGAGTCCATATTGAAGTTCTTGTTAATATAATACTATTGAAGCTAAAAGCATTGGGAAGGTAGCTTAATAAGTTCAAAGCGTCCTCTCGTTCAGGAAGACATTTTCAATAGTCACGTATTCTGGGCTCACACTGTCTGAACAGGTACCAAATAAAAAGAACATTCAGCAGAAGTACGTGTTGTATCCTGCCTATTACTTTATATTAAAGTAATTTACCAGAAATAAGTTAAAAGGTACTTGAATGTATATTCATTTCACCTTTATAACGCAGTAACTTTCATTTGAGTAGCTGAAACTATGCAGAAAACATGCCATACATGCTAATTTGACGAGACCGGGGGTGAAGGCTAAGTTAACCAAACGGTCTACCATTTGTTTTGAGAGCAAATTTGAAAGCAAAATGTAAAGAAATTGAGTCGGCTAAAAGAAGGCATAATAGATACGTCATCAGCTTCATGTAACATGAAAAAATGTTGTCATAGGCGTCAAACTCGCTTCAAAATATGTCTAAAACCAGCCCTAATCAACGATCTACCATCGTTATAATAAAAAGCTTGGCTTGCAGTTCTGCTTTTAACATTTCATGGTAGATCGTGGCGCTCTTTCAGTTAAAATCTTGCCTTCTTACCACTAGTTTGCAATAGCAGTGAGACTCTTCGATCTATCCATGAAAGAAATTGTTTCGTTTTTCGTCTTACAACTTAAGAAGAGTTGTCATCCTCCTTTTAATTTGCTAAAAAAATGCAACGCATATGGCTGCCATAGACATCGTTACGGAACGTAAACATTTCTGCCTGGCATTCCCTGCGAATACCTGAAACAGTCTATCCATTATGATCTCGCCAACCAACAATAAATCAGTATAAACAAATAAACAAAACAACACATTAAAACAATTTTAAATTATACTTTCATTTGGCTAAAATCCTCAGGCCTTATAAGCCTCCGAAAAAGTGTACTGAATGCAGCTGCTCGGAAAATTAACCATTTTTCTATTGAATTTGTTCTCGTAAATCGCTCACTTAAAACTCAGACAATCTTGGACAAAACTCGTTGGGACACCCCCGCTCCCCTTCACAAAGTTGACCATTTTCACGGCATACAGTCATTCTCTCTGCGCAACTTTTTTCACGGCATACAGTCATTCCCTCTGCGCAAGAATAGTGACAAAGTGTCCCAACAGTTTTGTCCAAGATTGTAGGTCCACTGATTTCTTCCGCGTTTGGATAATATTCTAGGGGCGGGGACATTGAGACAGTTCAAAATGGTAGAAGGGGGAGGTAGTCTAAAAAATGTTAGAGAATCATTGATTTAGAAGACAACAATTTTTTAATTTGTATACTTACTTAAAATGTTCACTTTTATCAACTAAATGGTTATATAGTATAGTCTAACACATCGGTACCAGTGGGATATGATGACTTTTGAGATAAGATTAATTTATAGGCAGATACAGATTTCAGAATGCTAAATGGCACACAATTTCAGAGATGGGCGCAAGTCCAGGGTTCGACAAATCTCCCTCAGTCTGGATTTAGAGCCCAATTGCTCAGTGTTGTAACGAGTCATGGCTCGAATCACTAATTTTTAAAAGGGAAATGACTCGAGCGATATCATAATTTTCCTCACAGAAATTGTACAATGACTGGAGTCTGACTCGACTCAAGTCACATTGAAATTAGAAAATGACTCGACTCGACTGCAAAAAGTTGAGTGACTCCTTACAACTCTGCCATTGCTACATCTACTGTTTGTAAGCATGGGCGTCCGGAGGAGGGAACTTGCCCCCCTGGAGAATCAAAACGTGTAAAAAAGAAGAAAAAATAAAGAAAAAAAAAGGAATAACATCAACATTTCTTAACAGTTCACTCAGTGTGGATTTCTACTCTCAAACTGTCAAAACAGGAAATGAATAAAATATCAACACTCAGACCCCGGCAGCCCCCAGCGGCCCCGGGTCCCCCAGCATATTTTTGGTATTTTGTAAAGTTTATATTTACGATATTGCTAGTGTTTCCCCTTTTTATATGCGGTAAATAGGCCTTGGAAGTGCCCTTTCCAGCGATCTGGGAAGCATTTTGGGCCAAAACTTTCTTGCGTTCCGCGATAACCCATGGTGGTGGGGAGTGCTGAGAGTCTGTCTATGCCCCCCCCCCCCCGACAAATTCCTGGCTGCGCCTTTGTCAACACTGTGTGAAGAAGCAATTAAACTCTTTTCTGGGTTGTAAAATATTTCCCATGAAAAAAGTTTTGCCCCCCTAAAAAATTTTGCATCCCCCTGAATTTTTTCTGCGTACTCCCATGTTTGTAAGTATAGTAGTTTGTATCGAATTTAAAACAGTTGCGTTTTATAATGGTCTCTAGAATCTGTTGGAAAGATTCAATTGATACCTTAGGATGCGTAGATATCGGTACATGCTTGGACATCAGGAATAAATGGTGGTGTACATTCCGACTATATCTAAAATAACCAGTAAAATGCTGCCATTTGGTTATTTTAGATTTTTAATTAAATCAAGGATCTGATTCGTATCCTTCACGTACGTTGGTTGTCTTTGAACCAGAGGAAGGAGAAAGAAATCTAAAAATTTCGATATTTGTTAAGTAGGTCTCAAACAGCCAGAAATTATGGGTCTCCCGATAAAGACGGAGCACTCGGGTGGCCTTCTCTTTATGGACTTTGGGTAACAAATAGAAGAGAGCTATAGGTTAGTTAGTTAGATGAGATTTAACGACACACCGACACGAATGTGTTATATAGTGTCAACAAGTTCAAATACGGTGCAAGTTCTTCCCTTTAGTCGCCTCTTACGACAGGCGGGAAATACCGTGGGCATATTCTGCAACCCCCAGACCACAGGGGACGAGAGCTATAGGTGTACGGATACTGTGGTTACTAGGATTGAGGAAAATAAAAAAAAGTAATATGTCCTCGGAGATTTCTTAATTTCGGAAGAGGTTAAACCTGAGAGATTTGACCATGGAGATGGTTTCAATGGTGATGTCCGATGTGAGTTGTTGGTACTGTGGGCCCCGTTTTGCCTGAGTGCTTCCTTTTTGTAGTCACTTTTATCAATAATTGCAACGCCTCTGCCTTAATCAGACTTTTATTAATAATTGCAACGCCTCTTGGTTTATCAGACTGTCTTATGACAATCATTATGCTCATTGCGTAATGGTGGCAGAGCGCTCGGGGTTGGATATATTAGATTCGTCTAGGTGAATCGGAATTTCAGCGGGGGAGGCCTTGGTGTTATATTTGTAGGTAGTCCGCTTATGCAGTGCATGGTGTCACTTTCGGTTTCCAGGTAGATGATAGACGGAACTTATGGCATGGTGTGGAGGATTTATCATTCATTAAATATTTACTTCTCGATCATTTTACGGAAGGGTCAGCTGGTTAATAAATAGTCTAGCTTGTGGCAGAGAATATCTTTTAGGCCTCGGGCCGGACGTGGATATAAATCCCAAACCTTTCCCCATGCGATCTCTGGGTCCAACAGGGTTCGGGTCGAAAGGTTCTTGATAAATTTGAGACAGGTATAAAGTTTATTTTGTAATAGGGTCTGATTACAGGTGGAACGCGTATGCCGTGTTTTATTCTTGAAATGGGATAGGATGTTTGGGTCGGGTAAAACGTCGTGTAGCCATCATACAAAGATGAAAAGGTAAATGAGACAAGAGACATTAACAGAGAAGAGGAGAAACTCTGATCTGATGGGTGATGAGATAGTAGCCTGACTTGTTGTGGGGGCCGGGGGGCTTAGAAGGCCTACGTCCGAATCTTTTGCACTGGATGTCCATTAATTTCGGTAACAGGGTCGCCGCTTAACTTTTCTGCTTAAGTTTTCCTTGCTGACAGTGATGGTTGCTATGAATATGAAGGTTGCTGGCCGTTCTTTGGCAGTATCTGTCTCCAAGAAAACTGTATTGGTTTGGAGCTCGGCTACCGTACGGTAAGCCTAGAAAGTTTCCTTAATTAAAGCTTTGGATAGGATTTACGCCAACCACTGAAGAACCAGTTCAAAGGGCTTATGCTAAATTATCTTCGTTTTTCAAATTGTCAAAAAAGTTTTTAACTCGGTTTAGATGTACCAATTTTGCATTCGAATTACACTGACGACTGTACTATGTGTCACTGCACGTATTAGTCTACATACAGTTTGTACGTGTTAGACGATTCGTGGAACTAGTACGTGCAATGAGTTGTGACCACAATAAAGCTAGCAATTCACTGTCAAATTTCTCTTCGTAGGCCAACTCTTTCGCTTGTGGTATAGATCGGTGTTATGTTCACGAGGTTAAAATTAACCTTTCTGGGTAATTTTCATTCAGTCCCTCAGATATGCGTCACGAAATTTGAAAACGAAAGCACATATTTGGGTAGGGCCCGCTGTCTAAAAGCTACGTTGATTTATTGAGTTGCGTACCGCAGTGATAGTGACGTCACAGCCGAGTGTTATACTAGCATGACTAGACTATTGCACGACCGTGTGTTATAGCAGACTATTGCCCGATGGATAACACACGATCGTGATGATAGTGCCGAATCACCCATGGCATGTGACCACCAATCCTCCAATCAAATGTAGAGAAATTAATAAGGTGTTATATAAAACTGGATAACCGCCGCCGGTTATCTAGAAGTGGATGTAATGTAAAGCTGAGGCAATAAGGTGCATCCTAACGCACGCTAGCGCGCCTTAGCGCCTCTTCGTCCTCTTAGGCGCTAATTGGCGCTCTATGCACATCATAGTGCTGAGGAAAGTTGCCTTAACAACTGAAAGAAAAGGTCCGCGCATGCTAGCGCTGAGCACAAGCGCCTCTTCGGCGCTAATTAGCGTTTATTGGGGCTAATTGGCTTCATGCTAACGCGGAAGTGACCTCAAGACGTCAAGTGTCAGTTGGCAATGCCATACACTGTTAAAACACTGTTTAAAATTTTTAAACAACCACATATTGACCAGTGAATCGCTCAATGTTGTTTAAATTTCAAACAACCTTGTTTGAAATTTGAACAACATTGTTTAAATTTCAAACAATCTTGTTTGAAATTTAAACAACATTGAGCGATTCACTGGTTAATATGTGGTTGTTTAAAAAATTTAAACAGTGTTTTAACAGTGTATGGCACCAAGGCTTTGTGACCTTGACCTCATGCTAATTGTTAGTGACTTAAAAGTTTCTTTGAAGTACATCAAACACGTCTGTGAAGGTCACATATTACTGCATGCTTTATTTAAATACAGTGTTATAGAAAATAATTGCAAAACAGTTAATTTGACCAAATGTGGTGACCTTTTACCTTAGAATTTTAAAACTTGTGAGTTTTCACCCAAGGGCACCCACCCACCAAGTTTTAATGTAATTGGGTAATCAGTTTAGGAGCAGTCGTTGGCAAAAGCAACAGCACACACGCTTAGTTCATTTAGATGTACAAAAAGACCAAAGTTTAGGCATATTTGGTCACATGACCAGAAAACAGGACGCCCACCACTCTTCAAGTTCCTGCCCCACCCCTGAGTAGTGATTATAACGCTCTAAATTTAACTCCATGGTTACGGTTGCTATGGCAACTGTCAGAGGTAAACGTGCACTTTTCAACAGAAAAGAAGTAATAAACCGTTGGGCGACTGGTCGAACTAGGGGAGTAAATGCTATTGTACCAATAAAGCTCCTCAACGAAATGAAAAATTTCCTCACCGCAGGCAGCCTTCCTTGACGGAAAACCAGGAGCCACCTTTGACAGGGAGTACACTACGCGCCCCACAGGAGCAGTCGTTGGCAAAAGCAACAGCACACACGCTTAGTTCATTTAGATGTACAAAAAGACCAAAGTTTAGGCATATTTGGTCACATGACCAGAAAACAGGACGCCCACCACTCTTCAAGTTCCTGCCCCACCCCTGAGTAGTGATTATAACGCTCTAAATTTAACTCCATGGTTACGGTTGCTATGGCAACTGTCAGAGGTAAACGTGCACTTTTCAACAGAAAAGAAGTAATAAACCGTTGGGCGACTGGTCGAACTAGGGGAGTAAATGCTATTGTACCAATAAAGCTCCTCAACGAAATGAAAAATTTCCTCACCGCAGGCAGCCTTCCTTGACGGAAAACCAGGAGCCACCTTTGACAGGGAGTACACTACGCGCCCCACAGTTATCTTATTTTTATTTCGCACGAAATTTTGCACAAATAGCTTGCAAAGGAATGAAAGATAAGGGAGAAGGTAAAACTAAAGGGGTAGGAGAACAAAATAAGAATGTTTAAGGTGCTGTCTTTGTTAACTTTGTTAATGTGGTAAATAAATGTGCAATCACCATGGACTGAAGAACAATGTTGTGAACAAGTTTGTGTGGGGAGTAAATTTAGCTTCTGGCCAGTCCCTGACTTGATTGGAAAAATGGCATCTAGTTTCGGCCAAAGTAGATCGCGAGTATTGTAATGATAATGTTCATCTAGAGACCCTGTAGTGGGAGAGATTGGCCAACCATTGTTCTCAGATACGCGTTCTGATTGGACGAAATTCATGGGCACCATTTTGGAGCCAAAGTACGAGCTTGCAAGATCATGTGTGCCTGTGTACATTCGAGAAGTTGTGCAGGCTGTACGTACGGCCGGACGTACACATCCTGTGTAAGATAGTCTAGACATGTTTTGTTTCCAAAATTACTGCCGGGTTGTGCTGCATTTGGAAGCACGAACAGACCAGAATAGGGCTACAAGTTGTATTGATTCCCATCCTGTACAAAAGAACTTAGGCTTCGGTGGGCAGTAAAAGTTAGAAGGTTCAACTGGAATCAAATAGCGATCGCTTATGCGATGTAACTTTACAGTAAACAACTTAGTAATACACGTAGGCCTAACGTTAGAGTAGGCTTAGCCTTATAGTTAGGTAACAACCATAGAGCAGGATATAGGTTCCTATATCCTGCTCTATTGTTACAACGTTCTGCACAAGGCCTAGCCTATACCGTATACGGCGGTTCCATTTCTATACTCCGACTGCTTGATATTCCAACACATAGGCCAAAACCCAAATACAACTGCTAACCCTTTGGCCTAATTACCGGCTAACCCTAATCCTAATACTCGGAACATCCCCATAGAGACGTTGGAATACCAGGGCTGCAGTCCTCAGTCATAGCTAAGTGTAGGAGCAGTGGCATATGGGGGGGGGGATTGAGCCATGCCCCCACCCCCTCACTGATTCCGATTTTTGTTACTTCCTAAAGATACGTAAATTTTTTAACACAAATTTTACTGCAAATGGTAGCCTATGTGGCAAAAGATTGCATGTAAGGACACCCAATGTTTCAAAAATTTTCATAGGGGAGGGGGACACAATTAGGCTACAGGTCAAACATTGCTCCTGGATCTATTAGTAACATGAGAAAACTGAAACATTTGCGTACCTTTGACTTTGATGTAGGGTTTTACATGGAATACACCCTGGTTAGTCATAATTTTATAAAACCTAGGCCTAGGCCCATGGGTGTCAATCCTGGGGGAACAGGGGACACGTCCCCCCACATTTTGGAAATACACCCATTGACGTAAGATTTTTGACAGAAATGGCCATGTCCCCCCCCCCTTACACACACCCGAGTAAAGATTGACGCCCATGCCTAGACCTTTTCATAAAATAAAAAAATCTCACTAGGAAGTGCTCCCCTCTGTTTACCCCTTCCCCCAGACCTCTCCTGAAAGTTTTATGAAATAATGAAAAATCTTAAATGATTAGTTCAACTTGCTCACAACTTTCCATAAAAAGCACCATTTTGCATGTACGCCACCCTGCATTAACGAACTAGTAGCTTCTTAGAAAGAAGGTTGTAGACCCAACCCGGCCAGAATAGACCCACCCCCCTCCTCTCTCTTACCTGCACAAAAACAAGACAACCTAAAATGAGATTTTTTTTAAATAAGATCACTTTTAAAACTGTCAAAATAGCATACACCATTCTGCATTTTCGTAACTTTCTATTAGCAAAGGTTACTTAAAATGGAGGGTGTTATCCCCTCCCTCTAGACCCCTCCCAGGACGGCTTTTCTTGCACCGGGTGACAAACTAAAGGATCCTCCAGACAGTGCGAGCCAGAGTCAACCAATACGAATGATTGTCACAAGAGAACAGAACCCTGTAACTCACTTTGTTTTACATTTTGTACGGAAAACTGTACGCACACAGTGTATATGATACCTGGCCATAGTTAACATTTGGCTCCAAAATGGCGCCCATAAAATAAGTTGGCCAATCTCTCCCACTATAGGGTCTCTATGTTCATCAGACAGAGAGCGCCAAATGTAAAAACATTGTGCTGGAAGCGCGCAGAAATCTGCATTACAAATCATTTATCACAGTGAATTTGCTTGCAGAATCAACGCTGAGACACGTTCAATTTTCACACCGAGTTTGTCTACCATGATACCAGGCCTGAATTAAGACTCTTCTTGAACGCAGAGAAAGGCCGAAAGAACTTCTTCAATCCTTTGCATCTATGCAGGTCTGTGTCTCTCCATAATCACACCCGGGGCACTTGCTCAAGACCCTAGGGAGTTGCCATTGGCCAATGGCAACTCACTGGTTGTACACAGTGCATTATACAACTTTCATTGGGAACTACTGCGAATATGCCCGGTATACGTCTTCAAATTTCAGTTAGATAGAAACCATAGAGCTTATCCTGCTCTATGATTATATGAACAAATACTGGTACAAAATACTACCTACAGTTTAGTTAACAAGCGCCCTCACTTGTTAGAACTTGTGAGAATAAAAACAAACGTCTTGACTAAGACTACACCCGCATCGAAGAACAATAATTGCAAACTTTCACTGCTGAGTAAAAGAAACACATTGGACGAATTTTGAAGAAAAGTAGAACTAAAGAAGAAATCGCCGAAAAGCGCACAATTTTCCTAATTGGCTTAAAATATGTGACAGAAAACAAAATACATCCATCATTATTGCCGTTTGGGACCATTTTACATTTTAGCCGAATGCGGGAGGGTGGAGACAGCGATTTGCACTGGGGTCATCCCCATGCCCCCCCCCCTGGCTAAGGGCCTGACAACGACAACATGTGATGCGTTTTCTTAGAAGCTGTACCAGTTTTTTATTTGAAACACTCATTACTTACGAAGTTGTTGGATTTTATCACATTTCACGTGATGTCATGTTGCTTACACCGCCATGTTGGAAAATACTTGAAAACCTTTTTTTATGTTGAGTATGGTTAACACTTCCTCGTGGTGCAGTGTGTATTAACTGTTAGCTGAGCACGCACCCGTAACACCACCTTCTGACTTCGATTAATAGACAAGTTGGGAAAATGTTTCCACGCAATGCATCATGCGATAGGTCAAAGGTGAAGTGAACCACTTACCTTGCGGCAGTTGTCCATTATGTACACCTCTTTCGGACTTACACATGTCACTGGTATTACAAACACAGACAAAGTTAGTGCAGGCGTAATACAGGTCCGCCCGGTGAACAAGTATAATCACACGCATGCGCACACAGGCGAAAAAGTCACGGTATAGCTAACCTTGCGACCCTACCGGAAGTACCGAATTTCCCAACTCGTCTATTAAATTAATTTCTCAGTCTGGGTGCTCGTGCACATCTGCGCCTCGCACATTCACCTCTTTTGCGTTTCTATTAGCAGTGGCGTGGATCCATCTCCAAAAGTGTGTGTGTGGGGGGGGGGGGGGGGGGGTTTTTAACACTTGCGAATCGCCGTCCTCGGGGAGAGGAGTTCCCCTCCCCTTTGAAAAAAAAGAATTTGGAAGGTGTCTTTATGGCAAATGGTGCCATTTTTGGGCGCAATTTAGATTTTAAAATGAAGTGTCAATTCGTGATCTATGTTATATTACAATTCATTACAGTTTTTAATTTTCATTATTTTGAGAAAGTGAGGGGGGCTTTTGAAGATGTCCCTCCCTTCCGAAAAAGTGAGGGGGACACGTCCCCCACCCCCCATGATCCACGCCCATGTCAATTAGTAAAGTAACGTATATGGGTCTATGTTTCATTGCTTCTTAATTCTTTGTAGATTCTCCGCCGGTGTCTACCAATTGTGATCGCATATGTAGTACACCTGAAGACATTAGGACTTGTGTATTCACATGGAATGTATCTTACTATTACTCTTTAACATGGCCTTGCGGAAATTGCCCATTTGATATTGCAGACTGCTATCGGGAGGAGTGCATACCTTTAAATGGGCTTAAACGTCCTTTGGTCACTGTTAACAGACAGGTGCCAGGACCGAAAATCGTCGTAAGTACAAAACATTACATTCATTGCTTGTGTTTGTTGGGTTTTGTAGGTCCATGTATATCATAATAAATGAAGAGAGAGCATCAACATAGTGTATCGCTGTGTGTTTCGAAATGGTAAGCCCCCTTCCGTTGAACGGCAAAAAGCCAATTGATTTGTATGTCTCCATACGTACATTTCCTTTCAGCTTGGAAGTTTTAATGTCATTTTATTCCCTTTTCCAAAGATTTGAAGCCATTTTACAATAGAGATATATCATGGTGGCTTAGGTGCTTAGTTACATACATCTGACTTAAGTTATTCCCCAACAAAGGCTGGTTCATACTTCCAAATTTTTACGTGCTATAAAGCTATAAGAACCTTATGTGGTCATCACTTGCTCTTTCGGGTTAATTATGGACATAGCTCGGAGATGAACAGTGTTCAACTTTCATAGCTTTATAGTACTAGACTGAAGTATGAATAGACCTTTGCTGGGGCAAACGGAGTGACATAATGTTTGTATAACGTGTAGGTGCTTTATTGTCGTACGAACATCTAGCTGAGTAGCTTCAAGCCAGGTGGCAGCACGTCAGTCTCCCTCACTTCAATTTCTATTGTGTAGACACATGCGCGCATACGGGATACTTTTGTCTGGCGGGTGGAGCTTTTTTGCCCAAGAAAACTAATTGCACGATGAAATGGCCCATTTTTTGCGAAAAAAATTGCCTGAGAAATATGTTTTGCCCCCAAAGCTCCCATTCACACTGCTTTTACTTCTGTTTATACATCTGGCCATTCAAGAACCTTAAATAGCCGGGAAAATACCTTAAGTTTCCACAGAGGGTTTTCCTGCCTTGATCTTATGGCAAGTTGCAATCTGCCTGTGTATGGGACTAATCGGGATGGAGCATCGAAAGCAGTCCTCGTTTTGTAATGATACAGTATGCTTGGACTGACAGTCTTACCATTATGTTCAGCAAACAATGGTCCACATGTGGAGTCAGCGGAGCCACCAGGGGTGCATGGGGGAATTCTCCCATGGTCATGGTCTTTCCCCCACTTTCCCCCAGTCCACTAGTGTACAAACGTATACAGCTTAAGGGACCCTTTTTGGAAAAGCTGTTCATTTTAACGAATATTTCCTGGTTATTTTTAATGATTAAAAGGTTTGATTCCCAGCGACTGCGATCTTGATTAAATTTAAGCAGCCGGGTGTCTTGGCGTGTTCGAGCAAATATTAAGTTTTATATCTAAAAGAGAAAGGTAATGTGAGAATTCTGATGAAATTCGCCTTGAATTGCTAATTGTGGTTTGTTGTCTTACTTTGCATTCAAAGTTAACTCCGAGCAAATACGAATGATGACATATCTCACATTGATGTAAATGTTTTGCTTTACTTCAAATATTACATCTAGTTCACTACTCAAAAGTTTGTTTGTTTGTCTGAAATGAAAAATTACAAAGCCACTCTTTCTCATGCATTGCATGAGAAAGCGTTAAGTTTTCAAAAGTGTTTACAAACTTTAAATAACTTTCATGTTAACCCGTAGCGCCCTAATTCTAGGGGAAAACAAGAAAAATACTGAGAAACAAAACATGTTTCATCGGTGTGAGGAAGTAACAGAGCCCCATTTTATGTTGGAAATTAAATTTTAATTGAAGGATTCTGTCAAGGAACAAAAACACCTAAATAGAATGAACCAACAAACGAATGAATGAATGAATGAATGAATGAATGAATGAATGAATGAATGAGTGAAAAAAGGAAGAAATGAACGAACGGTCGAATGCATGAGTGAATGAGAGAAGGAAGGAATGAATCGATAAACGAACAGTCGAATGAATAACTGACAGAATGAATGGATCACTGACAGAATGAATGAATGAATGAATGAATGAATGAAGAAATGAATGAATGAATGAATGAATGAATGAATGAATGAATGAATGAATGAAGAAATGAATGAATGAATGAATGAATGAAGAATTGAATGAATGAATGAATGAATGAATAAACGAATGAATGAATGAATGAATGAATGAATGAATGAATGAATGAATGAATGAATGAATGAATGAATGAATGAATGAATGAATGAATGAATGAATGAATGAAATGCGTACTACATTGTTGTTATTTTTCCAAGGTTTGTAAGAACGACATCATTCAGGTCACCGTCAACAACTACCTTGATGACATGACGGGGATTACGTTTCATTGGCACGGAATTGATCAGCTTGGCACACCCGCAATGGACGGTCCTTCCATGATAACACAGTGTCCAATACCCTTCGGATTGTCCTTCGTTTACAAGTTCAAGGCTGACCATGCAGGCACATATTTCTGGCATTCACACATAGGATCGAATAGGGCCGATGGATTAGCCGGTCCAATCATTGTGCGAGAAGCGGTGAGTAATGTTACATGTTGGGTTATAAAGTTAAAAATGGTGCCACGCAGCAGTTTTAACAGACATATTTTCAGGCTCGAGAATCTTACCCGAGACAGTAAATTGCCCCCTTCTAAGTTTCAAGTTTATTTCCTACTTTCCACACAAGAAGAGTTTTGTACATTGTTTACAATAATAAACATGCATGCAAGTACAGAGAATGTACACCAATTTACAGAAAATTAACATATCTAAAGATTGAATTAGAGGAACCAGAAATAAGTTTATACAAGAATAAAACTAAAGACTGAAGAATCTGAAGAAAGGTTAAGGAAGAAAGATAATTGTTACAAAAAAACGAAAGAAGTAAAAAAAAAAAAAGAAAAAGAAAAGCTGTGTGTTAGCTAAATTTGTTTGCCGTTTGAATACTTTTCCTGAAGGAGAACTTTTAGTGTCAGGGCTAAGAGAATTCCAGAAATAAACATCTGTGGGCCTACTTCGTATTTGAGAAGAGTTTAGACTTGGTCTAGAGTAAGGATGTCATGGAGTCTTTTGAACAAGTGTTATGGGTGTGGTTAGTTAGTAAGATGAGGTTTTACGGCTAAGTTTCTAACCAATGGATTTAAGTCGGGCCGGCCACGGCCTTTTTCCAGTTGTGGCTCACTGGCTTGTTTTCCCTTACTCCATTGTTTATGCTGAGCACCATGCACAATGGCAGTAGGTTCCATTTTTAAAGTCTTTGGTATGACCCGGCCAGGAGTCGAACCCCAGACCTTCCGGCTGCAAGTCGGATGCTCTAACCACTTGACCATGCAGTCGGTGTTATAGGTGTCATAACTTGTGTTATAAGAGGAAGTCTTCGAAAGCTAAAGAAAGAAGTGAATGGTAAATTGTTAAAGAAATATTCCAAGCTGATATTTATACAAATCGTGCAACTTTTCAGTTTTAGTTTATTTCCTTCCTTTCCTTTACAAAATTTATACAGATTGATTAATATTTGATAAATAGAATGCAACACAATATACTTAACAACACACTAACAATGTACTATACAGCAGTAGTTAACTGAGCAAATCGATGCTGAGATTATACCAATGTAACCAACAGTACTGTAGGAGTGAGAAGGGAGAGGGACCAGAAGAAAGATAAAAACTTTTCTAGTCTGGTCCCTAGAATAACAGAAGTTTGGAGTGTTTATTTCACAAGACTTAGGATTAGGATTAGAAAAGAGAAAGAAAATGGAACAAAAAAAAAAGACTAATAAAAATAATAATAATGATGATGATGATGATGATGATGATGATGATGATGATGATGATGATGATGATGATGATGATGATGATGATTTTTATTAAAGTCGACTAATAAAAACATAGTTATCCAGCAACAGAGATTTCATTTGCTTTTTTAAAGGCAGTATGCAGTCACCCCAATCAGAGTGAATGTATCCTGTCACTCTAGTTCATGATTGGCCTATTTTGATCATGTGACAATATTTTTGTTGGTAAATTGTGAAATTCAAGGAGAATTTCTCCTTGCTTTACCTATTGTTTGTAAGAGTTATGTTCGAAACATCATCAGAGGTGCTTGTAATGCAATAAGAGGAGATCTGCAAGAGTTTGCCGATTTTTCAAAGAAAATTTTGGGGCGACTGCCTATTGCCTTTAAGGTACTTAAACTGGCAGCATTTCTTATGTTATGTTTAAAGAGAAGGGAAACTCCTGAGCTTCTGTCTTGTGAATGAGTAAATTGAGTTTTGATGAAGGGTTGAGATAAACTTTCTTTACTTCTAGTTGAATAACAGTGAAAGTGGCTACTTGTATGAAAGAATTGGCTGAGATTGATAGGAAGGGACTTCTGGAAATAATTGTACTGAAAAATACCAAGCTGATAGTAACATAGAAGTAAACAATCTACCAAAATGAAAAAGTGGCTGTGAATGGTTGTAGAGGGCAGCATTTGAATTTTGAAATAAGACGAATGACACGTTTCTGAAGTACGAATAAATGTTCGAGGTAGGAACTCGCTGAAGAACCTCATGAAAGTAAACTTATATTGAAGTGTGGGAGTATTAAAGCATTACATAGTGTCTTGCATAGTGTCTTACTTTACTGATTATTCCAATTATCTTACATACCGTTTTGCTAACTTCCTGTGCATGATATCGCCAAGTTAATTGTCTGTTGTAACAAGTTTGTACAGTTTACACTGTGTATATCAATGTCAGTGCAGGATAGGGTATAGCTTTTAGTAGGGCCTCTTATATTTCTACATGGTTGGTTTTGCCAGCATTTAACGATAGCTTCTTGGCAGCGAGCCAATAGCAAGCATTTTCAAATTCTTTGGTGACAATATTAAGAGCAGTATTGACATTCTAATGATGAGTGTAGACAGTCGTGTCATCAGCAAAAAGTATGAACGTAAGTATGAAAAAAGGATCAGTGTGTGATCTACAATTCACATGACTTACATTACGGATGAACGCTTATGAAGCTTAAATAAATTATGGAGTAGGCAGGTATGAGTTTTAGCCCAAACAAGAACACTGTAGTAAAATGAGGAAGCACAAGAACATTATAAAGGGTAAAAAGTGCATCCCTGGGCAGAAATTCCGTTAGTCTATTGATTACACCATTAGATTTAGAAACCTTTTTGTTAATCTCAGAGATATATGCCTTCCAATTTAAACTTGCGTCTATAGAGAATCCTATGAATTTTTTATGAAGTGGTGAAGCAGCAGCAAGATGACCATCGAGTAAAGGAGTAATTTTGCTTCAGTCCGTAACCTTATTAACGAGAAATCATTAACAAGGTTTTCAAAATATTAAGAGATAATTTGTTTGATCGAAACCAATTTGAGATGAGAGGAAATTCACAAGTAGCTTCAGCAAGAATATCATTTAGACTCCTATTTTGGAGGAAGACTGTAGTGTCGTCTGCAAGTTTACTTAGCCCCCGCCTCCTCTACTTTAAACAAAAAAAAAAATCTGCCTAAGACAGAGTCACAGTAGCCTGCACTGAGTTAAAATTGCTCAAGGACATACACTCCTGTGTGCGAATTACTTAATTGGGAACACACAGTCCAAGTCATCATTGACCAACCAGAGTGAAATTATTTTTTGAATTTAAGGCACTCAGATCCTGCCCAACAATAAACATTAGGCTATTGTGTACTATGACAGGCTATTGTTTTATTCACATGAGGTATGCATTAGGGCAACTCGTCCGATATAGGCAACTACCGAAAAATTTTTCAGGCATTATAGGCCGGGAAGTATCGATGAGAAACTAGCAGTATTTTAGGTCTTTTGGCTAAGATTATGTACACTATCCGCATTATCTGATTTTTCAGCCAGTCTTGAGGTTGGTCTGTCTAAGTGTCCATCGGTGACGTAGCTCCTTTAGGGAGCAGAACTTTGGGAATAACGTTTGGTTTTTGCCCTGTCACTCTTCGCCAAAGAGTAGAGGGAGTTAAGAAAAAGCATTTTCGGTAAATTTTGATACTGGTTCAGAACAAAAATAAATGAGGAATATCGGCCGATGATACCCATACTGAATAATTCCGATATATAATCGTTCCAGTGTTTTTTTTTTCACACAGAGCGATCCCCATGAGGACTACTATGATTTCGACCTCACAAATCACACACTAATGATACAGGACTGGATGAACATAACACAAAACGCAAATTATGTTAAGTATCTGTACTCTGCAGGGAAAAATGAACCCGATTTCATTCTCATCAACGGCAGAGGAAAGGGACCAGGTTTTCGAAATCTAAAAAATCCTTTCAAAATCGCGTACACTCCACGAGAAGTGTTAACCGTCGAGAAAGGAAACCGTTACCGAATTCGTCTAATGAGCAATGCTTTTACTGGATGTCCTATGAAAGTTTCTGTAGACAATCATAGTCTTGCTGCGATATCCATGGATGGATTTCCTATTAACATGGTGCCATTCGATTCCTTGATAACTAATGCCGGAGAGAGATTTGATTTTATTCTCAATGCCAACCAAACCGTTGACAATTATTGGCTGAGAGTTGAAGGGTAAGCATTGCTTCATGGTCCAAAATTTGAAACTATTATAGGTCAGCAGAGGGAGTATATTCATAGCAAGGACCCGATCTTTAGTTCTCACAGTTTAATAAAGGCCTTGCTTATAACGAAATGAATTCCACAGTTTGATAAATGTGTCCTATTCATGCAGGTAGATTTCCCCTCATGGTTCCCTCCTTCACTTCCCCTCTCAGAAAACTTGAGAAGTGGATACACTCCATGGGTGTGGATCAATCTCCCAAGGTGGAGGGGGGACTTTTCAACACTTGTGAACCGCCGTCCTGGGGGAGGGGTGTAAGGGAGGGGGTGTCCCCCTACCCTTTGAAAAATTTTTCACCCACCAGCCTGGTATCCTTAGACGCAATCTGTTGCAATATTTTGCATTTTTTGACGTCATATTTTTCCTCGAGAAATCTTACTTTCCAGGTAAGTAATCTAACATGTTTCTACTTTCGGGCGATGTTTTTTTTAAGGAAATTGGAAGATGTCTGTAGGACAAATGGTGCCATATGTGGGCGCACTTTAGCTTTTAAAACGTAGTATCAATTCGTAATATATGTTATATTATTTACATCCTTTAGGTAAAAAGTTTTGACCCTGTCATCGTCATGTCTCAATCCAAAATCAGAGGTCTTATTGGCTGGGGGAGGGGTTTAAGGGGAGGGGAAACCCCTCCCCTTTTAAAAAATAGGAATTGCAAGGTGTCTATATGGCAAATGGTGTCATATTTGGGTGCAATATAGCTTTAATAATGTAGTGACAATTCGTAATCTATGCAATATTATTTATACCTTTTACTTAAAACGTTGGGACCCTGTTATCGTCATGTCTCAATCTTAAATCAGAGATCGTATTGGCTGATGTTCAGTAAGTATCGTCAAAACGTACGATCATGAAAAATCCCATGAAAATCATCATTTTTGGAGGTGTCCAAAATAATAAATACCACGTTATTTTTTCATATGCGCTTAGATACTACTCTGATCGAAAAACATTTGTTAATACTATCAAAAAGGCCAAAAAATATTGATTGGTGAGATCATTTAGCTCCAAGCCGCACGGGGTGCACAGAAATGTCACAATCCATTCCCTTCTTGCTACTAGTACTACGATCAAATCGCTTTATTTCTGTACCCTCACAGTTTTAATTTTCACCATTTTTGCAAAAGTGTGGGGGGGGGGACTTCTTAGAAATGTCCTCCCTTCCAAAAAAGTGAGGGGACGTGTCCCCCCGCCCCCCATGATCCACGCCCATGATACACCCCACGGACATGTCAGATAAGAATGGCTATCTCGGAGCACAAACCTAGTAAATTTCGAGACAGGAATCAGTTTTGCTTTCATAACATTTTAACAGAGTATTGCTGTAATGTACAGGAAAATGTAAGATTAGGGTAACCTCTCACTTGACGGGACGGGGCTAGCCGGTCAGGATTTGCCCCATGGGTGGAGATAAGCTCCCTGGGGGGCCGTGACCACCAGAAGTCCCGACAACGCGAAGGGTTGCGGGAAGAGTGACGGAAGCAAAATTTTCTTGAAGAAAAATTGAGAATTAAGGGTGTTGAAGATTTGAAAAATTAGGGTTTTATTGAATTAAGTTTGAAAGTTTGTTGTTTATATTGAAAAAAATTTGAAAGTCTTGGATTTCATTGAATAATCAATCCTTTTTAAGATTAAAAATCAACTTGTAAGCCATCGGGGTTACTGGTCGCCGTCGGGTACAGTTGCCTCAGCAATTTAATACGGAGTTTTCGATTTCAGGACGGTAGACAAAGAGGACGGAACGCGCAGCAAAAACTGGACTGCGCATGAGTAGAAGCGAGCATCGCTCCCTACTGTTGATTTTCAGGACGGTCGTCGACCGATTTAACGTTCTGTCACAAAGATATTAAGCATAGATTCCAAACTCAAAATGGCGCGTTGACTCCGCATGAAGCCCAATATATCGGGGCGGAAGTGCTGATCACTGCTCAGTCAAACAAACAGGCAAAAGAATGTCTTACAAAAGTATTAATACTTGTTATTTCGGAATGCTGTTGACTGAAGAATGACTACGCCCCAATAAATTCCACTTGAACAACAATAACTTATTTCTTCAACGCGGAATTCCACGTATTTACACTTGAACATGAACGCACAATGACTGGTTTTGCAAGTTCATGGACATTCATTGGTCAGTTTCTATGGTATCTTCAAGTGACGCACTTTTATATGCGCGTTCAATTACTTACGCGCTCACAACGGGAAAGCAACTAACGCGTTTGTTTCCAAAGTTCGCAGAACTGTACGTCAAGTATTCCGGATAATACACAGAGAAATGTATTCTGCGCGTATAGAACGCGTTGTAAAAGTGCGCGCACGCTAAACTCTTTGAACAGTGGAATTTTCTGTAACGCGTTCTTATTTTTGTACGCAGATCGCGGAATAGACCGACGCGCATGTCAAATTTACACTTCCGCCCCGATATATTCGTCTCCATGAGGAGTCACTGAGCGTAACAGTCTAGGTATAGGAGTTTGGAATCTATGCTTATAATATCTTTGTTCTGTCAGAAACAGGACGGTACAGGGGTTGCCATGGTAATTTCCCTCGTCCATAACGTACGTGTTTCTGTGACGTTAAATTTGAAGTTGGCTGTATGCAAAGGTACATCATTGTTCATGTGGCATGCAAGCTGCTGTCAAAAATGAATATGACAAACAATAACAGTGCATATCTGGTACACCATTTTACGAACGATTCCGTGCTAAGCTAAGATAAGCTATCTTGAGGTAGAAACTTTCACAATTGTATGAAATACCCAGTAACGATGGCGTCTCTAATCCTGTGTAGGTTCGTTATCGTTACAACTTAGCGATGAGTGTGGATGCTAACAAAGCATTGCAACTTAGTTAATGATGAGCGCGTCATTGTTTTGTTGTCATTCTACCGCACCGTCGTCTTTAAAATCGAAACGCCTTAAATGTCACGACAGAACGCCGGGCGCGCGTGCGTTTAACTCTCCGTCCCGTTGCTCTACCGTCCTGCAATCGAAAAGTCGCTAATGAAAAGGCCTAAATCATAGTACCTGGGGCAAATGTAGTACCCAACACTAACGTAAGGCAAAAAGGAAAGTAGGCCTACTTATCATTACCTTTGTGTTTTCAGTACAAAAAAATCAAACCAAAAGAATTCCAATCTAATACTCCATTGGCCTACATACGTGACAGGGCTTATTGTAAATAGAGTGCATTAAATGAAAAGATACATGTGTAACATACAAAGCACCGATCGCGGACCGCGCACTGATCTATATGTAGGATCTACATAAAGCCCGGGTCCCATATACGCGATTCAACTTGCGATTCAACTTTCAACAAGTTGCGCGATTTTTCAATCAACTTTCGACGCAACTGTTGGCTGGTCCCACACGCGCAATCCTCATGCAACTTTTCATTGTTGCCTAAGTACCATACTAGGTAACTATTGTAAGTGTAGACGCAGGTCTCGGGGATGGGAGATAATTTCAGGAATAAACCACATTTGTCGGAATATTATTGTCTCATAAACCGTCTTGACTCCAAACTTGGCAAAATAACGGACTTGGCGGAAGGGGTGGTAGAATCCCCTGCATTTGACCAAGAGGAGATGGCAGATGTAATAACACCCCAATGATAAGGCCTACAGACACACTTCAAAATTACGGCGTGTCCGTCATTTAATCAATCAGCTTTTTCCTTTGTTAAAATACATACTGAAGCTGCGCAGAGACCTATTAATAGGATTTTACCGATACTAGTGAGTTGCTATTTGACAGCTTATCTTTTTCGTGAGTAAGTTTACTACTTTTGAGACCTCAAAGGAAAGAATTTGTATTGATGCATGTTATGCGGCCTGGAAATGTTATTTCCGCCAATCTATATAGAAACATAATCAGGGCCGTAGCCCGGGCAGATTCAAGGGGAAAGGGGGGAGTTAACAACACTAAGTGGAGCCCCCGGTGGCATACCAATTACAGTTGACACCCAGAACAATCTTTCCTTTGTCACCCTCGCCCCCATAGAGGGCCGCCCTAAGGGAGGGGTCTAAGGGCAGGAAGGTCATTTACGTAAGTTGGCTAAGTTGCAAGGTGGTGCATGATTTCTTTGGACAAGTTTTAAATTAATTATATGATTTAATAAGATTAGAATGATCATTGTAAAGTGAATATTTCCTGTTTCTTATCTCCGGTAAAGGGGAGAGAGTGACACCCTTACCCTTTTTAAGAAACTTTTTTTTTTTATCTTTATCTAAATGAAAAATGTTGCTATCTTTGTGAAACTGCTTTAAACTGATTACAGGGCTTAGACTTATCTTTCATTGTTGAATCCATTTTCCGGTTTTTTTTTTTCTTTTTCTTTTTTTTTTTAGGATAAGAAGAGGTGTTGCCCAAGGTATCACCTTTGAGAAAGTTTAACATGATATGATGGCTTAGATGCAAAATAGCTCTCTAGCAATAGGGTGCTTAAAGAATTGAACTTATCACCAGTGTATGTTTAGAACGGTCTTAGTATTTAGTAATTCTCTTCGGTCTTCTCATGGCCAGGCCCAAAGGTCACCACTTTGTGGTCGCGTACAGAAGACCTTATTCCTGCCTGTGTCGCACTATGCATGGGGTGAGGAGGTTGATGAAGTGTCTCCGCTAGACTGGTATGACGCAATTTAGTTTCAAACAAGTGATTTACTGATTTGACGCAATGATTTTCAGAGGGGAGAAGAAGGCATTTGCTCATGATTTGATACAATACTTATCTACAAGAAACATGCCTAAGTGTGCGTCAAAACACGAACCCATCAGAAACCCTTGCAATATAAAGCGAACTGAACACAGGCTATGCTTTTAAGTGGACCAACACTTTAGAATAAATGGAGAGCGTGAGTAAACAACACTTAAGTAAACTTGTTGGTGGGCAACTCCACACTAATGTCAACCATGGCACTCAATTTTCAAGTACTGTTCACCAAAAAATTTCTGTTGTTTTGGAAATCAAGAACATCTAAATTTTTTATTTCTTAAGGTTAAAAAGAGATATGGCATCATTTTTTTGCCAGAAAAAGCATAAATTTGGGCAAATTCACTGCAAACTCTGTTGCGGAGGGGACATATTTTGCCTAATTTTGACATCCTCCTGTGTTTTATCTAAAGATGGTGGAAATTGTACTTGTGTATGGCTATGGGGGAAAGGCCAAGAGATATATGTAAGTACTCGATTTAAGATGACTAGAGGAAGGATAAGGGAGAACAGAGGTAAAACGTTGCACAAATTCCGAGTGAAATGTCTCCTCCGCAACATTTTGCACATGATTTTTCCTGTCATTTCTCAGTAACTTACTGTTTCAAAATGAAATTTTGGGTTCTATTATAGCTGATTGACTACTCTGGCTAAATACCATTCACAACATATAGAAGTGCTGTATGAGGGCTGTGGTCCGAGTCAACTTTTTGTTGCGGAGGGGACATTTTGTTGCGGAGGGGACATTTTGTTGCGGAGGGGACATTCAGAATAGGATAAAAGGGGTTGGGAGGATAAAGGTTCAGTTTGTAAGGAAGGTTTTGGTATTTGGTTTAGTCAAATTCATGCTTGGAACCCATATTAAGAAAATTTCATGCTTTTAGGAAGGATATAGGCAAGCTATGGTAAGTCGTCACACCGATCCTTAGTAGACTGTCCCCTCCGCAACACACGAAAATGATTTACCTCCTATTTCTTAGTCATGCATACTGTCTGGATGTAGCATTGTGAATTTTTTAATGCTGATTGACAGCATTTAAAGGTATTTTCTCCAATGTTAAATTTGCTAGTGATTAAGTCTTTGGTAAAGACCCCAAGGTCCAAACTAATTGTGTGTTGCAGAGGGGACACTCCAAATAGTAGAAGCTATTAAGGATGCCATAGAGTAGGTTTGGTTTCCAGAAAATTTCTGCTGTGAAGTACAGTAGTCATATTTATCATTAAATCCTTCTTAGTTCAATAGCATGGAAAAGCTTTATGACAATGATATGAATTGTTCATGTACTTGAAGAAAATCCTATTTTATGAGATTTAAGTAATTCTCCAATTATGGGCAAAGTGCAGTGCATTTGAATACAAAGTTTCAAGGCATTGTCCATTTTGTGTGTATATTCACTATGAATAAATAGGCAAAATTAAAATCTGAAACCTGCATATACTTTACCTTCGGTGTATGATAATTTTTTGAAGGCTTCCTTTCTGGACTGACCCTGTAAGTACTGTATGACCAGTTACAGTAGTAAGTTTTTTTTAGGCTCAGTAAATGAAATTTCCTAAATGAACTATTCTTTCCTTGATCTGTTGATCCACATGCTACGGTAGTTTGCGCACAAAGAGTTAAAATGAATACAACTTCTTGACTCTTTTGGGAACTACAAGGAGTACTTTATCTCAAGAAACTGTTTAGAAGAATAAATCTTAACCAAAACAGTTTCAACTCAGAAAAAGCAAGCGCGAAGTAGTTATCTTAATGCAAAAATAGTGTAAAGATGACCACGGTCTTCATTAAAGTTAAAAAAGGAGCAAGGAGTGCAGGAATGGTCCATTACTGAAACAAAATTATATTTTTGTAGTATATCAGTGATTTACATTTTCATAACATATTCAAAATATGGGGAAACATATCAGTTATTTGCACGCGTCCCCTCCGCAACACTGCACCCCCAATTTTAATTTACCCTCTCATCATTACTGAGCAGTTTGAAGAGATTTCAACTGTTTGTGGTGAAAGAGTATTAATGGGTTTAAAGATCCAGTATCAGTTTCACCTTGCCACTCTTCTCAAATCAGACAACTTTTACTTTGATGCATGCTGGTCGCTTGACACTGATTTGTGCACGTCCCCTCCGCAACACGCAGAACATTCGACCAATAGGAATTACTGCTAAGGTAATTAAGTAAATTTTACTGGTGATGGATCAAGCATCACTAGTACTTCCCCTTGGAGCAGACATATCATTACATTTACCTATTGTACGAATGTACTGTAGATATGAATGTGTCCAAATGTCCCCTCCGCAACAGTTTGTTAGTGTGGAGTTGCCCTGATGCCAAATGAAAAAGTTTATGAACATGTTAATTCATTGTGTGCAACTTGAAAATGGAGGGGGTTCTCACCATCCTACGGGATTTCTGCACAAGGTCTTAGCCATGCAATAGACTCATTACAGACACGAAGTTAAACCAAGTGTGTTTAAATAATTCCTGACGCTACGTTTTAAATTTATACTTTGAAGGGTAAGCTCGGTAACGAAAACTTAACTTCAAGTGTACTATATCTTAAATCTAGAGTTACAAGAAAGTATATTTGACTTCATAGCGTATTCCATTGTTCAAATAGAAAATGTTCAAATTTATTCACGTAACTTGAAATGGTCGATTAATTGCGCAGTAATTTGTGATGTCCTTCTTGTACAACAACTTGCCTTTAGTTTCTTTTGAAATAGAAATGTTTACATGACCAAGAAAAGTTAACTGTTTTTTTTTTTTGCATAGCATGTTGTAGAGGGAGAGTTTGTAGTCAAATCACCCTATAACAGTAAGAAAGTGATCACACTTTGGCAAAAGGTGCAAGTGGCTTTTGAAGAAAAAACCAAAGAAACGAGTAGACAGCAATTTGAGTAGTACAAGAGGACATTACAAATTATTGCGCAATCTACCATTTTAATTTAGTAAATAAGCTTCACCATTTCACATCTGAGCTCAGGCATGTCCAGTAAAGTTTGGAGTTCGATCACTCGGATTCATTTTCAAGCTTTGTATTATACATTATCAAAATGTACAATTTTTGGCACACTTTAGCTTTATCCGAAGCTCTCTTTTCAACAGCACGAATAAAGAAAAATAATACAACAGCAAAGCAAATAATTGAAAATCGATGAGTATGTTTAAGTAAGTGCAAAATGAAATGACCATAAAAACAAAAGGAAGGCCAAATTAATCATAATTTATGCACGATTGCACACGAAAATGATAAAGTTATATAGCCTAGGTTTTCAAGCAGCGGCCCGCAGGCCATTTGCGGTCTGCGACGCGCTCCAAAATGGCCCCAGAAAATTTAGAAGCCCAAATGTTAAATGAAAATTGGGCTTTGTTTTTCAATTCTTGTTGCTACTATTGTTACAAAGAAAAATCTCTGAAAGTAGCCATTACCAAAACACTCAGAACCCATGTTATAAAGTGTCACTTGGCAAGTGATGATTTAGTAACAGTAGTGATTTAGTATGGGAATGGATTACTTTCAAATTAAAAGAATAGGTGCGGTAGATTAAGTGGAGGCACTAAAATTTTCAAAGTTGGGGGTAAACGAGGGGCAGAAGAAATAAGATGGAGGCCGAAGGCCGGCAGAAGTACGAATGGCTACCCCATAAGTGTAGGGTTCATGGGCCTACCCTAGTCCAGGGTCTAATACATTGAATGGAAGGCTGTTTCTAAGACAAATAACTATAGATCTACATATTTCATACTCATGCTGGATATGGTACCAGACTCAGTTTGGCAGGGGAGCAAGACGGAGAAACGGAGAGGGAGGAGAATTCCACCCATACTCTGTAGTACCGTCACTTCTTCCCCACACCTCAATTTATTTTTACAAGTTTAGTGACAATCAGTCTTTAGTGACAATCAGTTAAATGCAGTAAACATTAAAACAAGTTATATTAAAATAGAAAAAAGGATCACGAAATATTACCAGACTTAACACTCCGGAGTTGTAAGTTATATTCATGTGTATAATTTAACACCTTGTACAAGTACAATGAAGACGTAAGTATACGGGTACGAGATTTTGGAGAATGATATACGTACTACTCTACGAGTACAGAGAAATGTACTTGAGTACGAATACCTTCTTATTCAACCAGGCGTATAGGCTTATCACAGGTCTGGTATATGCCTTCTCCAAGAAAACAGGGGGTGTGCTGCCGCGAAAATAGGGGAACATTGGCCAAAGTTTCTACTAACAGATAGGCGTATGTGCGGAAGGACGTTATTGTAAATATTTTCGCAGCTTATCGGAACATGAACCTAAAGTAGACCTACTCAAGGGCCACATGACTAACGTAACAATTACGCTAGGTCTAAGACGGGGTAGTGATTGTAGGAGGATACTAGAAGGATGGATACCCATGGCTATCCCATGACTATATTTTTGCAAAACAGATGTAGCCTAGATGATATAGATTTCAACACTGTGGAGGCACGAAACAATGGGAAGTGTACAAACGAGTGGTACTAAGTCATAATATAGGGCCTAGTGACCTGCTAACTCTCACCGTGGGTCTCATCAGGGCCCTTGGAACGGCTAAATTGAGGGCTGCATTCACTGAAAGTGTTACTTGAAGAATACAGTTTTCAGGTTTTCTTCAAAAATTATTAGGTTGTTAATTATGTGTTACAACGACCAAAAATCATAAACAAGGAAGGCACTGAAGTAGGATGATTCAGTTCTCTGACCCTATTCGGAAGCCTTTCAAAGGCCTTGCTCATGTAGCAGTAACTAAAACAATATATATTGACCGCAGCCTATAACTGCCAAACCGCATACTGAATAGTGTTCGTTCCCAGTACTGCAGTAGTGTGAAGAATGGTTTCATTTTTTTACGTTTCACGTTCGTCTTCATTTTTTTTCACGTTTCACGTTTGTCTGTTCCCATGTCCACTTATCCCTAACCGAGTCCAAACTGACTTCACCTTCACCTAACCCCAAACGTCTGTCTAACACCCAACCTAATGTTTACCCCAAAATGAAACTGAAGCCACTTATAGCCCTCCTTAGACCTTTTACCTGTAATGTTATATGTAGTATTGTTCTTCCCAGGTGAGAATGGGACCACGCATGACAGATCCTCAATGTAGAGCTGAGGTATGGGCGGCGACATGGGGGACATATCCTCATCAATATTTTTAGTGGGGTAATATATCAAATGCCCCCCTCAATATTATGAGGTATGCAGAAAAATAAATGTTGTTTCACACATTTTCGATATGAATAATTGTGATATTAGCCTATTCATGGCAGCTGGGGTGAACTTAAGATCAAAAATATGTGATCTGTGTTCTCGAGAATGCACCAAATCGCTTGGCTTCCAGGGGGTTCGCCCCTGGACGTCAACACATCTAACATGAAGATCCCCTGTACCCCTGGTCGGAGGCGCAAAATGTTCACTCAAGCAGGTGTCCTCCCAATAATTTTTACAGATAGCCTCCCTTGTGTAGAGGTCTGAGGGTCAAGAGGTTGGTCAGTTAAGTTTGTTGTCTTTTCGGGGACGTAGCTCCCTTGGGGAGCAGAACTCCTCCGGGAATAACGTTTGGTTTCGCCCCTTTGCATGCTCTCGGCCAGAGAATCGTGGGGACATTGGAAAAAGTATAAGGGCCTATAGGCCTTGTTACAGACTAGGCCTAGTACAAGGAGCCTAGCCCCCTAGAACTAGTAATAAACCAAGGTAGTAGGCCCCGCCTATGGCACAAATCTAAGTGAGGCCTAGGTCACAAGTCGGATGGTGAGTTAGGCCTAGGCATACGTTAGGCTAGGTCTAAATTATTTTTTTTTCCTTACTGGCATATTATCAATAACCTAAACGTTTACGTTACAAAGCGACGTGTTAACATGCGAGTGACTTTATGATTAATCCCAAACTTAGGTTTCACAACCACTTAGGTTCACAACCACAGGCGGACATATATTGCATAGCCTACATGTAATTTTTATTTGCATTATGTACGGCATAATGCACTAACGTTAAATAACGTTAGAACTGCATGTGTTTGCAACTAGGGTAACATGAAGGTTTATAATTTAAGTAGTAGGTTCTTATATCTCCCAAAGTCACTCGATACAGTAATTAGGTATCGTACAACGGTTTCAATTAGGCCTAGTGCTGGACAGTATTTGGCCTATATGACCTCGACTAGGGCAGGATATATATATATATATATATATATATATATATATATATATATATATATATATATATATATATATATATATATATATATATATATATATATATATATATATATATATATGTATGTATATATAAATAATGTGTAGAAAACAGCTCCGTACGTTTTTGGTGTCTAGGATAGAAGAAGTTTAAACCAAGCAGTACACATTTCAAATTTGTTGTAGTGCAAAAAAGACGCTGTACAGTGCGCTATATACAGAAAATCTGTGCACAAAATAAATAATGTGCTTGCTTGCGCCCGTTAGCATGCACATCATTGGAAAAGACAGCCAGTAACAAGCTCGCCTGTTATCAGTGTTAAGCGGTCATCGCGTATCGAGGCAACATTCACAGTGCGGTTACACGCCATTCACAGTGCGAGCACACGCCCTGCCTTAAGAATACGATGGGCCACTTCTAAGGGTCGCGTTGGTTTTTTACGCGCTTACTGCAGAGAAGCAATTAGCCAAAGAACGATTTCTACACAATTTGACCTTTGACCTTTACTTTCGGGGTGAGCGAGAGGAATTTTCTACCCTTGGGTACCTTCCCAAGTTTGAAGAGAATCAGTCCAGTCGTTTAGCAGCAGTTTTCAAAACAAGAAAAAGTACATTTGACCTTCTGTCACGTGACCTTTGACCCTTTTTGCAATGGCAACCGCATATTTTGGTAGTACTAGTTACGTGTATTATATATGTGAAGTTTTATGTAAGTGGGGTGTTTCCTTTTGGAATTGTACTAAAAAGTAATTTTTCACAAAACTAACCTTTGACCTCTGACCTTTGACCTTTACTTCCGGGAGTCTACAGGACACAAGTTCGCACACTGGGGTACGTGTCCACCAAGTTTGAATAGAATCGGTCCAGCCCACAATTAAGGAGGAGTTTACCTTCTATCACGTGACCTTTGACCTCGGTTGTCATGGCAACCACATATTTCGATAGCTTTATTCACATTATTACATGTGTAAACTGTCATGTCAACGGGATGTTTCCCATGGAAATAAAGTACAAAGAGTAATTTTCACCAAATTTGACCTTTGACCTTTACATCCGGTTGTTAGTATGGCATATGGGTCTCCATCTAGGGCACCTTCCCACCAAGTTTGGAGAAAATCAGCTCCACCGTGTAGGAGATATTAACAAAACAAAATTGGACACGCACACACATAACCACACACACACACGGACACGTTTCGATCCCTCCTTCAGTTAGGTAATGCGGCTCTCCGGCGTTTGGTGAAACACGCATCCGGCAAAACTGAAATCGTGCATGGAGCGATTCATTGCCGTTGCCGGATGGTATCCATGTAAATTATCCCTAGCAACAAAGTTTACCTCGAAGTCTTCGCGACTATATACAAAATCCTAGAAAATTCGAGTTATAAACTGCTGTTATTGAAAATTCAGTGGTTTGGTGAAGAAGAAATCCTGCTGGAATAATCCAACTAAATTTATATTACCAGGATAAAGAAAAAACAAAGTATACAAGGCGCAGAATTTCCGAAGATTTTGGAAAATCTGAGATGGTTGGTAAGAATCAAAGCGGGCCTCTGGTGGGGCTCCCTATGACAGTACTAGAGGCAGTTTAGCGACACAAGCTTTGAGACACTGCAGGCTTTTGACCGAGGGGTCATTCTAGCTAAACAGTTAAAGTTGCAGAAACTAGTAAGCCCTATAAAAATGATCACTAACGTTTGCCCAAGTTCCCTCCGAAATCTGCTGCATATTTTAGGCTTGCAGCTAAGCTTAAATCATAGAACGTACAGCTTGTGAGTTAAAAGGCCGTGGCAACATATAGTCAGTCCTCCAATAGAGCTGTGCATACATAAGCCTCATTTGCCAAGGGACAGAATATACACTCTTCTTGTGGAGTGGCGGTTGCTTTGCCTCGCCCATGAAACGTAGGATAATTAACAGTTGATCAGGAGCCAGGCAACCCCCTAATGCCTTCATCATAGCACCTAGACCTAACGTTAGGCAAGTTCTTTAAACGTTACGTAGGCTGATATAACAAAGAGGACTTAAATGTAGACCTAGACAAGGCTTGTTAACTTGTCACAAGTAAAAAGGGTTTGGCAACTTGACACTCAAACAGGTGATGTTCATTATGCTCAACGTTACCTGATTCTTCTTGGCCAAGTCACAGGGTACTCCATGAACCTGCGAAATGGAATGTAACGTGCCTTGACCATGTAACGTAGTACACAACCCTTATCCGAGGGCTAAGCAACTCTCCTGCTTTACTAGTGACACGTATGCTTTGTAATTATCTGTAACGTTAGAGCCTAAAATTACATAGGCCTAACGTAGAAGACTAGCTACTAGCTATATCCCCACTTTCAAGTTGCAATGTGTGCTGGTATCTATGTTAGGTCAACGGAAAGCAAACGTAAGTTCAAAGCCACGTATTTGCAAAAAAGTTTAAAGAATAAGCTGACATACAGGTTGTTGGATCTCATCTTGCCCAGGTCTGTTGTGTGGCCTATGCAACCCTCTTTGGACTAACGTTTGCTTCTGGACACGAATGTAACGCCATTGTAGCGTACTTGGTATTTCTTCGGGAAGTCTGTCACAGCTGCATTCACCTTGTTTGCAATGTAATGAAAGTTAACGTTACTGTTTATTTGTGAGAATACAAAATGTGGTGAGTAAAGAAGTAGGCCTGCCACGCAACTACAGCAGATATAGGCTTCATAATTATTACCATATCAAAATCAACGTGAGCTACAACGATTGCCACTTTATCACAGTGATTATTACTTTTTTCTGGGCAATAGTCAAATAGAGAGGCAGGGCAGAGGGTGAGGGCCGCATTCGAGAAAACCTCTATACACACCAACGCTGTCCGAGAAGAAAATGGGTCTACAGTTCGGAAGCGCATAAAGTCAGGATTTTGTGGTCGCGATGGGGAGGCCGCAGGGGCCTGACAGGCACCTAAAGCACACTACCCATCCTTAAAAAGTCAAAAGTGTGGTACACGAGCGTACATTATCCCCACATTATTAACTACCTTTCCCCCACGGGCGTAGCTATAGGATTAAATTTGTAGGGGGCCCTAGGTAACAAATGGGGGACATGACATTGATCGCAGTCCTAAGGAACGGGTCTAAACGGAGGGGTGTCCCCGTCCTCTTTGAGAAAATTTTGAATGGTAAGGTGTCCTTGGATGCAATCTGGTGCTATATTTTTCATCGTTTTAACCGAATTTATGTTCAAAAATTATTCGTTGATTTCATACGTGTGCAAAATGTGTTTTTTACACATTTAGTTTTTCTCAATCCTTACACATTTTATCAGGACACAAACAGTTTGGGGGGCCTCACAAACATCTGGGGGCCAGGCCTCCCCCGTAGCTACGCTCCTGCTTTCCTCTCATCCTTCTCTTTCCCCTAGTGTCCTAACGAAACACATGGAGCCTTATGTGGTAATTTCTTTCTAGTTCGCACATAGCACAAGCGTAGATCCGTCAGAGCCTATATGTATCAAACAAGAGAGTTGTGCGCGAAGGTCATTATTTTTGTGGACTTACTTAGCTTGCAAAACGCTTCCATGTTTCCATGAAGTTGTAATCTATGGACTTCCCAAAGGGTAAAGTTGTAACAGCTCCGATTTTACAAACAAGATGGCCATGTTCACACTGATAACTTTTTTTCGCAAACAGGGGGTCCCTAAGGATCGATAAGGGAGGGGGTGTTGGGCCTTTTTGCGACAAAAAAAAAATGTTTCATTCCCGACAAAATACAACAATAACAACAACAACAATAACAACAACAACAACAACAACAACAACAACAACAACAACAACAACAACAACAACAACAACAACAACAACAACAACAAAAACCATATCGGAAATAACGCATTTTAACATTTGGCAATGTCAATTTGACCTTGACGCACCCTTTGTCATGTGCTACCGAACAGCAAGGCCGATTTGGTCCTGGAAGTACTAGCTCCGAGGTAACTTCCCATGGTAGGAGCATAAGATCGTCTTTGGCATGAGCTCATATAGGGACCATTTCAGTAATGTCCCCCTGTGAGGGCCCGGGGGCAAAGGCCCGAAGCTCTGAACCATTTATAGGATTGTGGGCACTAGAATAAAACATTTTTCTGTCTGCAAATGACTTTGATACTCACTAAACAAAACACAAAATCGCAGTCTGTCTCCATCTTTTTCAAAATAGCCCAGTTCAAACTAACCGCCGGTCGATTTCTTCAAGATGTAGCGGGATTGATGGATGGGAGGTTGGGGGGTCATAGAGTTTCTACGGAGTTCTGCAATAATTATACTCACTTTGAAGTTTGCTCTATGTGAACATATGATGGGTAAACAAGCCGGGTAGGTGAAGAGTTTTTCAAATTTTGTTCTCTACCCGACTTTCGGTCCCGATTGCGAACCTACTGTCTACTCCATGAATACATCGGAAATATCAACCTGTTTGATACTCGTATAGTCACTAGGCTACAGTGGAGTCGGGGAAGGGAGTGGGAGTCGCGTCTCAGTGAAGTAAAGTCGTTGTAGTGTGCAGCTGTCATCAACCCAACTGCCACCCATTTTTTTTCTTTTATGAATTGCCCAACAAAGAGGGGTTTGCGATATCAGACGACGGTTGTAGAAAGGCAATGTGCTCGCCCTCATATGTGATTGATGAACAGTAGATAGACTGATATCAATGCCGACAGTGTGTTGCGTGTTTAACCTACAATTATTCCGAGTACGACCCGACGCAACTGAAAACGAACACCTACAAGTGACACTCCCGACGAACAGTCTGGTTGAGTTGCATCACATTCCAAGACTGTTGCTTCACAGTGTCTGATATGGTGTTTATTTCATTTGCAGACTATTATGCATTACAGGCACTATACCATTTTCCCGACAGCCTGGATTTATAAAATTTCCCGACCTTTCTGTTGCTCCAAATAAAAGATTTTTCTGACAAATTAAATTAATTGCAAAAGAAAGTGGCTATTTTTCCCTACGGACCGCAAAATTTTCCCGACAGGCTGCTCTTTGAAAATTTCTGGGGTGTAGCAACCCCACACCCCACGGTATAGTGACGTCCCTGTTCTCAGAGAGTCATAGGAACCAGATATTTTAATTTCTTAACTTCTTGAGCATGCAGCAGCAAATTTAGGACTCTTTATGGACACCTTCAGTGATGGCCGATTCTGTATATTTGTATCTATAATCGATTATGAGTAACTTTTCAATGCCTCTTTCCATGTACGGTACCCGCCTTAATGAGGGGTTCCTAACTGGCTGTGCTCCCAAATCGTTACAAGTCAATGTTAATAAGGCATTCAAATATAAAAGTGGTTCAAAATAAATACCATTTATTTTGTGAAATATGATTAGTCTCTTCAAGCAAAAAATTGAATACACACATGAAAACATATCTCCTTGCAGGCTTGAAGTGTGTCCCTTTCTTCTACAAACCAAGCCATGGTCCAGTTGATTTTTAATAATTTAGTGAAACCACCCAAATGGGAGAAATTGTTCAAAGAAAAGGACACAAAAATTAAAGAAAGGAAAAAATTAAACAAAAGTAAAGTGGAGCCTCCAAACCTTTCTTGACCTTTGAAATCATTCCTATGCCCAATTGTTAATATGACAGACCCTTGAAAGTTCCTATAATGGTGTTTATCTACAGAGGTTTAAAACCTGCGTGAAAAGTTGTGAATTTTGGAAGTGTTATCCCTTTTCTCGTGCTTACCACTTGTTTTAGTCAATTAAATGCATTTCATGGAAGTTTTTCGTTTTGGTGTCATGATAAGTAGCTGCATGTACAAACATTCACAACGCAACAGCATAGGTACAGCATGAAAGCAGTACTACTTCCATGGGTACAGTACACAACATACCTGTTCTTACACAATGTATTACCAGCACTGTTTCGTAGTAGGTACCATGTGAAATCAAATTTAAAGACAGACAGTCATCACCCCTAAGTATATTTTTAGTGTATGTATATGAAAATTCTCAGTTGGTGACTGCTCTTTGATTGACATCAAAGTTTGAAAATTTGAAAGATGCAGAGTAGCTCACATTCCACACAAGGCAGAGAGAGTACTTTTATTACATTTTATAGCCTTGTATGCTCACCAGGACATGACCTTAAGCAATAAAACAGGTTTATTCTTGCACAAGGGAGAGCCTCATACAGTTATGGGAGGAGCTAGAAGATGCATAGTTGGGAGAATTGGAACTGTCTGGGATCATGAAAATTCCCCTTTAATACTTTCTTTGGAATGGCGGATCTGCCGTGAGCCAGGGAGTTGTCCTCTAATGGCAACTCCCTGATCGGACAGGAATGGTCAGTGGACTGTCGGTAAAGTGAGTTTTCTTGGATTTGAAATCAGAAAGGCGAAGGCGATACTGAACAAGACGTCAGTGGTGCAGATGGGGTGAGTAATTCGTTACGGCGCATAGGAACGTATCGATTTGAGACAGTGTTAGGTGAGGTAAAAGTACAGCACCACAACACTTCGAGCACGAGAAGCATTTGGAGCAATTGAAAGGGGCTTTAGCTTGGAAAGTTTTATGTAGACAGTCAAAATACGAACTTTAGGTTACTTTCGTGCAAGTTTCAGTGGAAATCGTGGAACTAGCCTAGGCTATGATTGCGTGTGCACAGTATTTCGCTGGCTGCTGCCAAGTCCACTCACTGTACGAAGACCGAACCGAACAGTACACTGCCGAGTTTTTTCGTTTTTCGGTTATGAATCAAGAGTATTTGTAATTATTAGTAATAGCCTATTGCAGCCCCAAAATATAACAGACCGACACCACTCTCCAAACTGACAGAATAAAGTTCAAATTCAAGACATGCCACGAATTACAATCATTACTATCTCTTACGTATGTTTAGGCTATGCTGTACGCTAGGTTCGGTATACGGAGGCTGGTGTTCCTAAAATGACGTCATTATTGTGTTGGCTTGAAATCACATTTTCAACAGTCTATTTTTTGGTGCAATTTTTTGAAACATTAATTTCTTTTCAATGCTCAAGGCTGTAAGGGTGATGAATACAGTTTTAGAAAGAGCTTTTTGTATACTGTAGGCTAAATTAGTCTCCCGTTACTCCAATTTACGTGTCATGGCCACTTTAAGATCAAATTTGGTTCTTTTGAAAAGCCAGTTCAGATGGGAAAACCGCAGATTGCGTTTGAATGAAAAACCCACCTTACTTTGACCCGCCGGAGATCGAACCCCGAACCTCCCGGTTGCCAAGCTTCATCGCTTCAAATGCCACTGCCTTTATCCACTCGGCCACAGCTCCGGAAATGAAAAGTTAAAAAAAGAGCAGTACAATTTAAGACATCTGGTACATCAGCACAAAGATTACTTCGTAGGATATGGCAAACAAATATCGCATAGCCTAACTGCCAGCAGTGGCGATGTCAGGATTTCGAAGTGGGAGTGCACGGGGGATGGGGACGCTTCGCCAGAAAGGCATACCAACATGAAGGACTGAGAGGAGCTAAAGGCATCCTGGTGATGCGAGGCGGTCCCCGAGTTGGGGTCCAGGGGCCCACCGTAGGGCTTCTCCCCTGTGGAATTTGGCGAGAGGGCAAAACGGTTTTCGGGTATTAACAAAATTGTGACCCACAGAATTGAAGCATTTAATTATTTCCAGGTATAACAAAAATGGGAAACCTCACATTACAGCATCGAATCAAAGGTGTATCTATGGCGGCCAATCCTGGCACTCGTCACGTATTTGAAAAAAAAGAAACCGTTGTATGTGATATATAGGGTTGTGGGTGCCTTAAAATTTTAACTTCACTGACCTACTCAAAGAATTCTATTTTGCTGAGGCTATAGTAAAATAACAGTGGCCTAGAGAAGTGAGGCAGTTGAAAATTCCGACTGACCTAGGGAGTTGCCTAGCTCCTGATCAACTGTTTATTAGCCTACGTTACATGGTCAAGGCAAAGCAACCGTCACTCCACAAGAAGGGGGACTATTTTGTCCCTTCGCAATTGAGGCTAACGTATGCACAGCTCTATTGGAGGACTATGTTGCCACGGCCAATAACTCACAAGCTGTAACGTTACATTTAAGCTTAGCTGCAGGTCTATAATATGCAGCAGATTTCGGAGGGAATTTGGGCAAACGTTAGCGATCATTTTTATAGGGCTTACTAGTTTCTGCAACTTTAACTGTTTAGCTAGAATGACCAATCGGTCAAAAGCCTACATATTGTGTCTCAAGGCATTTGTCGCTAAACTGCCTCTAGTACTGTCACAGGGAGCCCCACCAGAGGCCCGCTTTGAATCTTACCAACCATCTTAGATTTTCATAAATCTTCGGAAATTCTGCGCGTTGTATATTTTCCTTTTTGTTTATCCTGGTAGTAAAAATTTAGTTGGATTATTCCAGCAGGATTCCTTCTTCACCAAACCACTAATTTTTCAATAACAGCACTTTTAAACTCTGATTTTCTAGGATTTTGTATGTACAAGAGTCGCGAAGACTTCGAGGTAAACTTTGTTGCTAGGGATAATTTACATGGATACCATCCGGCAACGGCAATGAATCGCTCCATGCACTATTTCAGTTTTGCAGGATGCGTGTTTCACCAAACGCCGGAGAGCCGCATTACCGTTGCCGTGTCAATGTGAACAAACCTTTATTTTCCAACAAGAGTAAAATTTTGGCCGTTACCGCAGCGTTTGCCGTTGCCGGACAAGTGTGTACGTAGCCTAAAGGCCTGTGTACACTTTCAACATTTCAGGACACATGTGTCGACACAAGTTGCCACAACACCTTGTTACCGGAAATGTTGAAAGTGTGTACAGAGTAAAAAAGTTGGCAACATGTGTCCCAACATGTGTCGACACATGTCAAATAACTCAAAATCAATTTTCCGGCAACATGTGTCCAAGCTCTGACCAATCAGAAATTGTATTTGAATCAGCAGCGGAGCCACCTGTAGGTAGCGCACCACTAATTCAAGGGGAATATCCGCTTAGGATGTCACCCTACGAATTTAACACGCTAGAATTTTTTTTTTTTTGAAGGGGGGGGCGGGTAGTTTAGATCATGTTGCTGAAAAGAGATGTGTTCCAATTGTGATGTGTATCCGGTAGGAAAGGAATTTAAGTACTCATCCTGCCAAAATACAGAAAATTGAAGACATTTCAGGCACTCTCGTGAGCTTTCTGGTAGGCCTATGAAATTAGCCCCGGGCAGGTCACTCAAGTGGGTGATTGTCATGAGGGTTATTTTAAGGGAGAGGGAAATCTGACCGGGGTAATTGCCTGTCCCCCGTCGGTGAAGTTTGTCGTTCTCGTCGAGAAATTGAAGAGGGCCCGACGTGATATATGGAATTTTCCCCAATGTTAACTGTCATTTCGTGGCTCCCATGTCGAATACCCCTCCTCCTCCCCCACCATGCCCTCTCCATCAAATCCATTGAAAGTTCCCCCTCCGAACCGCCTGTCAGAACCCTCCCCCTCCTTAATTGCGGACCCAGGTGGCTAGCCCCCTCCCTTCGTGACGGAAGCATTCAAAGAGTAAAAATAAGAACAAAAGGAGAGAGGGGAAAACGAAAAAGTAACAAATGTACGTCGTGAGTTCAGTGGTGGCGCCAAGTGGGGGAGAGGCATGCCTCCCGTTTGGGAAGGCTGCCTGTCGGTGAAATTTTCCGGTTTTGACGGGGATCTATTATGAATACGATAAAATATGTAGTTCTCGACTTGAGCCAGTCGCCCGACGATTGACTTAATTTCGGTCCAAATTAGGGCAAATTTTTCAATACAACCCCAGATTTTTCTAATTTTCTTGGTTGAAAGCTCGCATGTTTTCAAATTTCCTATGGGTAAAAGCTCAACTTTCAATTTTTTTTTTCCAATAAGGGCCCGAAATTTTCGGCGAGCTTCGAACGTCCAAATTTCGCTTCAAACATCGTTTCGGTACTCTATCACCCTCATCGAAGCTTCGTGTTACTGACCCCCCTCGGGGAGCTTTGCCCAATGTCGAGCAAATCCTGGTGCCACCCCTGGTTGGTGTAGGGGGTAGGTGACGCGCACGTCGGGACGGGAAACTGCTGGACTCCCTCGGGGAACGTGGACCCCGTGTACAATTGCCAATATTATTTCAGCTGCTCTCAAAACACATCTTTTTCTTTCTGAATCCTCCATCTTCCTTCCAAAGTCCTGCTTTCCCGCTCTTTTTTTGACAATATGTTGCTCAAGTGTGTCGCTACATGTGTCCGGGACATGTGTCTAGTGTATACAAGGACAAAATTTCTGTGTCCAGGTGTGTCAGCAACATGTGTCCTGAAATGTTGATAGTGTACACGGGGCTTAAGACTAGTAACTTGGGAAAATTAACTGTTACCATCGCAACCGTTGCTATAGACCTTATGCATATGATGTCACACAGCAGAAAGTGCTCCCTCGCTTTGAGGAAAATGGCGTATCATTGCAAGCATCGATCTACATGTAGGACATGTATATTAAGATCGGTGATTGCAAGTTACACCAACAATGCAGACAGCTTGATTTGTGCACAGGGGGATACGCGCGTAAGTCTACTACACGCGTGTGCAAAATCTACGCCGTGAGTGCACGTGTGCTTCATTGTTTTCCTCCAAAATCACGTCAGTGTGATGTCAATGCATAAGGTCTATTTCAGCTGGCATTGCCGCATCTAGCCCAACAGGCAAATTTACTACAATATCTCATCCTCCTTACGGAGCGATGAGATAATAAATACACCGACATAGGCCTATATAGTAGTAGCCTGCTGTAAGCAGGCTATTGTTGAGTTTCATCAGCTACAGGTACATTATACTTAATATTTACTTACCCTAAATGTTCATGTACAGTATACGGACGAAGTTTACTACAATACAATAGCCTGCCAACTTTCTAGCCAATCTCATTTCCGAGACAAAAATAACTTCATGATAATTAATGCACACGTCATCAGCGTTGGTACGGGGTGGAGTCAACATGAGCGACCGGTTGCTTCGCTACAGCCCACAGCAGACAACTCTTCACTTGTATACACGTTATGCAGTGCAGTACAGTACGGCTATTACTGTATAGTTACTGGCTTAGCTGCTACTGTGTACCTGTATACATATACAGCTAGCAAGGAACGTTGTCGTCTTGTCTATGCGAGGGCCTATGTACAGGCCTGCAGTTTGCACAAACCGGCAAGGTCTGGGACAACATCCTACGCCTAACGTTAGGCTTGACTTTTCACTGCAAAGGATTAGCTCGATTTTTAGCCCATACATGATAATTACGTACCTTTTTAAGATGTCACCGTATCTTCAGAAGTGTTCGTATATGTGCATCGTCGCAAGCCTTTGTAGACATGAATAGTCAGTAGCCGTGAACACCATGTGACCTTCTTACATGAATAATAATTCATCCCGCATTTTGGGGATTCGTGTAAATGAAAACTGGACGAAGGTTTGCAGACTCTGTATAGAATATATACGGGGTGTATTATGATTTCTGAGAGAGCGCCATCTTCTGGAAGGCTGCTACAGAGTCTGCTCCGCAGGCTAATACAGTAGTGGCAGGATATCAAGCAGGAAAAAGTTAAGTCATTCGTCTTTTTCATTCGTCTTTTTTTAGAAAACAAGCGCAACAATGTTGCCGAAGCTCAGGTTTTCCTGCTGACCTAAAAGTCTGCAGTCAATATTTTGGTTGGGTCTGTAACTCATGTTGTTCATACGTACGTTAGAAAACAAAGAGATAAATATAAACTGAATGCAATGAAATATGTATTGAAATCCCGTAGTGTACACCGCGCCGGCATTCCAATCCACGCGGCGAGTCGCTTCTAATTTCCTTCATGTGACAATACAAACTAATTTGCTATTAAGGAAGGATAAGCCATTTGTTTACCTTTCATACTAAATAGTTTTTGTCCAGAAATGTTAAGAAAAATGTTTGTAAAGGAGATACAAGAAGATTTGAAAGGTTAAGGTAATGTTTACAAATAAGTTGAAACTTGAGGCGACTGGATATATTCTCTTTAAACTTTGAGCCAAACTCCTAAAACCATTCAGACATCAGGCTAAGTTGAATACTTGTTTCTGCCTCAACACAAAAATGTGTAGGCCTATCATATACCACTGTTTCGCACAAGGAAATATAGAGACTAGGGAAAGTAGAGACAAACAGACAAATCTGAAGGAGAAACATCATCAAGAATTTAAAAAAGGCAGCATTCCAGCAAACCAATAAGGAACACAAGGTTTTGATTCTTGTAAAAAGTTACCTCAAGCTTATTCCGAATTTGAGGTGTAGGCCGGCCTACGCACGGTACCGGCACCGTGCGTGGGCCCTTTTGCCTTGCAATGGGTTACGCTACAGTACGTGTGACTCTTTGCAGTGCAATGGGTAACGCCACAGTACGTGTGGCCATTTTGTATTGCAATGGGTCACGCTACAGTACGTGCGACCCTTTTGCAGTGCAATGGGTTATGCTACAGTACGTGTGACCCTTTGTAGGTGTGACCCTTTTGCAGTGCAATGGGTTCTAAGTTACACTACACTACATTTCACTGATCTGCACGAGGCAGAATTGGCCAATCATAGTTAGGTTATCCAGCGTTGGCAGCAGGGTTTGCCCCCAGGGCCTGAAAAAATTATCGACCGCCGGCCTGGGGGGAGGGGTCTAAGGGGAGGGGGTAGAAAAATTTTGAATATTTGAGGGTCCTCAGATGCAATTTAGTACAACTATTGTGCAAATTTTTAAGGAAATCCCTGCAACGTTTTTGAGTTTTTTTTAAGGTGAACAAATATGGGGTTCTATCCTTGGACTCAACTGATGGATTAGTAAGGCTTTAGGGCCTAGCCTATGCCCTAGGCCTAAAGCTATGGATGAAGTTTCAAAAGGAGTGAAAGGACCAACACACACACAAACAAATACAAATACTGTATGAAAACATAATGGAGTAGGAAGAGTCAAATTTAATTCCTACCTAATACTTGCTATTTTTCGTCTGTTTCTACTACCGTTAATCTTTAGGATTAACGTAAGGCCCAACGCTAGGCCTATGCTATTCCTGTGGCATCTATTTTCCGTACATATTCACAGAGATAAACTCCCGGGTAATCTTCGTTTTCCAGCCACTTCTAATAAGTCCTAAATCTACTGTATTCTTGACTCCTACGTCAATTACTTTCTTTCCACATCCACCACTAGTTTCGTGTAGCGTACTTGTAGTACAGTAACAACTTTAAAGTCGCTAACGACAATTTGTCATCGCGCTAGCGCTGGCACTAGCACACAGCCATTACATGCACCGCCGCCCTGTTAGGCTGAAGTATGTTTGCACTGACGTAATTGCCCTAGCCTGTGCACTGTGCAACACCTATGCACGTAGAATGAGCAAACGATAACTTATCGCCGTTTGAATTTATGTCAATCAAGTGCAGTCACAATTATGACTGGATTTACCCGGATGTTTTTTTTTTTTTTTTCAAATATGTTTGGGCTGATGCAGCAGTCCTTTATCAGAATATGAACAAATACTTTGTCCCGAAATGCTGGTGATAATTGCTGATGCCTTTTTGAGCTAAAACTTAACCATGTAATTATTCCACGAAGCTTTCATGTGCAACAACCCTGGTAATCATATGATTCTTTTTGTTCTGTTGCAGCATTGGGAAAAACTGCGAACGTACTTATATAAGGCCTAGTCTTCAGGAATTTGCCATCCTGAGGTATCTTGGGGCACCTGATACAGCACCAGAGGCATTCGAGAATAGCATCATTGATGCCGGTGTTGTGTTTAATCCAACTGAACGTCAGAAATATGACAAGAGTATCCGAATCGTCAACCTCACCTCCCTAAATAAGCAGCATATACATACCTAAGTTAATCTCTTACATAATCTCTTACACACACACACATATATATATATATATATATATGTAAATCCAAATAATAAGTAAACTCTATGGCATTTTCAAGATACAAATTTGTTACAAGCCCATACGAAACAAATTTGTATCTTGAAAATGTGATAGGGTTTACTTATTATTTGGAGTTTACACTCGTTCCCATCGGTTGAGCACTATTTCCAGTGTTGTTTCACAACTGTGTATTCTATTTATATATATATATATATATATATATATATAAAAGAAAAACAAGTTAGGTGTAGTACTGGCTCTATATTTCGGCAGCAAGCTGCCTTCCCTCACTCGAAATCCAGAAATGGGCCAGATATGAAATTCCATATATGGGCCAGATATGGATTTCATATCTGGCCCATATCTGCTACAGATATGGGATTTATATCTGGGCCAGATAAAAAATTGGGCAGATATAACCCAGATCTACGCCAGAACCAGATCTAAGCCATATATGGCCAGATAAAGTTTTATCTGGATCAAGTCTTTATATGGAACAGATAAAATTTTATCTGGACCAGATATGGTCCTTATATGAGCAGAATATATTTCCATATATGGCCCATATCTGCACCAGATATGGAATTTATATCAGATCAGATAAAAAGTTAGGCAGACATAACACAGATCTAAACTAGAACCAGATCTGAACCATATATGGCCAGATAAAGTTCTATCTGGATCAAGCCTTTATATGGCACAGATAAAATTGTATCCGGACCATATCTGCGCTAGTTATGAATCATAGTTAGGACTTATAGTCCACACTCCTCATGGAGACTTTGAACACCAGCAAACAATGTTTAAGTGCTCCATGAATTAGAATTTAATGTAAGTATTAGGTTGAATTGACTTAAGTACATAAATTCAACTTATTTCGTAACAGTGAACAGAAAAATGCCTTGAAATTTCCTATTTTATGTAATCACAGGGATATGGGCTTCTTATTTTAAACTTTATTACGTATTTGACTCTAAATTTTGTTTACTGCGTACTGCATATTTTACTTTCAACTTCCTAAATCATGAAAACTGTAGGTTTAGATACAAGCTCCGCCCAAATATGCAAATCATTTGCCTAAGTTCACTTAGTACACTGCGGTGTTAACTGAAGTGTAGCCACTAAATAACTGCAATGTCTGGGAAGGTGATGCTGTATCCAAAACATGTCTTAGTTTGTAACAAACACAATCCAAGAATCAAATCAAATAAATAATAACCCAAACTAACAAAATGCTCATTTGCATATCTAGCATATCAAGTTATATCTGGCTTGATATGGCCATATAAAACTTTACTTGCATATCTGGAATTGCATTGTATCAAGTTATATCTGGCTTGATATGGCCATATAAAACTTTATTTGCATATCTGGAATTGCATTGTATCAAGTTATATCTGGCTTGATATGGCCATATAAAACTGTATTTACATATCTGGAATGGCATTTCATCAAGTTACATCTGGCTTGATATGGCCATATAAAACTGTATTTACATATCTGGACAGACATTTCATCAAGTTATATCTGGCTTGATATGGCCATATAAAACTTTATTTGCATATCTGGAATTGCATTGTATCAAGTTATATCTGGCTTGATATGCCCATATAAAACTTTATTTGCATATCTGGAATTGCATTGTATCAAGTTATATCTGGCTTGATATGGCCATATAAAACTGTATTTACATATCTGGACTGGCATTTCATCAAGTTATATCTGGCTTGATATGGCCATATAAAACTGTATTTACATATTTGGACAGACATTTCATCAAGTTATATCTGGCTTGATATGGCCATATAAAACTTTATTTGCATATCTGGAATTGCATTGTATCAAGTTATGCCTGGCTTGATATGGCCATATAAAACTGTATTTACATATCTGGAATGGCATTTTATCAAGTTATATCTGGCTTGATATGACCATATTAAACTGTATTTACATATCTGGACAGACATTTCATCAAGTTATATCTGGCTTGATATGGCCATATAAAACTTTATTTGCATATCTGGAATTGCATTGTATCAAGTTATATCTGGCTTGATATGGCCATATAAAACTGTATTTACATATCTGGACTGGCATTTCATCAAGTTACATCTGGCTTGATATGGCCATATAAAACTGTATTTACATATCTGGACAGACATTTCATCAAGTTATATCTGGCTTGATATGGCCTTACAAAACTTTATTTGCATATCTGGAATTGCATTTTATCAAGTTATATCTGGCTTGATATGGCCATATAAAACTTTATTTGCATATCTGGAATTGCATTGTATCAAGTTATATCTGGCTTGATATGGCCATATGAAACTGTATTTACATATCTGGACAGACATTTCATCAAGTTATATCTGGCTTGATATGGCCATATAAAACTTTATTTGCATATCTGGAATTGCATTGTATCAAGTTATATCTGGCTTGATATGGCCATATAAAACTGTATTTACATATCTGGACTGGCATTTCATCAAGTTACATCTGGCTTGATATGGCCATATAAAACTGTATTTACATATCTGGACAGACATTTCATCAAGTTATATCTGGCTTGATATGGCCTTACAAAACTTTATTTGCATATCTGGAATTGCATTTTATCAAGTTATATCTGGCTTGATATGGCCATATAAAACTTTATTTGCATATCTGGAATTGCATTGTATCAAGTTATATCTGGCTTGATATGGCCATATGAAACTGTATTTACATATCTGGACAGACATTTCATCAAGTTATATCTGGCTTGATATGGCCATATAAAACTTTATTTGCATATCTGGAATTGCATTGTATCAAGTTATATCTGGCTTGATATGGCCATATAAAACTGTATTTACATATCTGGACTGGCATTTCATCAAGTTACATCTGGCTTGATATGGCCATATAAAACTGTATTTACATATCTGGACAGACATTTCATCAAGTTATATCTGGCTTGATATGGCCTTAGAAAACTTTATTTGCATATCTGGAATTGCATTGTATCAAGTTATATCTGGCTTGATATGGCCATATAAAACTTTATTTGCATATCTGGAATTGCATTGTATCAAGTTATATCTGGCTTGATATGGCCATATAAAACTGTATTTACATATCTGGACAGACATTTCATCAAGTTATATCTGGCTTGATATGGCCATATAAAACTTTATTTGCATATCTGGAATTGCATTGTATCAAGTTATATCTGGCTTGATATGGCCATATGAAACTGTATTTACATATCTGGACTGGCATTTCATCAAGTTATATCTGGCTTGATATGGCCATATAAAACTGTATTTACATATCTGGACAGACATTCATCAAGTTATATCTGGCTTGATATGGCCATACAAAACTTTATTTGCATATCTGGAATTGCATTGTATCAAGTTATATCTGGCTTGATATGGCCATATAAAACTTTATTTGCATATCTGGAATTGCATTGTATCAAGTTATATCTGGCTTGATATGGCCATATAAAACTGTATTTACATATCTGGACCGGTATTTCATCAAGTTATATCTGGCTTGATATGGCCTTGTAAAACTTGATATAATGTATCAAGGCATCTAAATCTGGCTGTATATCTGGCTTGATATGGCCATACAAAGACTGTATTTAGCCAGATATATCCAGATATAAATCCATATCTGGATTTGGAGTAAGGCGTTCCTGACGATCGTCAGGAACGTACTAATAAAATGATAGGATAGACACAAGAGCACAGACTCAATACACGAGGAAGGAATGTACAACGCAAGAATAAAAAGTTAAAACAACGCTAGACACAGAATAGAAAGGAATGTAAACCATCCAAGGCTAAAAGGCTAAAAGGCTAAAGGCCTAGCATAGGCAGAAAAAAAGAAAAAAAGAGAACCAAAAGCAAACAAACCGGAAAACCAAACCCATCAAGTTGAGAAAAAAAAAAAATACAGCATCCTACACCTTTTATTTTGACTAAAAAAACCATCATCTTGGTTTAACCCATCCGGAGCAATGGTACCCAGATTCCAAATCCATTTTCTCTCCTTTCTATTTAGTAGTTGATGAAGTTGTTGCCTACTAGAATTAGCTACATGCAAAGTTTCGACAATCTGCACATGGAAATAATCCAAATTATGATGAAGTAAGTGATCATATAAGAGTTTATTATCCATTTTAGTAAGTTTAGTAGTAGTAGGGGTATCATTACTACCGATCTTTATGTCAAGCCGACTGATACTCATCAATACTTACTGGCTACCAGTTTTCACCCAAACCATACGAAACGTAGCATACCCTATAGCCAAGCCCTTCGTATACTTAGGGTATGCTCCAATCTAGAAACGGCTAGAGTACGGTGCAGTGAGCTTACGGACAGCTTGGTTAAACGGGGTTATAATAAAAAAAAAAGGTTAATGCCCAGATCGAACGGGCAATTACTAATTTTACCAATCCCACGCCTATGCCTGAAAGAAATTCCACTCGCCCTGTGTATTTTAATGTGAAGTATCATCCTAGCTTGCCTGACATTAGAGGTATATTAAAAAGGTATATGCCGTTATTGCACCAGTCTGACATTATGAAAACCGCTGTCCCTAAATTGCCTACGATTAGTTTTAGCCAGCCTCCTAATTTGGGCAGAATCCTGTGTCGGGCGAAGCTGCGTCACCCCTCCGGTAGTCACGACCGGGCTTCTAATTGACCCTGAATTTGCGGGAAAAAAAAAACGTTGTAAGCTTTGTGCTTCTCTTATTTGTTCTGATTCAATTACTAAGTACTGCAAATAATAAGAATTTTAAATGCTACAACCGTGATACTTCTTGTGACTCAGAATGGATTGTTTACGTTATTCAATGTCCAATATGCAATGTGCAATATGTAGGTCAAAGTAATAACTTTAGATCCCGTATGAATGGCCATAAAAGTGATTTCCGCCTTTATACGGCTGGTAAACTTACTAAAATGGATAATAAACTCTTATATGATCACTTACTTCATCATAATTTGGATTATTTCCATGTGCAGATTGTCGACACTTTGCATGTAGCTAATTCTAGTAGGCAACAACTTCATCAACTACTAAATAGAAAGGAGAGAAAATGGATTTGGAATCTGGGTACCATTGCTCCGGATGGGTTAAACCAAGATGATGGTTTTTTTAGTCAAAATAAAAGGTGTAGGATGCTGTATTTTTTTTCTCAACTTGATGGGTTTGGTTTTCCGGTTTGTTTGCTTGTGGCTCTCTTTTTTTCTTTTTATCTGCCTATGCTAGGCCTTTAGCCTTTTAGCCTTTTAGCCTTGGATGGTTTACATTCCTTTCTATTCTGTGTCTAGCGTTGTTTTAACTTTTTATTCTTGCGTTGTACATTCCTTACTCGTGTATTTAATCTGTGCTCTTGTGTCTATCCTATCATTTTATTAGTACGTTCCTGACGAAAGCAGCTTGCTGCCGAAATATAGAGCCAGTACTACACCTAACTTGTTTTTCTTTTATATTCTGTGTTATGGTGTGATACTTCTTTTACCGTGTATATATATATATATATATATATAATATAGTGAAAAACTTTCACACTGGAAAATCTGGCTGAGGTGAAAAGAAGTTGACTCCACCGGGGTTCGAACTCGGGACCTCCCGCTTGCTAGTGCAGCATGAGAAGTTGATCCCACAGAAGACACAGTCTTACAATCCCATAAAATACCCGTCATCCTAAAATCTACCTAGTCATAAAGCAGAGCTCATAAACGAAGTGTTTCCTAGCTGCACCCACTCCCTCACTTGACTGAGTTTTATTGACCTTGCAGATCGTTTTATACAAATATTCCATTTTACCAAGTCGTTGCCAACCACAGAATTCTGTGGTGCTAACTCTCTTGAAGGCAGGGAGTAAGTTTAATAGCTGTCGAACAGCTGTCGCTCGGCTGTCAAACTATAGTGATTTATTGCTTACTTTTCTACTATCATTTTTAACGTTCTGGGGGCTTGAATTTGACAAAAATTACATCGAGGAAGGTGTAAATTTTCCATAGAATCTGATTTTTAGAATAATATTATTGACAAATGTGTACTTTTGAAGAAAATCCTGTGTCATAATATAGCCACTACCAGTCAACCTTGAGAAAGTCCATGAAATAAAGTGGTATTGAAGGGCATGTCTCCCAATTCGTTGCCAAACTTTCCCTATTCATTGCCAACTCTCACGACTGTCAGTTCTGTGGAATCATCTTGGCATGAGACGCTCTAACCACTGAGCTATGAAGCCAAGTTGGTTTGGCCTTCGTTCAAACACCATATGAGGCACTCACAATTCACCTCCTGAGCAGGCACCTATTTCTGGAACAGCACTAGTTCTCCATTGATGCAAGCCCAACCAGAGATCACGAATGATGCAATCCAGCTGAACAAATATAAATATATATATATATATATATATATATATATATATATATATATATATATATATACATAGTAGGTAGAATGACGTAGCGACTTCATATGAATGAATGAATCTACGCTAGACTGAATATTCGCATGAAGACCTTTGAATGCATGAAGACCATTGTTCCTCTAACATAGGCACTTGCCTTATACTGGAAGATGATACTATTCAATACAGCGTAGATTCACTCATATATATATATATATATATATATATATATATATATATATATATATATATATATATATATATATATATATATATATATATATATATATATATATAGCAAACTGCAGACGAGGTGTTCCTCCGGTACAACGGTACTTAAGCACCTTCCAACATCAATTGCCAAACGCGTATCCGAGTGTTATCATGCGACGAAAACGCATTTCACAACTCTTTAGGGCCATACGAAAAGGCACTAAAAGAAAGCAGATACAGTGCTTAGCTGGAGTTTCAACCCAAGACCCTCAGTCCCCAACCCAAAAAGAACAGAAATAGGAAAATTATTTGGTTCAACCCACCATACAGTGCCAATGTCAAAACCAATGTTGGGAAAAAGTTTCTAGAGTTACTTGATAAGCATTTCCCTAAACAGCACCCACTACACAAGTTATTCAATAAGAAAAATGTGAAAGTTAGTTACTCTTGCATGTCCAACTTCAAGCAGACAATACAGAGACACAACTTTAAGGTAACATCCAATAGAACCCCTTAGGAGCTTGCAATTGTACACAAAAAAGCAACTGCCCAGTCAACGGAGACTGTATGAAAAAATCCGTAGTTTACCGGGCTGACGTAACGTCTAAGGGCAGCACCATGACCTACGTAGGCATGACGGGGAGTTCGTTCAAATTAAGGTACAGTAATCACCTTAAATCTTTCCGCCAAGAAAATATAAAAATGAAACGTAGTTGTAAAAACACATTTGGAATCTTACACGGTCAAACTCAACGTACGACATAAAGGGGTCTATCTTATCAGGGAGGTCCTTACAACTCCCTGATCTTATCGGTATGCCCCACACGCCAAGCTTCAAGCAATCAATGCTTACTGTTCATTCAGGAAAAGCTTTGTATTCTATCCATGAGAAACAAGAACAACTTGCTCAACTCCCCTTCAGAGCTAATCTAAGCTTGTAGGCACAATAAAATCAAATCCGGTCACAATAAAAACCAAACCCGGTGGGCCATAACATCGTAGGCATAATTATATATATATATATATATATATATATATATATATATATTAGGTCGACATTTTCGTGTCAACCTAATATTTGGTCCACTATTTCAACACATTCTGAATACAATTAATGCATATATAATACCTTCATGGCACCCTCTTTATTGTGTCTTTATATAGGCGTAATAAACGCAACGTATAGGGTATAGATTTGCACTTGAAAAAAGGGGTGTTATATCTTGCGTCATCTAAAAATTTACATTAAGTTAACACGTAAGTATTGCGCAATACCTTTAACATTTTGTTTATTTTATTATTTCTTGTGCGTACGTCGTTCATATTAAAGATACCACATATATTGTTGTTGGCGCTGTTGAAGTTTAAGGTCATTTAAAGGGGGGTTGGCCGACTCTCCAAAAACTCAGTGACGTGTTCGCTTAACTAAAATGCCCGGTAAGGGGTAGTAGGATGATTAAGTAAGCCCTTGAGCTGTGATATAGGGTATGAAATGAGGGGCGGTGTACCCCGGGTAATTTTGAGAAGAAATGGTATTTTAATATTTATCAAGAAACCCTATATGGGCTTGAATGTGGATTGATACAGAGTATTGTGACCTTGCATAATAGCAAGTCATAGCATGTGTGCTATTGCTAGACGCGTTTCGACCGCAAAGATAATTTTGGGGTCTCATCAGTAGCAAATAGTAAAATTAGCAATAATTGCCGTTGTCACAAAATATTGTCCGGTTATTCGGATAATAAATCACTCATGATTTCAACTAAAGAAAGGTCAAAGTTGTTTAAATCATTGTTGGTATCTGTTTCTGAGGTAAAATTAGCCCGAATTAGTGAGTCGCTTAAATTAGTAGCCCGTTTGTAGGCAATAAGCGGGGGTGTCGGAAACAGAATTTTAAGTGTCGGGTGCTCTGTGATAAAATGCCAATGTTTTAGAAGGCAATTCTTCAGATCTTTAGTTTTGATGTGAGGTGAGTACAAAAACTTAAACACTAGGGGTGGTGTGGAATCTTTACTTTTGGGTAATAGATGTGAGGAGCGTTCCTCGAAATGAATTTCGGAAACGATTTTAGATACAAAGTCGTCTGAGTAATTCCGCCGAGTAAGATTTTCCTTAAATAAATTGACTTTTTCGGTGAAGTCATGGCGGTTGTTGCAGAGACGAAGGTGTCTGAGGGTTTCACCTTTAATAAAGCCCTTGAAACAACTTTCGGGGTGACAGGAGTCACGTGATAAATATTGGAAAGTTTCGCTCGGTTTTGAATAAGTGCGGGTGTCTAGGTGATTTGTACGTGCGAAACGTTTACCTTTAAAAATATTAATGTCGAGGTAGTTGATTTCGGAATATGATGATTCAGATGTGAATTTCAGGGTAGGGTGAAGGGTATTGATATGATCCACAAAAGTTTTAAGTTCAAGTTCAGAACCGTCAAAAAAGAGAAGAATGTCATCTCTATATCTCAACCAACGAATAATGTGATTAGAGAGGGGTATAGTTTCGTTCTCAAAATGATGGAAAGTAATGTCGGCTATTTCGGGTGATGATTCAGAGCCTATTGCTACTCCTACTGTTTGTAGGTAGTAGTTTGTATCAAATTTAAAACAATTACGTTTTATAATAAGCTCTAGAATCTGTCGAAAGGCCTCAGTTGATATTTTAGGTAAGGAGTATAAGCCGTTATCGGACGATGCGTAGGCATCAGTACAAGCTTGAATAGCATCATTTTGAGGTATATTGGTATACATACCAACTATATCCAGCGTAACCAGTAAAACGTTATTTGGTAATTTTAGATTTTCAATTAAATCGAGGATGTGATTTGTGTCCTTCACGTAAGTTGGTTGTTTTTGAACCAGAGGAAGGAGGAAAAAATCTAAAAATTCCGATATTTGTTGTGTAGGTCCTCCGCAGCCAGAGATAATGGGTCTACCGATAAAAATGGAGCCCTCGGGCGGTTTTTTATGGACTTTAGGTAGCATATAGAAGAGGGGTGTACGGATAGTATGGTTACTAGGATTGAGGTAATCAAAGATATTCTCAGAAATCTCCTTATTTTGGAAGAGGTAGGATACGAGAGTTTTGACCATGGTTACGGTTTCCATGGTGATGTCCGATGTGAGTTTATAATAATGTAGCCTATAATAATGAGGATGCTTAAAGGCCACGTTACTGTACATTGTGAATACCATAGAAAATAATAAATCTAGAGGACCCACTGAGCGCACTCCGTTGTACGCGTTCCGATATGAAGAAATATAGCCTACTGAATTACTACAACTGAAATACTTTTTGTCCTCCAAGCAGTTTCCAGCTATTTTATGCGCTACCCGGTGCTTAAAGTTTAGGAGAAAACTCCTCAACGTTTCGGGTTCATACCCTTCATCAGGCGGCAAAATATCAACTGATCAGTAAAACGCGATTTAAATGAAACAAACAAACGCGTGCCTACACAACTCGACCGACGCACGTGCGGTTGACCGCGCTCACAGTGTATATATATATATATATATATATACATATATATATATATATATATATATATATATATATATATATATATATATATATATACAGTGAATATATATATATATATATATATATATATATATATATATATATATATATATATATATATACATATATATATATATATATATATATATAATCGTAAAAGGTGTTAACCAGTCAATGGCAAAGTGCTCAACCTGTAAAGGGAGCTAAAATATTGAAAGGTTGTAACAGGGTTACTACAAGACAGCTTTACAGAACTGTTTCGTAAGGGCCAATTTGAGCAGGTCCTCACTCTTCAGAAGCCTGATGTAGAATGGTGTCAACAACGTTGAATACGCCGTGCCCGTTGAATCGTACTGTGGACGTGTTCGTTTTTGAAAACGTGTTCGTTTTTGAAAACGTGTTCGTTTTTGAAAACAGGCACGGGTGATTGGGTCGAGTCAAGATACCTTACCTATTGGAATAATTACACAGCAGATGTTTATTTCTGTGTCTGCAAGAGCTGATGAGTTCGTTTCTTTTGTTTAAAGTGGCTAAGGAAGGTTTGAGTATGATGAAGAACTTTTCTTCTAGACAGAGGTTGCAGGCTTTTGATGATGTGGAGTATGCCCGAGCTTTGCTTATAAGCTTCCATTTCACAGAGTGTTCTACATTTGAATCCTTTAACTTCCAGATATGTTCACTGAGTGCAGTTGCGTTTCTCTTGTCTTTGTGTTTGAAGCTAGACTTGTGGGCGTTGTATCTAGTTTTGAAGGTGTTTTCTGTTAGACCAACGTAAGTTTCTTCCTTGTGATTGTCATGGCGTGTTACAGTGGCTTGGTACACTATGTTGTTGGTGAGGCAGTTGCCTTGCAGTGGACACTGGCTTTGTGTTCTGCAATTGCAGTTGTTTTGTGTTGCTGGTTGCAGATTCTGTTTGGTCAGTATGTATTTGTTGTGCGCTGATATTATTTGGTCCATGTTTGCCATGCAGCTGTAACTCAGTTTCACCGTGTTTCTGTTGAGTAGAGTATGTAGTTTATGTCCAGGCGGGAAGCAGCTGTCTAAAAGGTTGAAGAATTTCTTGCCAATGTTGGTGGTGACATTGTCACTGAATGGGGGGTTGAACCAGGTTATGTTTCTGGCACGTCTTCGTTTTATGGCCTTGTTTTGTTGACTGGTGTTAAGCGGTTGGGTTCTGTACTTTAGATTATACCCATAGCCACTTTTGTGCAGTGCTTCCTGGTATATGGGTGCTGAGGTGTTGAAAGTGTTTTCGTCGGATGAGATGTTAGATAATCTCCTGTTGATGCTTTCTGGGATGTTCTTTATGATGAGTGGAGGGTGGTTGCTCTGTTTGTGCACATAGAGAGGGATGTTGTTGGGTTTCATGTATGGCTTGTATGTGCCTGTGCGGAGATCAATATATATATATATATATATATATATATATATATATATATATATATAATATATATAATATATATATATATATATATATATATATATATATATAGTGTATATAATGCTCGGAACGCCTGTGGCCTAGGTACCCTACTCCCTAGGCTAGGCCTAGTCACATCAAGACCTACGAAAACGCTTCCATTTCTAGGAGAGACTTTTCTTCCCAAATCTTACGTGAAACCCTATAGAGCAAAGGATCCATAAAGGGTTATAACTCAAAGTCAAATAACCTAGGCCCAAGTCTCAGTGATGTTACAACTTACACAAAAGTTCCTTGTTGAGCACTGAATCCTCGAACGAAATCAACGTTACTAACGTTACCGCTGTTAGGGCTGAGATCTCTAATATGTCCAGACTTTTCTCCAAATGTACGTTTGAAATGCTGTGACTGCTTATCTCCCAAAATCAGTAGCTGAATCCTAGGCAAATTCCATCATTTGAAGTAACTTAAAAGCTTAAGAATACCTGAACAAAACCATTAGGGCTTGAACAAATGACGAACAATTTTAAAAAAACCGCGCTACTTAAAGCATACTGGTGGATATGTCACTACTACTGCAGTACGTCGTACGTGGATGTGTTTGGGTACACAGCATGTGCACCGTACTATACCCACAGCGTACACAACGTACCATGATAGGCCTAGTAAATATGCTCTGTGTGGAGTGCAAATGTACATGCTACAAATGCAAGATTTCGTGGCTAAGGGGTTGCCATGGAGTCATAATACCTCTAGTTACGTTACCAACTGTTAATTTTTTGCCCTTTTCGGAGGTTGAAGTATTTAAAGAAGAATACCATTTCTCAAGTTTAGTCACATCGTTGTTATATTTCATGATTTATGAATATTTCATTGAATTCATTTTGTTTAAAATGGTAGGCTACTTTATTAATTGCGCACGAATAGGCCTATTGTTTTGAAAGGTTGTGAATACGTCTCATCTTTCCTCTGAGTTTTGATTTCAGTAGAAATGTAGTTATCTGCAAACACAAATTTTCTTTCTTTTTAGTCTTTTTTCATCAAATTCTTGCGTATGAATGAACAGGGTTAATCAACGCTGGACCGTGCATTAAATAGAGGATAATGCACTCCACTCCAGGGGTTAATGCTATCGCTAGATGCACTCGGGCTGCGCTCTCGTGCATCGCTTGCATTAACCCCCGATCGTGCATTATTCTCTACTTAATGCACGGTCCAGCGTTGATTAACCCTTTACTCTTAGCTTTGTGACATCACATGCATAAGGTCTATACATACACACTGTGAGCGCGGCCAACGCACGTGCGTCGGTCTAGTTATCTCATCCCCACATATGTAGTATGTGGGGGATGAGATATTGTGCTTCGTTTACTATTGAAAAGTGCATACGTTTACCTCTGCCAGTCGCCATAGTAACCGTAACTATGGAAATGCATGGTAGGGAAATTTGGGGCTTTATGACCGCTACTCAAGGGTGGGGCAAAATGGAGTGGTGAAGGTCCTGTTTCCTGGTCATGTGACCAAATATGCCTAAAATTTGGGTTAAAGGCTCAGATGGTCAAATGACATTCACAAGGTCAAAAGTGTGTCGCGAACTCCTCCTAAACTAAGAACAAGATTGAGCCCAAACTTGGTGGGCGGGTGCATAGTCCTTGGAACTTGTGCCTGACATACCCTCAGCATAATAGGTCGAAGGTCAAAGGTCAACCATTAAAAATGGTCAAAATAAGCAATTTTCCAAATCTGGCTATAAAACCTGACATAGCTTTCGTACTGAAGTGTTCTTGGCACAACTTGACATTTGTTCTTCTGAGATCAAAGGTCACGAGGTCAGAAGGTCAAACGACAGTTTTGGGGTCAAGTGTGACGCGCACTCACTTAAAACTGAAGGTACTAATGACCCCAACCTTGGTGAGGGGGTGCATAGTCCCTAGAATTTGTGCCTCCAATATCATCAGCATGATAGGTCAAAGGTCAGAGGTCAAAGGTCAAAGGTCATGATAGGTCAAAATAAGCAAATTTTTAAATCTGGCTGTAAAAGCTGAACGAAACATTTAACGATCCTCATTTCTTCACATAACTTTCTGATAGACACCTACTTTACACAACTTTACACTTGACCTTTTGAGGTCAAAGGTCACGAGGTCAGAAGGTTAAACAAGTATTTTGGGGTCAAAAGTGTGCCGTGCACTCACTCAAAACTAAAGGTACTACTGACCCCAAACTTGGTGAGGGGGGTGCATAGTCCTTGGAAATTGTGCCTCCAGTACCCTCAGCATGATAGGTCAAAGGTCAGAGGTCAAAGGTCAAGATGTTCAAAAGAACATCTTTTTTTATTTTAAATTTGGCTGTAAAAACTGAAAGAAAAGGTAAATGATCCGTTACATTGACCACTGTCTTTTCCTGACGCTCAAAATTCAGTTTTCACCTGCAGCTTAACAAACCTCACCATAAAAGCCACACAGTGACATGCTCAGATGCACAATTATCTAAGCTTGTCTTGCTCAAAATTTGACCGCTCTTAAGTAAAAACCCAGGCATTGAGTGAACTGCGATCACGCGTGTCAAGCATGACTAGTTCTTGGCGCCATAAATGTATAAAACTGTACGCGTGTCCCCACCGTAGTAAAGTCCAAGCGTGTCCCAGTATGAAGCATAACTAAGTACGCGCACGGTGGCTCTGGGCCTCGGCCTAACTCTTGCTTAGCCTACGCTAAATTAACTAATAGTTAACTCTAACAGGCTAGGTAGGCCCTAAACTGTTAGGCCTAGGGCCTAGTAATAGGCATAGTTGAAATACACGCCTGGTTAAGAACTTTGACCAAATTCGTGAGCACTGTGGCTCCACGGAATTTCTGTAACTTTGATGTCTAACAGTCTTACCTTCTCTTGAAGACTGTCTAAACTGCTATAGCCTTAATCTTCTCTTGCATGGCAACAACGACGCGTGCATATAATCCCCTGGCCTTGCATTCAATAATTGACGCGGTTTAATATATTTCTTCATGGGCCGCGCCGGCGGCCAAGTTCATTTCACACACGCACACATAATGCACGCACGCAAGTAACAGTAGGTACGATGTGAGAGCACTGCGCTGTTTTAGTACATAGTGGATACACTCATGCCTTGTAAGGAGCGCCAAGTTCCAAACAAATGACGTCACAAATAGACGGTGTGAACTATGCAGGCTACCTTTGATCTTGCCGCCCGGCAGACGTGTGTTGCTCCTGCACCCACACTGACTGTACTTCAGGGGCCTAGACACTTTTTTCAATTTCGGGTGCTATTTTCAAAAAGCTAGCCCCCCATTCCATTTCGAGTGTTACTTTGGGATTTTCGGGTGCTATTTCCTATTCATTGATAAATGGGCCTAAATGCATTACTCTAAAGACAGCAATGGGTCTTCTATTAACTATGCACGCACTACTACTTCCCTTCAAGTGCGGTAGAACATAGACCGGCCAGCCTGACATATCAAAAAAAGACGAGTGTGTTGGAACGTGGTTAGCTATTTCCATCATGGGCCATTATTTCATACACAATGTACGCGAGTAAGTGTGAAAGCGTAGGCCTACAGCTCCCCCCCCCCCTCCCCGTACGTACGTAGTGCAATAGTGTTATACACACCTGATATTGGCTTGTAAGCAACCAAGTTAACTAACATCACAGCAGTTCCGGGTTCCAAGCAAATGACGTCACAAACACACTGATATAAACCAGGGGGCAAATAGCAACTTCCTTCCCACTACCATGCATGAATGAGCTGGGAAGGGGCACTAACAGACTAACTCATGGACGTAGAAGCTGTACTCGATCCATTGAGGTGGGGGATTGTGGACTGTTTCGGAATGTCGTCCTGGGAGAAGAACCCAAGGGTATGGGGTCCCATCTCCTTTAGAAAGTATTTTATATGCACTTGGTGCAATATTTGAGCAAATTTTAAGCAATAAGACTGCAATTTTTATGACATTTTTACAGAGCGTTTTTGTCCTGGAAATGAGGGGGAAGGAGCCCACCACATTTTGACGGGGGTAGGCTTTAGTCAATCAACCCCCACCCATTCGCCTCTTATGCCTCTCACTAATTGCATCTTTATACGTTTATCATGGATTCTACCGCTTCTACGGCTATCTGTTATTGAGAATCATACATTCTGATTGGTTAAACACTGACCTGCTTTTCCACAACATACGGTCAGTAAACCTATACACTGATAAAAATGAAGTTTTCACATTTTCGGTGGTAGAAGAGGAATTAACCACATTTGTCGGACTTTTACTGTCTCATAAACCGTCTGGACTCCCAATTTGCAAAAAAAAAAAAACAAAAACAAAAACAAAAACAAAAAAAAAAAAAAAACAAACAAACAAAAAAACGGACTCGGTTTCGCCTCGTCCGCCAAATGCGATTTATTCCTTAAACAGTATGCACTGTCAGTAATATCGGGAATTTCCAGTCTGCGCTTTTCATACTTTCTTTCATAGCACATTAGTTTTGGTAGGGTCAATACAAGAGGCTCCTGAAAATTGGAAGGGACATTGATCGCTACGTTGTCACCACCAACAATTACTCGGAAAGGGGTGTATGGACATTAAGCACTTAAAACATCTATTAATCACATTGTTGTAACGAGTCATGACTCGAGTCATTGAAAAATGACTGGAGTTACATTGAAAGTTGTAATTGATTCGACTCTTCTTCAAAACTGAGTGACTCTTACAACACTGATAACTCAGAGAGAAGAGCGGAGTGATGCCAGAGGGCAATCCACTGATCTAAATGTAGGACTGACATTAGTCCTAAAATATCTTACATATAGTTCTTCACGTGACGTCATTGCGTTTCAGTCTGGCATACTGGTCTGGCACTGAACATGCGCAGGTGTGTTATCGATACGCACGCACGGTACGGCCTAAGTATAGCCGCGGTCACACTGCAACGAATTCGGATCGGATTCCGATCCGATTTTTGCGAGTTTTTATTAACATCTTCTCCATCTCTGGTCACAAAACGCCCAAAATTTGCCAACCAGTGTAAATATATGATTTGCATCAGAGGTCTATGAAAATAAAACTGATTTTTTTCGTAACGTCACACCGACAAACAGCTTTTATCGGACACGCGTAGTCCGATAAAAGCTGTCTGTCGATGTGACGTCATGAAATAATTCGAACAAATTTAATTTTCGTAGTAATGCGATAACAATCAAATAATTACACAGGTTGGTAAATTTTGGGTTCTTTCCGACCCAAAATGGAGAAGATTTTAATAAAAACTCACAAAAATCGGATCGGAATCCAATCCGAATTCGTTGTAGTGTGACCGCGGCTTTACAATCGTTGTACAATGGACGTCTGGCCGTCAAAATAGAGGGATTTCAGTCACGTGACTTAAACCAACAAGACGTAATTTTAAAGGGCAAGATCGGGCGTCTTTTTTGTTTTGAAGGGCAAGATCGCGCGTCTCTTTGGTTTTAACGGGCACGCATCCATTGTGTCACAGTAGTATCTATGGTTATGCCGTGCGCATGAGCTGTATAGTTCACTTACTGCGTGTGTGTTTTGCCCTTCAGTGCCTGGGAATCCATTCACTGAACTATATGCTAGGAAGGATCATTCCACAATATGGTTTTGAAGCCCCCATGGAGGGTCACGTGATGTAGTTTAGCTTACTCAAGTCGCCAACGCCTGGGGCGGATCTAGGATTTTTCGTTAGGGGGGCGCGCTGACGGTCGATCATCTGCCTGAACGAATATCTAAGCGGAGCGCCACCATCAGTTGGCGCGGAGCGTACAGAAAATTTTGAAAAATCGCGACCCCTCAGATAGCCGGAAATGGCATTTCCTAGGCTTGTAAGTAGAACCTAAGCAGTCGTTACTTTGAGCTTTCGTTTGCCATAAAAATGTTCCCTTCAATTAAAAGTGAGAAAATTGCAAAAAAAATTGCAAAATTTACTTGATCTTGATTTAAGCTAAGATCACTCTTTAAACACTTTTGATGATTAAATATCTTTCCAAAAATATGTCGTAATGTTATAGGTCCGGAAAAAGTGGTCTAAAGATAAGGGGGATCCTCACACAAGGTTCAGAGAGGAGAATCCTTCCTTTTTAATTTTGAATAAAAATTCGTTGCAACCTATAATTCTATGAACGTAAAAAAAAAACTAAAAGAACTGAATTTTGGGGTCTCCAACAGCTTCAAAGACGATGGTGAAAATATCTGACCAAGAATACGATGCACTGCTGTAAGATTCATATTTGAGATCGCAGTAGCTTTTAAAGTCTTTTGCTTGATGAAATGTACCACTTTATTGTCATGTGCATGAGAGATAAACATTGTTAAACGCTTTGCGTTATCATTGATTTCATTAGTGGCATGTAGATTCAGTCTCCACTCCCTCGGGATAGCAGAATTTTTCCATAATACAATGTAAAAGGAAAAATACTAGTAAAATTACATTTATAGCAGAAATCATTCTAATTAAGCACTCAGTCGACTCTCTCATTAAAAAAATTACTTGGAGGATGTTTGGGTGACCATGAGAGCTCTGGCATAGATAAGTTTATCGTAATTTTTAATAAGAATTATTCAAAATATATTGATTAGCATACATATCCGGAGGGCGTAAAATAAGATCAAGTGCAACAGACATCGTAAATACTTGTTTTCAATGATAACATATTCATTGGAAAGGTTACATTAAAACACATATATTCCGCCATATTTCTTGAGCTTACTAGCAAACAAAACTTTCCAAAAAGCAAAGCCATCCTGAAAATAATTTTTCCCTCATTTACACTTTAAGCTATAAGCAAAAGAGCATAATTTGACCATTCCTAAACCACCTTCACATTTTGAACATATTAGAACAGAACGTTTCCCCTAATTGTCTGGTTTGTGTGACCAAATAAATTTATATAAAACACTCTCTAGTTCATGAAAAACTCCACATCTGATGTACCCAAAGAGCAGATGGATTGTAAGAAAATGTTTAGTGTTCTACATAAAGCGTGGTCCGAAATAGTGTTGAGACCTTCGATATCACTCTATTGACATTTTCTATCGGAAAACTTGAAACTGTGTGCTCTAAATTGCTATTAGTTTGTAACAATTATAATTACATAGTTTGAAGATTATAAGATAATACAACATTATGTAGAAACAAGTAGGCTAAATGATCTATTTAGTGAAAGTAAAAAATAAGCTTTGGAAAATTTTAGGGGGGGGGGGCGCCGGGTGTGCCCCCGCCTAAATCCGCCACTGAACGCCGTAGAAACGCGTACCTAGAAGTGAAAACGCTTAGGCAATGATGTACATGCTAACGCGCCGTAGTCGGCCTTAACGTCTCTTCAGCCTCTTGGACGCTAATTTGCCGGCTACCACGCGTTAGCATGCACCACCATTGCGCCGAGGTAAAGTTGCCTTAGCAACTTCCTGAAAAGGCATACATCACAATAGCCGTATAACATACAGAGCACCATACGCTTACCGTGTAGGAAGCTTTGAGGCACATCATTGGCCAAAATGCCAAGTGCATGTGCGCGCGTGTTACTTTCCCTTCGTGCGCCTTTTTGTCAAGAGGACGCGTTCGACGCGCTGTACAGATTATCTGTTCACAGGTATGGACAGTCAGTAACAAGCGCGCCTACTCTGTGTACTGTTCAGTGACGGTGCTATCGCGAATGTTACGCAGTAATCGCGTCTCGACGCACCATACGAAATGCGGTCACACGCGCTGTCCTTCAAATAGGCAGGACCACTCCGATCCTAAACACAAGGAAAGTTTGTAAAAAAAAAACAATCTTTTGATCACACAATCATGAATCATAGTGTACAGATGTCCTACTAAGTAATTACAACAAAAGCACTAGCGACGTAATAAGTAACAAAGGATTGCTTTAGCGTGTACATCAATGATTCTGCGTTACGTTATTTTCACTTGTAGCTGCGCGTTTCTAGGGCAATGGAATCAACTTGAGTAAGCTAACCTACACCACGTGACCCTCCAGGTCGGCTTCAGTTTCTTCGCGTATTCCGCATTGACTTGCGTCCTCCAGTTATATAGCTCAGTGAATCCATTGCGCGTGACGTCACATGAAATCCCTCTATAGATCGCGCGTCTCTATGGTTTTTGAAGGGCACGATCGCGTGTCTCTGGAGGTTTTGAAGGGCACGCATCCATTGTGTCACATTAGTATCTATAGTTTTGCTGTGCGTGTGTGCTGTAAATACGCTTACTGCGTGTTAATACCACACTGCAATCAGAACCGGAAGCTGGCGGGTACCGTAAAGATGCCGGAATGAACAAACATCCCCGGCTCAAGATTAGCCTTCTCTTTTTCCAGTTTCCCCTTAGTGTTCAAACTAACGTCAGTCATAGAACTGAGAACATGAATTAATTATCCTCGTAGAGTTTTTCTTAGGCTATGTCGATCCCACCAACCCATTACAATAAAATTACAGAGTGCTACACCAGACTCGGAAGAAGCAAAATGATGTATTGGGATGAGATCAGCAACTCCTTGATTGCCCTCTTGTTGTGTAGGCACTCGTTTGTTTGTTTCATTTAAATCGCGTTTTACTGATCAGTTGATATTTTGCCGCCTGATGAAGGGTATGAACCCGAAACATTGCGCAGTTTTCTCCTAAACTTTAAGCACTTTTTGCTACTTTCATTGACCTAAACATTTCACAAGTGCTTCGCAGTAATTAACCTTATATAGGCCTATATATATATATATATATATACAATAATTATATGACCATTAGATAGAGTTTGTTCACGTCACTTTAATTCCGACAAACTTGTTTCGAAGAGGTGGATACTACCGCCTCCTCTCATCAGGGAATTACAGCTTTTTCAAACGGTTTAAAAAAAAACTACCTACGCACATGAGATGTTTTTTAAACCGTTTGAAAAAGCTGTAATTCCCTGATGAGAGGAGGCGGTAGTATCCACCTCTTCGAAACAAGTTTGTCGGAATTAAAGTGACGTGAACAAACTCTATCTAATGGTCATATAATTATTGTGTATTGCTCCTTCACCTAAGTAGAGCACTTTTTGAAGATAATTTGGCCAACAATCCGTATATATATATATATATATATATATATATATATATATATATATATATATATATATATATATATATATATATATATATATATATATATATATATATATATATATATATAAAGGCCTATATATATATATATATATATATATAAAGGCCTATATATATATATATATATATATATATATATATATATATGTATATGAACACATAGTTCTGCGTTGGTGTACAGTTAAAATTAGAAAACAGGAGTTTAATGAAGACACCATACCAGGTTGTTGAAAGTACTGACGTTTCGGTCATAGACCTTTATCAAAGTGGCTTTAACGACTGTACATTTAAACAAAAATTACAATCAAGAAGACGCGTATAGCAAAGTGCGTGAATTACAGTTGCGTACGATAACTTGGCTACAGATAAAATGACGCATATTATTGTTACGTAAAAATGAAAGCGTGTTAAAGTTACAAGGCGTATAGAAATTAATAGAATCGGACGCAAGTTATTATTACGTCAGAATAAAAAGTGTCAAATGCACAAATGTCTGTAAAGCTTAGGTACAGATCAATTAGAAGCACGATAAAGTTACATACAAAAGAATGCGTGTGGAATCGAATTACAAAGCGTAGTATGGCTTGGATGAAAAAAAAATAATAATTGAAAAGGACGCAAATAATTATTACGTCAAACTGAAACACGTGGATAGGCTAAGTCTTAGGTAAAAAAGATATAGGGAAAGTCTACAACGTCATAGTGGGTTGTTGGAAGGAACGTATCTTTAACACACCTGCTACGTATGGCAGTTCCATCCAGTAAGCCAAATTGAAACGCGCTGACGTCACGTGCATAAGCCCTATACGCGTCTTCTTGATTGTAATTTTTGTTTAAATGTACAGTCGTTAAAGCCACTTTGATAAAGGTCTATGACCGAAACGTCAGTACTTTCAACAACCTGGTATGGTGTCTTCATTAAACTCCTGTTTTCTCTATATATATATATATATATATATATATATATATATATATATATATATGTATATATATATATATATATATATATCAAAAGGTCTACCAAGCACAAACCTTGTGATAAAAATAATTGACAAGATAATTCTCAGCGATAACATTTATTCCGTACAAAAATGCGACATACTTCATAAGAACGACTTTAATCATCAGGAAACAAAGCTATAATAAAAACTTGAAACCAACTGTAGGTTGAAGGCAGTGACGCATGTGAAGGTAAAGGATTAGCCCAATAAAGTGATCAATGGGCTCTCTAATTGTCTGTTAAGATTTGGCGTGTCCCAAATAATGTGTAGGCTTTCTTAAATCATTAGCTGGAGCTTGGTATGTTCGTCAATAAGGATTTAATTCCTTTGAGCCTCAGATCCCATGTAGTATACAAGTTTAGCTGTACAAGCTTTAATACTTGTTATACAGGGGAGACCTACAGACACTTCTCTACACGGATCCACGAGCATCTTGGGAAAGATAAGAATTCACACATAAACAAACACTTAGCCAAATCTCATAAGTGTAAATCCCAGTGTGATCACAACTCTTTCAAAATCACTGACTCATTTATCGCTGAGAATTATTGTGTTGTCAATTATTTTTTATCAAATATATATATATATATATATATATATATATATATATATATATATATATACATTATATACATTATATACATTATATACATATACATATATATGGACAGAGGGTCACGTGACCAAAGTGCCGAACCGCACCGAACGAACGAAATGAGGCTTACAAAAATGCTGGCCGCTCTAATGTCGTTTGCGTAATTTGGTGATGAATTAGCCTGCTGTAAGCAGGCTATTGTTGAGTTTTATCAGCTACAAGTACAATTCTTATTTTAATATTTGCTTACCACTAATGTACAGAATACAGACGAAGTTTAATACAATGCAATAGCCTGCCAACTTTCTAGCCAATCTCGTTTCCGAGACAAAAATAACTTCATGATAATTAATGCACACGTCATCAGCGTTGGTAAGGGGTGGAGTCAACATGAGCGACCGGTTGCTTCGCTACAGGAGACAACTCTTTTCACTTGTATACACGTTATGCAGTGCAGTACGGCTATTGCTGTATAGTTTCTGGCTGAGCTGCTATCGTGTACATGTATGCAGCTAGCAAGAAACGTCGTCTTGTCCATGCGACGGCCTATATACAGGCCAGTTTGTACAAACCGGCAAGATATGGGACAAGATCCTACACTTAACGTTGGGCTTGACTCTTTACTGCAAGGATTAGCTCGGTTTTAGCCCATACATGATAATTACGTACCTTTTTAAGATGTCACCGTATCTTCAGAAGTATTCGTATATGTGCATCGTGGCAGGCCGTTGATAGACATGAATAATCAGTAGCCGTGAACACCATGTGACCTTCTTATGAATAATAATCTATCTCGTATTAAGGATTCGTGTAAATGAAAACTGGACGAAGGTTTGCAGACTGTATAGTATATATACAGGGGGTGTATTATGATTTCTGAGAAGGCTGCTACAGAGTCTGCTCCGCAGGCTGGTGATAAAGCTGCAACATAACAGATTAAATACATACATGAATGTAGGAAAATATCGCAGTCCTCCATTTCCATTCTATTTGTTGGTTCTGAATAAAACGTGCATTTTTCGAAAATGTTTCAACGTTCCTCTCATAATCTGTCGATATTGAACAACTTGAGTAAGTCCAAATTGTTACACACACAGACCATAGCAGACAGGAATATTGGAAAGTAGTCAGGGTAACCCTGCCGCAAAGTAACGTGTTTGCATTTGGTCTTTTCACTTACACCTCAATGTCAGGGAGCAAAACGTGAAGAAAGTCACTTCCCAACCAAAAAAAAAAGAAAAAAGTGGAGGGCCAATCAGGGATAAGAACGGTTACCTTATATGAATATTCATAAGATTGCGAATTTGAAGCATATGGAAAACGTGGATGGAAAACAAACCTGTCTTGTATATACCAAAACAACTTGTCTTTTTCATCGATTCCAATTCTTACCGAGGAGTTCAGCACATGACAGGAAGATAGCATTTGCTCCATACCTTTCTGAAAGCCTCACGCCTACACCATGGTGGATAAACATTGAAAATGTTCCAGATTAGTTTGTTACCGTGAAACTTGATGTCACTGTTCACTGCGACCAGGCGCGGATCCAGGGGGGGCCTGGGGGACCCGCCCCCCCCCCCTTCGCCACGAAAAAAAAAACGAAAGGAGAAAAAAAAAGAAGAAAAAGAAAAAAAAAAGAAAAGGAGAAAGAAAAATTAAGAGCTAAAAATGAATAAAAGTGTCTATGTTTCTGTAGGGGTTGGGTGGAGCTATCGCTGGATTATCTCTTTATATATCTTTCAAAGTGGTTGGCGACGAAAGGAGCGCTACAATGTTCGAAAACAGGTGAATAGCTGAGTAATGATCCTTGACTTAAGATCTAAATAAGTAAACATCGTGACATATGTAGTATGGGCTCGGCTAGCTGCACTGAAATTTAGTAACAATTTTGTGTTAAAGAGTGAAATTTTTTGTAATCTAGAGGGATTGAGAGGCAACGTTTTCGCCATACAGACCTTGCAGAATGAATACAGAAGACAAGCTGTCAGGTGACGTGCTATTGTGCACAGTGGCACCATCTGTTGTAGGCAAAGTAGCGGCGTGCATAACCTATTCGATTTCGAAACTGTCTGAAAAGTTTTAAAATGAACTCAAAAGGCTTTTAAGCTACAGACAGTGGCGTCGGCACAGTGGGCAATGGGTGACGTGTGTCCCCCTCCCCCATCGATTCTTGAAAATTTTTAAAATGGTCCCAAAAGTCGTTTAAGCTACAGATTTCTGTGGAGAGTGTAGGGTGAGATGTATTTTTGATGACTAGTTTATTTGTTCTAACCATTTTCTTTTACAAACTGTTCTCAAAGTATCATAAGTATTGGAAATTCTTGACAAATTCCAAATTTTTGCACGCTCCGCTAGCGTCAAGCCTTGTGTCAGAGTTGTCCTTATTATCAATAGCTTTCGGTAACTACTCACGGGGGAACAAAGGAGCAAAAGTGCTTTTTAAGAATTCTCAGTCAGAAGATTCGTTTCTGAATAGCATAGGTTGGTGGGAAAGTGACAGTGTCCGATGCAGGTTCTGAAATGCAGGTTTTGTCATGGACTAATATTTTGTTCAAAATTTCGGCGCGCTTCGCGCGCATACGACAGGGTTTACACCCGATTTTTATATACCATTGACAAAGCTATGACGCAAAAAATTATTCCAATGCAACATTTTTCTAAAAAGTACATCTCCTTCTCTGTAGGACCCTCATCATTATGGGATCTTTGACTAATCTAGTCTAGCACATGATTTGAAAGATTGAAAGTACGTAATTGCCGTTGCTTATTTTCCAAACATCTTGCGACGTTCAATAATGACGAAAATCTTTTCTGAAACGAATTTTGCCCGTCCACCATCCCTCTTGCTATACCTAAAAAGAAGTTGATATATCATATCTCCTCCCATATGGATGTCGGGTAGTGAGAATCCAGTCGGTCCCTCTTTTGTATACTGTAACTAATTCAGAGCTCCCGGGAGGTTCTATACTGTTCTCTGTCAACCTTGGATATCCTTTTAAAATGTAAAGGAAAATTTTTTATTATAGTCCAAGAATGTTTCTGTGGACTCCACGCAGGTATAATTGCGTGTACAATTTTCCCATGGGCGTGGATCATGGGGGACGGGGGGACGCGTCCCCCTCTCTTTTTTTGGAATGGGGGACATCGTCAAAAACTCAAAAAGTCGATAAATTTACACAAATCGATGGTGATAAAATTTTTCTTTGAAAATTTCTAGGGGAGGGGGAACTTTCCCTCCGCTGCGTAAGGCCATGTGGAATTGGTGGTTTCAGTAACAATAATGGAAGAGTTTGTACGAAGCCTTGGCAAGCGAGATGTTCTACAGGAAGTAAACCGGAATCCCGAAACAATATCTAAAACGGGTGCGCGTGAAGCGCGCCTATGAGAACAGCGTTGAGACGTTTAAATGCAGCGTGTTTGTCTTTAGTTTTAAATGCAGTATTGTTCATTACATAAAAAGTTCCTACTTTCTCCAGGTGCCTGTTCTTTCCATAGATGAGGCTTTAGGAACCCATGTCTCGCTTTATGGTTCTTTCTTTCGTGTTTCATTTTTTGTCGATGGTCTCGGACAACCCCCTCAACTTTTTTCTATTAGTTTGAAAAATAAGGTAGTGCCGATTTTGAAGTTCATCAGGTTATAGAGTATAGTAATGATAATTTAAAAAATCAATGAAATATTTTACGGGCAGTATTTGCATGGACATGGCCATGGCCATCGGCAGTTTAAACGCCATGCAGGGAAGTAATTTTCATTGGAGGCTGCATCTTGGAAAGTTGTGGCCGAATGCGCGACGCCGGAGGCTGGAGACTGAGGGTCCTCTCACAGTTAATTTTCTTAAAGGGGCTTATTGAGTTGGTTCATGAATATCATGATTTTTGTCACACCTGTTGAGTTTAACCTACATTTTGATGGTAAATGGTCAAACTAGGAGATTCCGAACATCTAACACACAACTGAAAGGGCAATGGGAGGGTAATTAATGATTAAAATCATTTATTACAAATTCGTGACCAGATACTTTTTACCATTAGGTATTAATCATATGCAACCCCTGTTCAAATACAACCAATGAGTGAAGCTTATACCACCTTGGTTTACAGGTTATTAACTCCTCATATAAACAACTGTTGCTATCAAGGCTTCAGTTATAAATACATGTTGTATTTTCCAGAGAGGCTGGTCTATCAAAGGCTTGGACGAGTATCGCAAACTACAAGCTCTTAAGCTCATAAAACTACAATTTTCCAAGTTAACATTAACTATAGGAAGTGATAATTGGCTAATGGGGCTAATTAGAAGCATTGTCATGCAATAATTTCCTTCAAACTCGTCACAAAATATTCAGATCAACTCAATTAGCCCCTTGACATATTTGACGGCTTTGGCTGTAATTCTAGACAACAAATGAACAAGTTCTGCTCCCTTCGTGTAACTTGAAATGTTATGGGGAGGGAGGGGTTTGGATATTGTATTTACCCAAGCTGTCCTCCAGCAAATAATAACGAGGAATTCCACCAAAGTTTTCCTACGCACGGCCGCACAGCAGTACTAATAAGACATCAATTTATATCAGACTTATGATAAGCACGCCGAAAAATATATCGAGAAGTGCGATTTCCAATACATGGGTAGATTTTGGGATTTTTTGTTTGAAAGGACCAGGGTGCATTTAATGACGTACAGTACTTTCAGTCACGGTGACTCTTATTTCAGAGCGTCAAGTCACAATAGCGTGGCGCGTAGGAGACGTCCATGCTTTGAAAGAAATTTTACGGTGTCAGACAAAATTTTGAACTGTAGCCTATTAGTCAGTTTTTCTGGGGGTGCGCTCGAAGTACAGTAATCAAATGTTCTTTGTGATGTCACAATGTTACGCACACGGCATTTTGATATCAACAAATATCTCGAACTCTACAGTAAATTTTACGAAGTGACAAAGTCGATGATTTTATTTCAAATTTTATGAACTTTTCAGAGGATTACAGTGATCCAAAAGCAACTCAGTGCAATTATTAGTTTAAGATTTGGAAAGGAATATTTATGGCATTAAATAAGGACTTTTGGTCCTAGCTCTGCTATAAGAAGGAAATCAGTCTCGACAAGCTCCGTCGGCATGTGCTGGTAGAAGACCCCGGATTTTCAATGCGTCATTGTAAGGAGACCGGCTATACACGTGCCTTTACTGAGGACTAAACTAGTCCCATCAGAGTTGCACAAGCAATGTTATTTGAATGACTTCTTTATACAGAGGCAAAGACATTATTATAGCGAGAAAAAATGAACAGACTCATATTTTACTAATTTTCCGTTTGAATATTCACACAGTGATAAAAATCTCGTACAACGAAAGTCCCTGAATCATACCAAGAATCATCCAGACGACAACTCTGACTGTGCAACATGTTGTTTTCGATAAAAACTACTGAGATAGGTGATCGTAATGATCCATGCCTTGCATGCTGTGCACTGATATGACATGCTTCCGCAGCAGTGAGTGCTTATTCGTCGAACTGTCCAGCGCGGCCCGTTTCTTGTCAATTGACAACTATACTATAGGCATGCAGTGCTGGTATTGATTTCACAAAGCCGCTGTGTGTTGCGGCCGCGTATACCTCGCGATATGCACGTGCACATTCCAGAATTGGGTATGTTTACAAAAATCAGAGTTGCGCCAAAGGACTCGAGTCGCAGCGGGAGACTCGAGTCATTTTCCCTGACTCGATCGAAAATAAAATTTTAATACCGTGTAAACGATGGCTCTGGTATTACACCAAGCGATTTTTTACTAAAAATGATCCCAAAGTCGTTAAATAATGAACATATTTTGCTTTCTGTAACATTTTTGTTATACAATTACAAAAATTTTCGTGCGCTACGCGCGCTTTCATCTTCAGTTACATATGGCTTTAACACCGGTTTCAGATATGTTGGCTTTATATAAAGGTAAAGGTTCCACAATTAGGCTATTGTTCTTTCGTGTAGGCGTGATTCCCGGAAAAACACAAAATTGAATCCATGAGAAGTTCTATCCTCTTTGTCTTATGATCAGGAAGATTCTTAATTCAGACTCAACATCATGATAAACATATTTTGTACGAAACGTAAAGTGTCTCAATGTCCAGAGGTGGTGGAAGGTCGCCAGGCGACGAGTCGTCCGGCGTCTTGGTTTTGCTCTTAAAGACAGAAACACATCACCCCACATACATTTTGGTTGAGAGAAAGCAAAATTCTCAATTGGTCAGTGGTGAATGCTCTTTGATTGACATCAAAGTCAAAAGATGCAGAGTAGCCCACATTACACAGTATGTGCAAAGAATGTTGTCATTACATATTATGGCCTTGTATGCCCATCAGGATATGGCTTTAAGCAATAAACTAGGTTTGTGTCTGCACAAGAAGGGGTTCAATACAGTTTTGGAAGGTGTAACTTAGTCGGGAGAACTGGCACTGTCTAAGACGAGAAGGGCAGATTCTTCCATAGATATCCAAAGTTTCTAATTGTCCTTAATAAGAACCAAATATTTTTAATTTTTCGTCAACAGAGTCCCAAATTTTTCGTCTCGTGCCAAAAATTTCGCGTTCGGCATCCTTTCTGTATCCCATTGCTTCTAGCTGGCCTTCGGGTTGATGGACCCCTTAGCCATGGGAGCTTGGTCCCGTCGTCGGGCTTATCTTTTCACCAGCTTTTGCTGAGTCTGTATGCATGTTTTACCGTGGTAACAATTTTCCTGCAAAATTTCGGCACGCTTCGCGCGCAATTCTCACAAGCGAAGTTATGTCGCCTATGAACATTATTAGCATAAAAATTCTAGAGAACTATTCTAGCCAAAGCTAGGTGAAGGCTCAAACTTAGATGCTGGGTATCAAGGGGTTTCATGTAGTAATCTAGTAACTTGAGTAACATTCGTAACGCGATGACTATATGGTTTGAAGCTAAATTTAATCGTACCCAAATTTATTCCAAAATTTATATTTTTCTGTTCATGCAAAATTTCGTTCAAAGTAGAAATACGATAATGACCATCTGAATTGTGAACTGTGAAGAGATTGGTGTGCTCTCACTGTCATTCAAAGTCCTGCTCAAAGTTCCATGTTAGTGTTCCCATTTTGCTATTTCCTCAGACATTTGGGGAATTTCCCTCTGGGTCCTAACAAAATCATACTGGAGCGCACACCAAGACTGCCTCCTGGTCTCTTCGCCGTTCGCAAAGTACTCAACTCTTCACCTGCGCTTGCGAAGCTGAAGAAGCATCATCGTGATCATAGTCTTGTTTCCTTTACTTGTGGAGACTTTCCACGTCTTTGTATTGTAAAAGGAGGCGAAAATGTCCATCACAAGAGTGAAATTTTTGCTCGCTTCGCGCGTATTTGCACACGTAAAACCGATACCTTTAAGCTGTCTGTGGTAAGCTTGAGATATCATCCCCTGTAGTTCCCGCAAACTGTAATCATATGGTGGCTCTACTGTCTACAAACATAATTATCTTCTTCGGTGCCTCCCTATGAGGTGCCGGTGCCCCCCTATGAAAGAATTCCTGTCTACGGGCCTGAATTGGACTCGAGTCTTGCTATGCTCGAGTCCTAGTCAAGTCATTTTAGGTGGTGACTTGAGTCAAGTCAAGTCGTTTATGGTTCCAGACTCGATTCAAGTCTTTTTGGTCGATGACCAAGTCAAGTCCAATCAAATATGCGACTCGAGTCCGAGTCAGTGACTTGACTTGTCACAACACTGGAAAAGACCAAATGCTAATTGGTAAGCATAAACTTTTACGTACGGTGGCGACACTCTAGGCGTAGGAAGTTAGTGCAGGATGCTCTGTCCATCCAGGGAGTTTGACGGCAAATGACAACTCCCTGGTCCATCTGTATAAGAAGTCCGTGGATAATACATATCCAGGTACTGTGTGCATCGGCCCTTTGTTCATCTCATCTCTGAGACAGGCCCGTAGTCACAAGGTCCTGAAGGAAGTAGGGTAGCTTCCAGGGGACGAAAAATTTTGTGGGGGATAAACTAACATCCATTAATTTAGGATAATCGTTATTTTTTATGTTCTAGGGAAGGGGGTCTTTTAGAAAGCGCCGCCCCTGGCTCACCTTGGCTACAGGCTTGCGGTGAGACAGTGGTGCAGAGCAAGGGTACATGCTTCCCCCTCCTGAGCTTTTAATTAAAGTCGGAAGGAAAGTTTAAAAAAGTCAATAGGAAGGCTTACATCCCGTATATTTTGCAGACTTTTCAGGCCCATTGTGGTGCCATCAAGAAGGGAGGGGTTACGGTGGAAATTACCCCAGTCTATTCTCCCCCCACTTTTCCTCGGTCCAATAGAGTACAAAGGAAGACAGGTTACACGCGCACTCTAACTTTTTGCCTCCCAAATTCCTTCTTGCCCCACCTTTCCACTTTAATTTGTTATCCTAGCGGCGCCACTACCCGTAGCCAGACAATTTGTGTAAGGAGGAAATGTGAGATAGCTTCTGGGTGGGAGATGTTTCTCGGGGAGGGGGGTATGTTTAGACAGATAAAGGCAAATAGTATTTTTTCTTGAAATATTTTGGGGAACCATTTTTGTAAGGGGCCACCCTCCCCCAGACTATGGGCTTGAGACTTCCCTGTAGAAGAGACGAGACCCGGTCGGTTTGCACACATTATATTCTAACATGTTTGGTCGTGGTTGCTATACTTAGCATGCTCTAAGGAGTATCCTTGAAAAGTAGCCAACTAGTTTGGAAAACCAATTACTAGAGGAGCTGGGAAAAGAGTCCTCTCAGCCGGGTAAGGTCCTCGATAAGCTTGAGATCGGTTGCGCTTCTGATCGGAGTTCAACTAAGTTGAGCCAAGCCGATTTGGAAAGAATTGGTTGCTCGCTAAGACTTAAAGACTCTACAATCTCGCGACAGACATATTTAGGAATATTATCATATCTCTAAATACTGCACGTTGACAGACACAAACTCAAATGAACAATAGCTTCGTACTGGTTTGATCAGTGATGACTTAGGCAGTCGCTTGTTCTCCAAAGTGCTCACACACAGTATTGTGTGGATATGATTTTGAGCAAGCTACGACTGTAGCTTTGTCTGAGGGTTGTATTAGACAGGTGTTTTTTGTTTAAATTTGAGGAGAGGCTAGAAGTAATCTTAGTAAGGAGAATTGTTTTCCATCTGGGCGGCTGGGCCAGATTGTAGGGCCTTTACACAAAAGTGCTAAATCCTGATGTAACTCGTGCTGTGTTTAATTAAGGATATTCTAAAATTGTAATATTTTATCTACGGCTGCCTTTGTCACAGAAAAGCCTCATAGATCCATTATTGTAACCTCTTCTGTAATTTCTTTCATGAAATGAACTTTGAGCGTCATCCTTTGTTATCATCAGTTTAAAGTAACTGTCCTAATTTAACATTGTTTTGATTATTTTGCATGTATAGGTAGATGGCACTGGATGGATGCATACGATATAGGGTGGGATGGATGGAAAGAATGAAGCAAAAGTAGCGCTTGGAGTCTTCATCTGCAGTCTTAAGTGCATAGCATCTCCTCACACCATGATGATCAATGCTTGGTTTTCGTTTTCAAGCCATTGGTTTAACCTTGATATAAATGGGAGTATTAAAGGTCGTGTGACATGCCACCAAAAAGAGCTGTTTCACTTGTCATTTAAAGAATTAAGTCCTCCAATCAAAGATCCGTTGGAATTATTTCAATATCTTTTACCGTTCTCAAAATATAAGTCTTCAAAGTTTGATGGTTTCTGAAGAAACTAATTGCCTATGCAAAAATAATGATGTGGAGTGTTGCACAGTGTTATGATTTCTTTTGTTAACCCTATATAAAGTATCTCTTAATTACTGATCATATAGATTGCATTTTGGTGAGTGATATCAATATTTTTCAAGGAAAAAAATTTAACTTTTATAATAAAACCCCTCAGGGAATAACAATGCTACCAGTGTCCTTGAAAAAAGGTTGAAAAACAAAGGCTAACATGTGTCATATATGGTATGTCCCTCTTTCGATGTCACATATTTGCATATTTAGCTCATGTTTATTCAAGATACAAGTGTGAAATAGAAACTTCCCTGTAAAATGGTCAATATTTGATGGATTTTAATGGAAATTGCAGCTATTTTCTGGATTTTTAATGCCTTTTGCATCAAATATCCAACTATGCTATTTTCATGTCACACAACCTTTAAGTTCCCAGTTAAAGTGAACAGTTGTAAAATTTTTTGCCTTTCTAATTTCATGTTTGCCTGCTACCTGGTAAAATAGTAAAAAGATCATTTTTTAAAATGAATAATTATGAATTTTTACTCCTTCCCTTTGAATTAGTTCCATTTACAGCCAACGAAAAGGTAAGCACCTACTACCTCTCTGTTGGCTCAAATGCACTACACACAAGTGATCTTGCTCTTCGCCGAGGTAGGGAGAGGTTAATAGGCTCTCCGTCTGGTACGAAATTCCCTCAGATCAACCACATTAGTTTTGACTTCCCTCCGGTACCTCTCCTGACACAACACGGCGAAGTGGACCAGTCCTACTTCTGCGATGCTCGGGAAGCTTCTAAATGGTCTCACTGCAGAGAACAACGTTGTTCGTGTACCCAGATCATCACAGCTGCACTCGGTGAGGTATTAAATTCTACTTCCCATTACACTCACCTCGGGGTAATTATTACGTAATTCGGAAGGTAGATGTAATGATGGATGTGCCACTGTAACATACCGTGGGCGGCGATCCCGGGGGGATGGGGGGATATATCACCCACCCCGATATTTGAGAAATCGCCCATTGACTTTGATTTTTCACAAAGTAAATTATTGGAAATTCTGGTCATATCCCCCCAATATTGTGAAAAAAATCGCTCCTCTTGTATAAACATACTGACCATAGGCCCGTAGTTACGGAGAAGGGGGCATTCGTGGGCAATTCCTCCCACTTATTTAGGCCACTAATTTTTTGAACTTTGATTTACTGCAGTTCCCGATGCAAACACTAGGTCCACATGAGCACCAGGCTTTCAGAAACTTTCTCCCTCTAAATTCTGAGCATCAAACTGTGGGCCGGACCCAAGGCTCCGACCCAAGGCAAGGCAAGGGTGTGCCATAGGAGGACATGTGTTGGCCCTGTTGGGGAAAGCTGCCACCATCTCGGAGGGAAGATCTTTCAATTTTGTCGGGGAGCCTTTATGGGTACTATAAAGTGTGAAATCCTAGACGGCAATTAGTCACCACCGTGACCGTCGATTTTCTTGATTTTCTGTTAATTAACGATTATGGAGGGAAGACTCTTCAATAAAACCCAAAGTTCCAAATTTCCTCAAAAAAAAAAAAAAAAAAAAAAACGCAAGGTTTTTAATTTTCTCTGCAAAATACCCGAAAAACTTTCTTCAATAAACCTAAAATTATTTTGCTCCATCCTTTTCAAAACCTTTGTAGTGGCATCGCGGTTTGCTAGGCAGCATGGCCTCTCGTTGGACAAATCCTGGTACCACCCCATCCCTGTATGAAGGTGCACTCCTAGATGTTTCTTGCCAGCACGATTCTAACGATATCGTCCATCTTTAGCCTTTCACCAATGGTGAAAAAGCAGAGTACGTTAATTTTTTTCAATGTTTAGAAGCATATCCTTTAGAATATCATCTAAGAGAGGTAGGGCAGAAAATTGTTCTCAAAAGTTATTTCTCAAATTTGTGTCCACTTTTGTAAAATAAAGAAAAACTCGTGTGTAGCGCGCCATATATTCATCGCCATCGTTCATCACATCATGAGAAATCTCAAAATGCAAAATAATATCGACCTGTACTGCACTGAACAACAGAAAATACACACAGCGATTAATGTCGTAGCTGGTTGTAAGAGGTGTTCATTTCAGCGATTGCGGGATAAGATTGAGATCTTCAATATATATGCATACGGTAAACTGGTACCTTTCAATTGAAAGCTTGTAAAAAGTCTGAAGGCTTGCAACAATTCAAATATCATTTGTCACTGGCTGTAGAGAATTGTAAACAGATGGAAGCATGGGCGGCTCTAAGAAATTTTGTTTGGGGGGGCAAACTCAAGTCCGTATTCAGGGAGGTTCGGAAGACCCCCCAGCAATATTAATGGTCAGCTCCGGATAGTACAATAGCCTCAATAGGAGTATGCATACGCGTAGGGGCCCAAGTTGATGGGGGGGGGGGGGGCTGTAACGATCTGCCCGCAAAATAGAAACAAAAATTTCCGCGCGCTCCGCGCGCGTTCAAAATGTTAATGTACATATCATATAGGCATGCATCCGTTATCACACCGCATGCCAGTTACATACATTAATTTGCCACATTACTACCTATCCCATATTGGTTATAATTCGTTACAATAAGTTGTTACAATAATGATGATAATAATCAGTGGTGTGGCCAACACTTCTCTCTCATGGGGGTGGGGCAGGCACTATGTTGTGTGATCGCCGGCCTGGGGGAGGGGTTATAAGGGGAGGGGGTGTCCCCCCTCCCCTTTGAAAACTTTTTGAAAAATTAGGTGTCCATACATGCAATCTGGTGCCTCATATGCTACCTTTGAAGTAAAACTTGTGTTAAAAAATTTACCGTACGTATTTTAGGTACTAAAAGAAAAAAATAGGCATCACCCCCTACCGCTTTGGAAATTTTTGAAAAATTAGGTGTCCTTACATGCAATCTGGTGCCGCATATGCTACCTTTCAAGTAAAATTTTGTGCTTTATTTTAGGTACTAAAAATATCGGCGTCAGTGACGGTGGGAATGGCCTAATGGGAATGGTCTCCTCAAATACACCACTGATAATCATAATATATAAGTTTAACCATTACAATTAAAACACACTGGTGAATTAATACCGAATATATAGGTGATGGTGCAATCCAAAATCAGAACTATATTTGAATTACCAAGGAAGTTTTTTAAAGTATCGATTTCCGTTAAGCTACATTATTTCATTATTTTTCTTTCAGTAGGTGCTCGAAAAATTCTCAGAATATTGCCCGAATTTTCACAAAAATATTTTGTTGGGGGAGCTGCAGCCCCCAGCCCCCGCCTCCTACGCCTTACGGGAGTATGGTTATGATTATGTATTACAGCGATGCCCATGTAGTTTTCAAAAGCTCTTCAATAAACCATTTCAGGCAGTTAGTCATGAGCTGACTACTTCAAAAATAAATACAACAATACAACCGATCGCTACCGTACTACCATTAGGGGTGGAGTAAGAGGCAGGTGAAATGGGCAAAGCGGCTTGATCCATTTTGTATAAATGAGCCCCTCCTTTAAATATTTTATTGTTTCTTTCATTGTGTCACAATATGTTTCAGCTTTGCCAAGAAGCCATAAAATGTTGGTTTTCTGGATTTTTCTGTTTTCAAAAAAAAAACAAAAAAAAAAAAAAAAAAAAAAAAAAAAAAAAAAAAAAAAAAAAAGAAAACTAACGAAAATTTCGAGCATGAAGAAACTTGAAAAACGATGAAATGATAGCACTAAGTATTTTGGATCTCAGTACCGTTCCGAATCGAATTTTTTTTAAATGGAGAGAGGAATTCCTCTAACTCAGAACGACGTATCATCCTATATACAAATAGCTAGGCCACTAGTCAAAAGTCTCATCACACTGAGCTTAGATTGACTGTTTTGGTGTGTTTATTTTAAATCAATTGAAACGTTATACTTCAGCACAGAGGTGGAGAACCTTTTGCTTATAACAGGCCATTCGACAGTCATAAGACCGCGCGTAGGCCAACGGCGCTGTCAATTTGGACAAGGGAAGGGAAACCTCTCCTTCTATGGGAAACACAATACTTTTAGACTATATGCCCGTTACAACTTTTTGTATACAGATACTAATCTGGCCAGGTAACACCCTGCAAAACTGCTCTTAGTCGTGGATGATAATCAACACGGCTAATGAGTAGTGTATCTAATGACCCCGATAGCTCTGAAGTGTCTGCAAAACTATGGGCATTTAACTCCAGCATTACCGTTACACTCTGTAAATGACATTATGATGTCTAAGCTAATCAGATTACAAATAAGCAACTGAGAAAACGCGCGCGAAGCGCGCCGAAAAAATGTCGTTTTGAAAGCACTTTATTGATGTTTAACCTTCGCATTGCATTGAAAAGTTATTCACTTCTTAAATTTTAAGCCCACTCAAGGAAGAGGGAGGGCCTAACCCATCTCGAATTACATGTTTCTTTTATTTATTATTTTTATTTTGAAAATTGAAGACCATGCTTTGCAAACTTTTGGGGGGGGGGCAAGTGCCCCCCCGTGCCCCTATGGCGAGCCGCTAATGGATGGAAGACAAAACAACCCCCTCCCTCTCCCCTTACCCCTCTCCTTACTCGCTGGTACTGCCACTGCATCTTTCATTTACTGAGAGGCGCCATTTAAGCAAGGCCTCTCAACATATCGGAAAAAGGAAAATTTACCTGATGTATTTCAGTGCTACCATCTTAAGAATATCTGAGACCCCGGGTAAACCAGTATACTGGTCCCAACCCTATAATTTTTTAAAATTTATCTTCGGGGCCCTAAATTGTGCGTCCATGGCAACTGTCAAGTCACGTCCTTCCAGATGAGACGACCCTTGTGTTGAAAATAGGTGGGAGAGGATTGTCATTCCCTCCAACTAAAGATATAATTTGTTGCGACGAGCCTTGCTGCAAGTTGGCTTGAATCAATAAAAATTCTGCCCTTATGGGGCGGGACCATCTTGCGCCCATGTAAGTATAACAGTGAAGACTACAATTGACATGATTTCCACTTTACTGATCTACAGACCATAGAATTGTTCTTCTACAACGGAATCGGCAACTCAACTTCTTGCCACCCGATGCATCTTCACGGGTTCTCCTTTCGGATTGTTGGTTCCGGATTAATGGACGAGATATTTACTCCAGAAGGAGTGGAAGAGATGGACAAACAGGGAAAGTTCTTTCGTTCAAGTACGCCGTTTCCGCCTGTTAAGGATACTGTGTGTGTCTCACATGGTTCTTACATGATTATACGATTTGTCGTGGACAATCCCGGATGGTGGTTTCTACATTGTCACTTGGACTTTCATGCTCTGGTAAGTGTACTGAATTGGTTCCTCATGGTAAACTTTCCTTAAGAACGTACTGAACATGTAACCATATTAAGTAAAAAAAGAAAAAAAAAAACACTGTAATAACCATCACTATAAATAGGTCGATGTTCTCTTTCACCGCTTCAAATACATTGTAGGCTACGAATACAAAATTCCAGGCAATTTTGTACCAACTTTAATGGCGGATGCAGGATTTTGCGAAAAGGGGGAAAGGGAGGTGTGGCGCAAAAAGCACAACGGAAATATGGTCACGTTGAAATATATCGTAACATTGTGAATTGTAATGTCTACAGCATACAAAATCAAAAAGAGAGGGACACCGCTCCAAGTCCACTGGATTCTACCTAGTTCAAATTTGTAATACTTGAGATCTGAAAATAATTCAAATGCAGCATTCATATAGCCCTGGAAGTAACATTTCGTGTAAAAAGGTAGGTATCTTTTGCGAAACTATATCCTGGTAAGCCATTGGCCGAAAGCTTGTGGGGATTGGCTAGATAATTTTAGGAACGTATCTGGCTCTTATATGTCCCCCTTCAGAGCATAGTCTAGCTACAGTGCTGCCTAAACATCAGTATGAATCTGACTATTGACGGTAGTAAACTACTTATAGGACCAGAAGAGGCGGATTTTATAGTTCCTACCTCTAAAGGTAGCGACCTCACCTATCTAAGCGACTAAAAATGAGGAGGAAGCATAGAATTTTAAATCGACAACTTATTTCACATCGGGTGGTTGACTAATTGAACAATTCACATCAAATTTGGAGTCTTTATTGAGTTTATTTTCGAACGGGGTGGTGCAGGGAAGGATATAGGGGGCTGTTTTGACGGGTCTTCCCATCCTGACTTTACACAAGTCACGGTCGCTACGACTATAACAATGTAAGAGTTAGCAGGTGCAAGAGCATAATCGAGGGTCACGTGGTACCAGGTGGTGCATACTCAAATCTTGGTTTTAACCTCTCAATACTACATTTAATTTTTAAACATTTTTATTCAGCTTCAAGTTCATTAAACATGGTTCTCTATAAGTATGAGACATGATTTTAATAACCCGGTTTCTAGTACATTAATTAGCTTGGACCAGCGGTCACTGGCCTGTCGGACTCTCTATATAGACTCCACAGATACCATCTGTGGACTCAGAAATGAGAATCAGAGGCGGGGGCTGGGGGTGACTAAGTTTATAGCATGGGCTAGCTGACCAAGAGCCGTAGAGTCTCCTGTGCCCACCGTAAGTACCACTTGCGCTGAAAATCTCATGTAAATTTCCCTTGTAAAGCCCTGGAGCCATCGCTACTGAGCACGTAAGATTCAAGTTGCCGAAATAATTAGCGAGGGCCCTTACAACAGTGCTGTAGTCGAGTCCCCACCTTTCGAGTCATAGTCCTCACTTGCCGAGTCCGAGTCCAAGACCGAGTCACAAGCTTCGAGTCCGAGTCTCCGCTATGGAAAAATTAAGAAAAGGAATTCACAAGTGATCAATTTTTACACTGCCTTTTATGCAATGTTGTTGTGTGTTATGATATAGGCCCTGGTGTCTGAATGGCAACCCGTGGGCCACATTCGTCACACAATGTGTACCAGTCCAGCCCCTCAAGCAAACTGAGATTGACAAATGAGGGATAAAAAATATGCGCCAACAATCGTTAATTATCAGTACTGAAGGCATTTTAGAAAGGGGAAATTTTTGGACCGAAAGGAAAGAAAGACTAAGTTTCCTACACCTATTGTAACTAGCCATCTTAACATTACGTCATTTAGGACAGCTATGCAGATATTATTCCAACGCCTCATTTAGCCAGGAATGTCGCCAGAGGGGTTCCACGCTAACCCTCCCATCTTGGTAAATTTTTCAGGCCTTGTTATTAAATGAGAGTGTGAAGGCTGAATTTTTGACTGGCGAACTCCTAGTTTCCAACTTCAAGCCTGTGACAGAAAAATTTCGATTCACTAGCAGGGAAATGAACATTCTGCCTGCCAAAATCATAAAACATCGCACACTTTGCTCGCGGTTTTTGGTCATGTGGTGTTAATGTGTTTATGCCAAACATGGTATTGTTTTTGTTTCCTTTCTTACTCCGTATAAGCGGAAAGGCAGGAATAGACGAATAGGTTTGTTGTAAAAATTTGTGCAGGCGTAAAAGCTGCGCCAAAAAGGTAGAGCCAGGATTTGCCCGACAGGGGGGTCAAGCTCCCCTACGGGGAGCCAGCAACCATATGACCCAACAAAGGCGATGAGTTGCCAAAAGGACAAGCGTAAAATTTCGGAGGGCGCCGAAAAATTTGACCCTTTTATTGCAAAAACTTTAAAGAAGAAAAGAAGAAAAAAACTTTATTGAAGAAAATTTTAAAAAATTGGGAAAAGTGGAAAATTTAGGGTCTTCAATGAAGAATCTGCACTCCCTCAAGCAGGTCGTCTAGCGACTGAAGGTCTTTGGGATTACATATTATATTGTGTACGGATAAAGCTCCCCTACGAAATTGGAAAATTTCCCCGACGGGTGGCAGCCTATCCCCAACGGTGGGAGGGTATGGCCCCTACCCCCGCTGGGGCGATCCCTGGTTGCGCCTAGAGGTAGGGTGGTTGTATTTTCAATGATCGATCATTTAGTATTTCTATTAAGACTTGTTGAAAGCTGTCAAATTTCATCTCGCGTTTATTGCTCTGCTCATTAAGTTTTGCATCGGAAAAGAAAACCGCATCGGCCTTTTCTGTAAATGTTCCAGTAGTCCACCGGACCCTGCACACGAAGACATGCTTTTAGTACTCTTTATATAGACCCTTTTTCAAAAAGCAATTACAAAGCATTGTGTGGTAGCTCGAGAGTTTGGTGTTGGTCGTTTTTTAGCCACGGTAACATGCCATTGACAAAAACGATGCGTACCAAAACTATCCCACAATTGCCATGTGAAAACGGGTTTATGAGGGCATCCTCTTTACGAGTGAGCCCCAGTTCAGTTCTGGACACCATACCGAACGCTTATGATGAAGGCGCATTGAGGATTTAGATTTAACAACAAATAAAACAACTGTGCCAAGAACGTGACATCAAATCAGTTTTGAAACCAAAGTGGGTGCGCTAAAAAAGAGGTGACTGGCTACATCTTGGTTACAGTGAACTAAGATTGACGACAAGCCCGTAACGGGGGGGGGGGGGGGGCCGAAAAATTTTCACCCCAAGAAGATAAAAAATTATCATTGCCTTAATGCACTTTAGTATGTCTTGCTTCCCCTGAAAAATATTTCGCTCCCTTCCCCTTCAGTACCTTGTCTGGCTACGGGCCTGATTGACGGGTATAGACTTCGACAGTTGGAGGCTGGATTCAGACCCACCTGAATTTTAGCTCCTCCACTCACCATCAATAATCCCCATTCCACCCACTCACATGCTCACTTTGTAGTCAAACCGACGGGCCATTATCCTGACGTAAGTAATCCAATGGTGGTGAGCGGGTAGCTAGGCAGGCCAGTTAAAATGAACTTACGAAATTGAAGAGACGATATGCCCTTCGATAGAAACATATGTAGGCCGAAAATTTTTCCTCTTATTTGGCTTTTATTATTTGAACTGTGTATTGCTAATGATAATATTTCAGGGTAAAGAATACGGCACGTATCAGCGACAAATTACACAACCTGGTAATTTGTCGCTCAAGGCCATATAGGAGACATTTTGGCCAAAACAATATTTTTGTTACCGTCCGCTGTATGAGCCATCGAATAGTGAAGCTCTGCTCAGATCAGGGAGGTGATATCACCTCCCTGCTCAGATAAAGTCACGATAAACCACCTTCTCCCCAGCCAAACACTTTTTAACATAGATTTGTGCCAATTACTATGACATGGTCTTATTTGTTACCCGCTCTGTCAGTCTGGATTGAAGATATTACAAAATAATGGTCAAATTGCGATACTTGTGATTATCTACTGAGTGCGCATTCAATTTTATTTACAGATAGGTAAAGTGTTCAGGTTTACGTCCACTATTTTGTAAATACCCCAGAGCTTCCGGGGCTACGCCTTATTTATCCCTTCTGCTCTGCTCTGCTCTGAACCCGGGGCTTTCAGACGAACCCCTGGACTTCACACATTCAGGTGGAAGGCTAATCATTACAGAATAAAGCCTAAAGGCAAAATCATGGGTATGCGCCTGGCTGTGGCCCGTGAGGTCTTCCCGATTAAAAATGTGGGCCTCCTAGGAAAATAATTAAGGAACCCCCCCCCCATAAGCGATTTCACGGTAGAACTTTACGAATATCATCTACATCGGCCTACAATACAGCACATATTGCAAACACGTAGATACCGTTTTGAGTTGCACAGAAACTGCAGAGGACAAGGTAAATGCTAAGTGACGATGGCTTAATTGCATAAAGTGAATCCCAAATTCTGCCGGTCTCGAGTCCGGTCTCGGGAAATTTAGAGTCGAGTCACGAGTCCGGACTGTACGAGACCAAGTCCAAGTCCTTGCCTTCCGAGTCCGAGTCCTTAAAATCGTGACTCGAAACCGGTCTTACAGCACTGTCTTACAATGGGGGACCCTCCTGAGGCATGCGTAACCCTAACTAAACTTATATTCTTCTTATTTTCAACAGCTTGGAATGGCCATGGTAGTTCGAGCTGGGACAGATGAGGATATAAAAGGCTTGATTCCGAAAGATTTTCCAAGATGTCAAAACTTTAACCAGTAGGTTTCAGTGAAGTGATATTTTTCATATGCAGACAAAACGAAGACCTTTTCGTAATGTAGTGATGGATGGAGTCGGTTATCTCCCTATCTCTCTGGTTTTATGTACTTTTTCTGGCTGTAAAGAAGTAGAGTCGATTAGAAACAAGGTCTGTACATATATGCCGCTTAGCCCTTATATTCCCCCCTTAGTGATTAACGATAAACAACCATCATTTATCAGTTTGGGGATACGACGTCACGCCTACTTGCCCAAGATTAGTTAATCACCTCGTGTACCGAATTACAATTTGAATCGTTAATCTCTCAAGAATCACAGAGGGAGTCAAATGCAAATTGCACGAGAACGTTTAGATAAGACTAAAGGGATTTGTCCCAGATTACCAGGCTTAGGCAACCCCCCTATATCTACATATCTAATCATTTGCATACGTCGGCCTCACAGGCTCTTATAGGTTTATGCAACTATAACCACGCCCCTTATACTCGGGTATAGCGAAGACTTAAACAGGTATGGAATTTACGGAAATGTTGCAAGTGCGTTTCATTCACGACTCAATTGGAATGAGTCCCGCTAGAGCAGGGCATCACTCAGCTGTACGTCCTGGCTAATATGAAATATCTATGCAAAGTTTGAAATCCCCGCAATTTTCCCGGTTCATTCTTTAGAATGCACATTCCGGCTAAAAGAACTGTGAAGTTCCGGTGTAGCGGGGACATCCCTGGCAAAGGTGTTGCAACAGCCCAGCTATTGCTCGGGTGTGTATGTGTGTGTGTGTGGGGGGGGGAGGGGGTGTTACAATTAGCAGTGCATTTCCGCACACTGCATCAACTTACCATGAAAAGCTTTTTTGTCTCTGCACTAAAGTTTTGGAATAATTTGAACCAACACATAAGGAATGCTGAGTCTGTTGCTACTTTCAAAATGGCTTTTAATGACTCACTTGTTTAATAATGCAAATTTTTAATTTTAAGAGTTTTTACTTTTATTTGTTTCTTATGTGAGTTTTTCCTGCTTGTTATAGTCTTCATAGATCTTATGCATGTGACGTCACAGAACAGAAAGTACGCCTCCAACAAGGCAAGCGCGTACCATTGCAACTTTAATACACCGACAATTTGCAACAAATGCAGACAGCTGATTACAGCTAAAAGGCTTGTACAGTGTACCGGTCGGATACGCAAGTAGTCTTCTACGCGAGCGTGCGAAGTCTTCTTCATGCATGCCAAGTGCTTCATTGTTTTGCCACCAAAATAACATCGCGTGATGTCATTGTATAAGATCTATTAGCAATTTCATTATTGATGTGATTCTTTTGCATTTCTCTTCTTCCACGTTTTTTACAATATTCACTTATTTTAATTGTCTTGTTAGTATTGTTCATAGAATCTTCTCCTATTTGTTCTTTATACATTTGTTCTTTTATTTTAGGGCGTATTTTAATGTGTGTTTGCTATGTTTATGTGTACTGCCTTTAAAGGCTCTTTTGGTGTTTCTGCACAATTCAGCATCGCATAATTATACTGTTGATCACTTCTCGGCCTTTCACTCTAAAAACCGTTGGTTAAAAAGGGTTGGGTAAAATTAAAAGTGCCCAACCTGGGCAGTTTTGTAACCAACAAAGTGGCAAAACAGATTAACCAACCGGTTTGGTTAGCCTTCAGGTTGGGTAAAGTCCATCTCTCTTGCAATATTACCCAGGTTGGTTAAAGTGAACTGATTTGCGCGCCATGCGTACGTACACAACTATACTGTACTGCAGTATACGGACGGTACGTACGTACCTACGTACACTTGTACTCGCAGCCGACCGAGCCGACGACAGACTTGCTTTCAAAGTCTGCAGAAAAAGGCTGAGCTTTCTGAGGAGGCTCATTGTAGAATAGCCTGTTATCGTAAGCGACAAAACTGTCTAACACTCTTAAAGAGTTTGGTAAAATTTTCTGGGCAATGCAGAGTTGGTTAAATTGTTCACAATGTTGGGCAAAAGAACCGAAAAACCTATTGACCAACTATTGGTGAAATAGTTTAAGTGAATTACTTTACCCAACACTGGTTAAACATACCGCCAATTAATTCTTTTAATAACACCTATTTCTAAATTTTTACATTCACAATTAACATTTTGCAAAACGTTTACTAACACTGTGGGAATTTTTGCTACAACAATTTGAGAAAAGTGCATGTTTAAAATGCTGTGAAATGTTTATATACCTATCCTTTGAATGGAACATTCCGAATTTTTCAAAGGAAATTTGTGTTTATTCTTTATTGCAGGTCTAATTGAAATAAATTGAAGCTGGCAATGGTCAATTCTTACAGAAAATTATGTTTCTCAGTTGTACAATACAAACTAAAAAAGGAGAATTGAAATATCGTGAAGAAAATTGTATTATTAATCGTTAATAATAACAATCAAGTCTCACTGAATATAAATAATAGCCAGACCATAAAATTCATTAATATGTGAATTCCCAATTAAAATCCTGCTACTTTTAAAAGTGGCTAGCATTAGCCACAGGAGTATCCCTGATCACGACGGCGGAGCTCCCAGGTGGGACCTGTTCTATTCAGCCAGTCTAGAACGGGACCACTGTCGGGTGGTGCCAGTTAAGTCAAAGTTTGTCCCTTGGGGACGTTGTTACTCCTTCGGGGAGCAGAACTCCTTCGGGAGTATTGTTTGGTTTTCACCCCTGGCTCTTCGCCAGAGAGTCAAGGGGACTTTCGGAAAAAAAGGCTAGCATTAGTAATGCCGGTAGCTTTTAAAACTTGTAGAAGGTAACTTCTCTGAGATGTTCTAACCCCGTTGGGTAACTTGTTTTACCCAACCGTTGGTTCCGTATGCCTCCTAACCGGAATTGGGTAATAAATTACCCAACTTGGTTGGTTAAATATGTTACATAAAAGTTGGACAAATTTTTTGCCCAATTGGTTGGGCAAACTGTTTCCTCATTAGTTGTGCTAATGGTTGGGCATTTTTTGTTGCCGAACTATAACAAGTAACACCCTTAACCAACTAAGTTGGGCAATATTTTACCCAATTCCGGTTAGGAGGCATACGGAACCAACGGCTGGGTAAATTTTTGCCCAGGTTGAGCAATAATTTTTTAGAGTGTAGGCTAAGATCATAGGTAGTATCTGTTCTATTCAGCCATTTTAGAACGGGTCCACGCGTTTGCGCCCTCTTTACAAAGGAATTTTGAAACTCTCCTTTTGGACAATAAATATTTTCTTGAACGATCATTCATTACCTATTGATATGATTTTAATATTTATGAAAAGATTTTTCTTCGGTCGTTTAATTCTGTAGGCAAATTTCTGTTAAAATGTCTTAATCCCCCCCCCCCCCCTACAAGATGTTAAAATATTTACACAATAACATTGGTTAACTTTTAGCATGTGAAATTCATATGAAGTAATCGCAAGCTAGGGGTTTTTACTACAAAGGTCAAGTCCATTTTAAGAGACTGTTCTCACAACTCAATCCCCTAGTTGATGTACTAACGAATAAGCATATCCTGTGTTCGGCCTACTAACCAATCTTGTGTACATTTTCAATAGCGCATTTGTCAGTGCGCCAAACACAAGTTTTGCCTATTCGCTAGTAACCAAAAAGGACCAACTGTTTGCAGAGATTGTGAAATATTCAGAGACAATTTTTTTTTTTTAGTTCTTTCTGATAAATTCTAAAATATCCAAAGGAATTATATTTCTTCCCTTGCTTTTATTAAACACTGACTTCTCAAGAAGTCAAGATTTGAAATGAAAAAAAAAAAAAAAAAATTCTGGGATTAAATAGCACGAACATTTACGCAGGGAATGGGTGTGCAGTTATAATTTTTTGCCTAGTTTAAAAAGCGCAGACAGATAACATATCCCTGGTTTGCATGTTGGCACGACAGATGGACAGATATAGGCGGTTATCATTGTCTTGGCATGGGAACCACGTGAAGAGCCCTTGACCTGTTGTTCATGTTATATTGCTATACAGCTTCGGAAAATATGATAATCGAAAACAACATCGAAAGTAGCCTACCGTTGCTAGATATTGTATCGTCCCAAAGTGTCGCCCTTGGAGAGGTGGGTTCTAGGGGGAAAACTCTCAGGGACCAAAATGTTGGGAATTTTGTCTACTAGATATGAGTTTATCTACACTTCAGTATAAACTATTCTGTGGAGATTAACAAAAGGAACAAGACTAGAGCAGTCATGCTGTTGAAGCACACACACACACACACCCACGAAACATAACCTATCAATTTTAGAGTCTTTTGAAACGGACTTATGGCAGGACCGCACGCAGCTACTCGGAGTTTTATGCACAAGGCGTTTGCTTGGATCGGAAACTGCGTGTATCCAAAACGCCCGGTACTTTAATTGTGATACCTGGGGAAAATTTTGGGCATACCAAATACTGAGCAATTGGTCCCGAATCGGGCCCCGACTGACCCATATGGCTACATGCCCAACTAGCGGGGTGGAGAGGATTATACGCCAATTGCAAGCTAGCTCTCCAAAGTTTTCCTTCAGTAACGACATTTTCACCCTTCAGAAGAAAAGTCATGTAATTTACCAATTTATTACTCTAAAAACACTCAAATTATATTGCATTAGGATTGTGGTCGCAAGTTGTCCAACCAAACTTAATTCTTTCATCCCTGCCGGGTGACTCGCATTTAGTAAAGGATATTTAACCAGAGAGCCAAAAGGCTTAGTGATTCGATCCTTGCCATACGGATAGATTGTAACAAAACAGGAACCACTCACTTGACAAGCATGAGATCCCTCACAGTTATCCTACTTGAGATATCATGCTAATAGTGTCAACACCTTTTAAAATCTTGTGACCCAAAATGACCTACATGCTAAATATGAACAATCCACCGGCCAAGTATGAGGTCCCTCATAGTTATCCTCCTTAAAACATGTTTATGAGATTTGACCTTTTGTGATCTCAAATGACCTTTGACCTGCACAAAAAATAATGTTCACCTACTTAATATGAACAATCCACATGTGGAGTGTGACATCCCTCACAGTTATCCTTCTTGAGATATCGTGTATACAAGGTTTTGACCTTTTGGCCCCTGGTGACCCAATGACCTTTGACCTCCACCAAAAACAAGAGATCATCTACTCAATATGGGCAATACCCAATCTAAGTATGAGATCCCTCACAGTTATCCTTCTTGAGATATCGTGTTTACAAGGTTTTGACCTTTTGGCCTCTAGTGACCCCAAATGACCCTCGACCTCAACCACAAACAATAGAGATCATCTACTCAATATGGGCAATCCACATGGTAAGTATGAGATCCCTCACCTTTATCCTTCTGGAGATACCGTGTTTACAAGCAACTTCCAGAGTATTTACCATTCGACCTCTTGTGATCCCAAATGACCTTTGATCTACACCACAAAACACAATTGGGATCATCTACTTATGATGGGCAATCCACATGCTACTTATGAGATCAATCACAGTTACCCTTCTTGAGATATAGTGGTTACAACGTTTTGACCTCTGGTAACCCCAAATGACCTTTGACCTCCACCAAAAGTAATAGGGATCACCTACTCAATATGGGCAATCGACATGCTTAGTATGAGATTCTTAACAGTTACCCTTCTTGAGCTAGTGTTTACAACGTTTTGACCTTTTGACCCCAAATGACCTTTGACCGGCAACTTGCTTCTGCTTTTTCTTTGCCATTTAATTGAGGTTGCGTTGGCCACTCTGTTCCCCCTCCCGCTGGCTAGCTACATCAATGATCAGACATTCCTTGAAAGCTCAATGACCTTTAAGAGGCACTGATAACGTAATACTGTACTCTGCAATGTTTGAAAAGGAAGTTATGGTATTCGTCAGTAGAAATTTCTTTTGATACAGATTTAGATAAATGGCTTTGAAAAAGGTACATTACGCAGAGCCGGTGGTGCAGTGAGTAAGGACTTGCGCCAAATGTCCGCAAAAATGTAAAGACATGAAACTGGGAGAGTGTTCACCTACTTAATATGAACAATCCACATGTGGAGTGTGACATCCCTCACAGTTATCCTTCTTGATATATCGTGTTTACAAGGTTTTGACCTTTTGGCCCCTGGTGACCCCAATGACCTTTGACCTCCACCAAAAACAAGAGATCATCTACTCAATATGGGCAATACACAACCTAAGTATGAGATCCCTCACAGTTATCCTTCTTGAGATATCGTGTTTACAAGGTTTTGACCTTTTGGCCTCTAGTGACCCCAAATGACCCTCGACCTCAACCACAAACAATAGAGATCATCTACTCAATATGGGCAATCCACATGGTAAGTATGAGATCCCTCACATTTATCCTTCTGGAGATACCGTGTTTACAAGCAACTTCCAGAGTATTTACCATTCGACCTCTTGTGATCCCAAATGACCTTTGGCCTCCACCACAAAACACAATTGGGATCATCTACTTACGATGGGCAATCCTCATGCTACTTATGAGATCAATCACAGTTACCCTTCTTGAGATATAGTGGTTACAACGTTTTGACCTTTTGACCTCTGGTAACCCCAAATGACCTTTGACCTCCACCAAAAGTAATAGGGATCATCTACTCAATATGGGCAATCGACATGCTTAGTATGAGATTCTTAACAGTTACCCTTCTTGAGATAGTATTTACAACGTTTTGACCTCTGATGACCCCAAATGACCTTTGACCGGCCATTTGCTTCTGCTTTTTCTTTGCCATTTAATTAAGGTTGCGTTGGCCACTCTGTTCCCCCTCCCGCTGGCTAGCTACATCAATGATCAGACATTCCTTGAAAGCTCAATGACCTTTAAGAGGCACTGATAACGTAATACTCTGCAATGTTTGAAAAGGAAGTTATGGTATTCGTCAGTAGAAATTTCTTTTGTTACAGATTTAGGTAAATGGCTTTGAAAAAGGTACATTACGCAAAGCCGGTGGTGCAGTGAGTAAGGACTTGCGCCAAATGTCCGCAAAAATGTAGAGATGAAACTGGGAGAGTGTGAGCAAAGGTATCAAATGAACTTACTCCCTCCGAAACCTCATAATGGCGGATAAGATGACTTTTCGCAGTAATGCTGACCTAAGAAGGGTGACTGGTAAGATTAGCAGAGAGCTTCATCTTAAACACTTACCAATCAAGGTGTAGTCGGGGCGCTACTCTTGAGTGGGGGGTGGGGTGCTTTATCCCCCAGTCAAAATTGTGGGGGCCTGAAGTATGCTTCCACCCCCAAGATCCAAGGGCAAAAACCCCTTATTTGTTTCTTCTGTAAGAAATGTCAAAAATTTGCAAGTAATTTTCCTTAAAGGTTGTCCAAAGTGTTGCACCAAATTGCATATGAGGACCCTCAAATACCCAAAAATTCACCCCTTAGACCCCTCCCCCAGGATGGCGATCCGAAACAAGGTTCAGCCCCCCTAGTCTCGAAAAGCTTCCTATGCCTATGAACAACACAACAAATCGTGTGGTCTCTGAATTTTTCAGGGCTCTTAGGTAAGGCTAGGATCCCATGCTTCTACGGCTTAGCGATAGTTTTGGAAAAGTTCACGTCTGCCCCCTCCCCTCCCTTACTTTTCAGAAACTGTTGATGATCTCCGGCTCAATGTAGGATTGATTGGGAGACTATTAAATCACTATGCATACCATACAACCAGGCAACCCTCCATCCTCATGCCAAATGTATGGGATCTTCTCTTTCAGCAATGAAAGCACTTTGACTTGCATCTACTAGTGTACAGGATGTTTTCTGCTCCGCAAGGCTGAGGTACTTTACCGTACTTTTGCTCGCAAAAAACCTGAGTTGCCCAACAAAATTGTCTTAGATCAAAACAAAACCAGAAAGCCCAAAGGCTTAGTGATTCCTTGCCGACAGGGGGGTGCTTTGTTACACCGAGGTTCATCCCTCAAATTTGTGCTTCTGTCTGACATTATTTTTTATGATGTGATCACAATTGGACCCTGACCTCACATGCCCTTTGACCCCACCAAAACTTGAAAAACAAAAAATGAAAAAAAAAAAGTCTTAGAAGGGGTCTCTCTATGCTTCCTCCCTTGTAATGTCATGTTTCCAAAGTTTCAGTTTCTGACCTCTGGTGACCTCACATGACTTGCGACCTGCGCCGAAAACAACAGGCTTTCTCCTCTCAACATGACAAATTAATATACAAAGATGAAAGCGTCATTTTATCCAAGTGGATAACAAGGTTTTCAGGGTTTGACCCCGGTGAAACCAGATGACCTCTGACTACCACCAAAAACAATAAGGTTCTTCCCCTCACCATAAGGCATCTACACATTCAGTATAAAATTTTATTCAAGCTTCTTATCTTGAGATATCATGTTAACAAGGTTTGCAGAGTTTGACCCCTGGTGACCCCAGATGACGTCTGACCTCCACCAAAAATACTAGGGCTCTTTCCCTTACCATAAAGCATATACTTACTAAGTATGAAGTTTATCCAAGCTTCCTATCCCGAGATATCATGTTAAAATCGTTTTGAAGGACTGATGCCCCCTGACCCCAGATGACCTTTGACCACCACCAAAAGCAATAGGGATATTTCCCTCACCATAAGGCATCTACACACATTCAGAATAAAAGTTCTCCGAGCTTCCTACCTTGAGATATCATGTTAAAAAGGTTTGCAAGGTTTGACCCCCGGGGACCCCAGATGACCTTTGACCTCCAACAAAAACAATAGGGTTCTTTCTCTTACCACAAGGCATTTACATACTAAGAAAGAAATTTATCAAAGCTTCCTAACTTGCGATATTGTGTCAACAAAGTTTTCAGGGTTTGACCCCCAGTGACCCCAGATGACCTTTAGGGTTCTTCCTCTAACCATAAGGCATCTACATACCAGGTATGAAATTCATCCAAGCTTTCTACCTTGAGATATCCTGTTAACAAGGTTTTCAGGGTTTGAACCCTGGTGACCCCAGATGACCTCTGACCCCACAAAAAGCTATAGGTTTCTTCCTCTCACCATAATGCAACTACATACTACGTATCAAATTCATCCAAGCTTTCTACCTTGAGATATTGTGTTAACAAGGTTTTCATATTTTGACTGCTGGTGACCCCTAATGACCTTTGACCTCCACCAACACCAATAGGGTTCTTCTTCTTACCATAAGGCATCTACATACTAAGTATGAAATTTATTCAAGCTTTCTACCTTGAGATATCGTGTTAACAAGGTTTTTAGCATTTGACCACTGGTGACCCAAAATGACCTTTGACCTCCACCAAAAAACAATCTCACTATAATGCATCTACATACTAAGTGAGAAATTCATCCAAGCTTTCTACCTTGAGATATAGTGTTAACAAGGTTTTCAGAGTTTGACCCCTGGTGACCCCAGATGACCTTTGAACCCCACCAAAAACAATAGGGTTCTTCCTCTCAATATAGAGCATCTTAGTATTAAGTTTGAGATATCGTGTTAACAAGCAAGTGTCACAAACACACATACACCCTTTCTTTCATGAATGGTGGAAATCGAGGTAATTGCCTCAAATGAGTGTATGCACTCAAAATGATCTGGGAAAACACTATCTAGCCACAGTAAGTGGTATTAGAATAACAACTGTGGTATCAGTCCAACCAAGCAATACCTCAGTTGGCGGTTTTACCTCATTTGGTAGGTCTGCAGGTCCATACACAACCTCGTTTTCTACCATGCAACACTACCTTTCACACATACACACACACACGCACACACACACATACATACACACATACACACACACCATCATGAATGCATAGATTCCGTTGCCTTCAGCAAGGAATCAAAAAAAAAAAAAAAAACTCCCACAATACTTTTTGTGCAAACTCTGGGGGAGGGGAGTGGCCGAAGCCCAGCCCCCATCTCCTAGCTTATATACACCTATGCTTAAATAACTGACAGCAGTGATGGCAAATGTTTCAACATCATATAAAGCATTCTTGATATTACTTTTCTTTTTCTCCACACAGTGATTTTTCTCAATTTATTACTTAATATCATATATGCTGATGCAATTACTTTACAAACGACTGTCCATTATATAAGTACCATTCTCTCAAAATAATCCAAAGACTGGTTTAATAGCAAAACTGTAGTACCAACATTCTTAGAATAAAAGGAATATTTCCAGCATGGAAGGACGTATTGAACTATATTTAGTACAACTGGAACAAAAACTTTGTTTTATGGATTAAGTTTTTAATGATGCACAGACAAAGGTATACAGACATGGGGAAGGGTAAGGGGTCCCCAAGAATTGAGGAAAAGGAAACATCAGGTGATTCCCATAAAACTCATGAAATTTGGTTCAAAGAAAGGGGTTTTTTTTTTGCAGTCCAGGTTTTTGAGAAAAAGATGGTTTGTCCTCCAGACAAAACATCATGTTTGCCTAATGCCTCTTTCCCATTCCCAAATATCAAACATCTTTTGATGTTCCTGAGATTTACGCAACCTTTAAAACACCCCTTTTAATTTTTGTCTTATGACCATAAAGTACTACCTCAATGCAATCCCAACAAACTTAAATCTTACAATCTAATCCATCAAAAACAATAAAAAGAAAAATCAGGGACCTATCCTCCAGAGGTACCATCTGCTCTGCCTACCAAGGCTCTGCCTACCATAGGGAAAAACCTGTGCATTGCACTTCCCTGTTTACATTTCCAAAAATTATTGTGAATTACTTTTCATTCTAATCTGTATCTTTTTATGTACAAGTATTCATAAAATAAATAAAAAATCACACAACATTGGCAAGATTAAGCCTTTATAGCTGTCTACATATTTTTTTTTCCATTTATACCAAGTTATGTAAATCTATCATCTTCATGAAGTTCCTTTTCTTCGATATTAAAGTCCCCTCTGAATTTAGTACATTTAAAAGAATGTCACACAAAGCTAGTAATGTTACACACAGTACCTGCGAAATTCCTTGCCATTTCCAGGCCTGTAAAGTGGAAGTAAAGTTTCATGACTCTCCAGGTCACAGTGCCTTGCTTCGCAGCTGGGATATTTAACTATATTATACAAACACTCATTCTGCCTGCAGGTGGGGGTGGGGCACTGTGGGAGAATGTCCCCCTCCCCCACAAGTTTCTCCATCAATGATTCCAATGGCAGGCACAGATAATGGAACCCTCCAAACCATGACAACCTGGGCCCCACTATATCAGTGCAGCTGTTTAGGGCCCCCCACATGTGCAGATCTGTTAAATCCACTCTTACTTCAGACTATAGTAACAGCATAGTCTAGTTTCTATTCAAAGAGAGCAAACAAGTCTCCTAGCACTCTAGAATGTTAACCACCACCCCCACTGCCACCACTGTCACTGTCGTAATTTTCATTGTTATCATCATCCATTTTAGCATAAAGGTGTCCCCTTTATAAATTTCTAGTAGATTGTTAGACATAAAGCAGATTCAATGACCATCCTCCAGATCCCTCTATCATTTACATCCCCCTCCCCAGCTCCATCATCCACTTAAAAATGATTGAGCAATATACCCCAGGTTGGAAAGAGTTGTGTCAGAAAATTTATCATCATAAAGTTGAGAGACTTTTAATACATGTACAATGCACAATGTACAGAAAAAAAAAAACAATAATCATGTGAGTCCAAAATTCACCCCCAAACTTGCATTGGGTTGGGCTACGTGAGACTTGCCTGTGTCAAGATTTTGACATAATGGTAGTATGAACCAGTACCATATTTCTACTTTTACGATTAAGATTTTTAGTGGAATGAAGCAATTCTATTACATACACTCTGTTTATTATGCTACATATGTGACTTTAAATTTTTAAACATTCCCCAAATTTTTTTATGAAAATATTTTAAAATGTTACAACAATCCCTCATGTTTTCTGGAAAAAGATGACCTTTTCATTTAACTACAACCACAATGCACAAAAACAGCTCAAAAAGAAAAAGGAAAGAAAAAAAAAAGAAAAAATACAAAAATAAACAATATGAGAATTTCCTAACCATCTAATAATGAAACCTAAGACCCCAAACAAGTTAAAGCACTTAAGAAGCAAGCAAAACATATGGTCGAGTAAAAGAGGTAAATTTTGCCACGAGAACTATAACATTAAGCCAACTATTTCAAGTCTAGAAATGAAAAAAAATATTAATACTAATATGTGGATTTATACAGCACAATTTTCACTACACTGTGTTGAGGGCACCATACATAAATATGTTACTATCTGTACACCCCAGACATCCATCTCTAGTTCCAGTGGGCTATGTAAACCAGTACAGCCATTCCAAGGCTTGTGGTTTAACTACCATATATACCATTGCCCTTTTCCAAACTCATGTTGAGCACCAAGTGAGTGGGCAACAGATCCCATTTTTAGTCTTTACGACCAGGCCAGCATTCCATCCTGGGCCTTCCATCTGAGAAGGTGATAATCTAACCCCTAGGCCAAACACAGCAAGCACCAGGGGTGTGAGAGCAAAAGAGAAAGAAGGGGGAGGGGGAAGGTAGGGCACTTCCCTCAAAATTGCATTGTTTGCCAAAATGTCATTAAAGAATTAACATTAAGAGGAGTGCATACAAAATGTGGTCATAGACAAATGAACCATTGACATACTGTAGTTTGAGGCAATACCAGAACATACTGGTACACTTTACAGCAAAAATCCTGAAGGCTAGTCTACAGGATCAAACCTTTGTCCACGAAACGTCATCATACAAATGTTTGAACACCTCCATACATTTTGGATGTTGTTCAAATTTGATAGGAAAGCAATCCACATAATCACAAATTTTTCCGAAAGCATCGTCATACAAATGTATGATGCTTTGAACTAAGGTATGATGGTGAAGACTGAGCTTAATATTGCAGTTAAAGGCATTGTCTGGTGGCATTTTGTGGGGGTGTTATATGAAAGATAAAAATTTTTCATTACATGGCATCCAAACCCCATATCAAAACTCCATTCCTAACTCAAGATATCTCTTCCTAAAGATTGGTTACTTTTAATAAGAAATACCTCCAAGTTTCCTCAAGGTCACAAAATGTGATCCAAAGTGGGCAGATTGCCTCTGATTCCTTTTGCTACTCTTTATAATTGGCTACCTTGTTTGTCCTTGAAATCTGATACCGTTGGAATGTTTAGATGTTTTTCCGTGTAGATATAGTGAAAAACTGTTCCATACTTATGGTACAGCAAATAAAGTTATGGAATATTCAATATGACGATATCAACATTATAAAGAAATACAAAAGCTACATCAAATCCATTTGCCCAGATGACATCACAGATTTCCCATCATGCACTAGGGAAACTGAAAATGTCGTGTTTCTTCAAAAATTTGTATCTTCCGAATGCAAGATGCTATTGAGATGGGGTTTTCATTGCCTAACACAGAAAATTTTTCTGCTTCGTTTTTTGAAAGCATCAAATTTGGTCACCAGAACATGCTTTTAACTGCCTTAAATGTAATCTATTCCTTAAAACTAGCTTTCAAAACTTAAAATAAGAAAACACTATTCGCAAAGAATGCATCTTGAGTAGTTTCTGGCATAATGAAACATCAGGTTTGTAAATAAAGAGATTTCGAGAAAATGGAGGGGGGGGGGGGGATTTCATGGTTGTTACAACTCACTATGTGATAAAGCCATAATCAAACAACTTTATTTCAAATGATTAGAAAAATTTTTAGGAGAATATAATACAGTTGAACTGAATAAATACATGTATCACACTCTACACAACAGATACAAAAAGTTATTTAAAATCTAATTCAGAACAAAAGACCAAATAGTCCATGCAAGTTTATCAATGTCTCTTAAATTAAACACTATAAACTGCATAACGGCAATAAAAAGAAAGTAAAATAAATATATTTTGTAAAATAAACAAATTCTTTGGTGGCATGTGAATACAATTCTGTGACAGAACAAACACAGGTGGTGACTTGTAACAAAATATGTCCAACTTCTTAATTTTTCAGTGTTTTAAAGGGAAAATGCTGTCCCCAATTTGAATTTGAATTAGTGTACCGTACCCCGTCATTCTAATTCAGGTATGGCTCCTATCAATCATGTGACAATATTTTTGTTACTTATTTGCTAAATACATGTAGAATAAATAACTCCTTGGTTTACTTTCAATATTCATTTTTTTTACACACAGACATGATGAAAGATACTTGAAAGTGAAATAAGGGAGATCTGTAAGATTTAGCCGATTTTTGAAAACAAACTTGGGGCAACTACATTCTCCCTTTAACTGATTAACCAGTAATTAAGACAAATTCTGCAGTGGACAGGATGATTGGCTGGAGACATATATCTACACAAGTCCGTAATCAGGTGGAGTAATCACTGTTGGGGTTAATCGTTCACTTTTGCCAACCCCCTTTAATGGCTATGTCATATTCTAAATATGTTTTTAGCATAGTTCCTACATTGAAATATGGAGCACAAGTGGTGGTGTGTTCTTATTAAAAGGTCTTAACAGTGTAAGATCAGTAGAATTGATGTATGCCTCAACAGTGCCTCTGGAAATCACTGGGAACCTTGGGCTAACCTCTGAATTTGAGGCCTAAACTCCTTTTCACAAAGGCCTGGCTAACAATAGATAGACAATGAATGAGTATAACAGTATAGTAACGTGACCTAATAAGGCCACTTTTGAATTTCGTGCATCGATACAGTCAACAAACCATGTCAAAATTGCTGTCACAATCAGTGCGTCAATTTTTGATGCAGCAGTGCATAGCAAACTCCCTTGCAAATGCGCGTGAATCTGTTTAATATTTCAAGCACGCGCAAGATAAGCAGCCTCAAACTGAATCCACAGACTGCCTACACTGAATCCGTACATATAGCTTTGTACAAAAATTGCAAACAGCGCCCGCTGGCCTTAATTATTAGGTTACTTCTGATTGCAGGCTTGAGCTGAAAACTCTGTACTTGTCGTAATTGTATCTCTCGAACGAAACATTCTGTAGTAAAGATTTAATCAAATAAGATCAAGTCTGCCAAAAGATTTGTAGGTACAAACAGATTCACCTTCTTTTTTCTTGTTTTATAAAAATGAAAACTTTCTTAGAGTGGCCTTATTAGGTCCTGCCATCATACCTCTTCTGGACCCTGTTTCATAGAGAGTTAGGATTCATCTTTAGTTTGCTTTCAGTAGTACTACTGCATGACAGAACAAACCTACGATCGATGTTAACTTTTTATGAAACAATACCATCTCACCAGTGCATTGATAGAATTGGAAATATACAACAAACACTATAACACTGGCACATTGTATAAATGGGTAATCCGTACACATACCCCTGTTACTGCTCCTACTGAACAGTCTTCATACTCCAAAAACCACAGCCAACCTTTATGTAGTACACCCGAATACAGCTGCTTTTAGTCGGGTATGATAATTATTCAACACATCTAATGGGGCTGTACACCTAATGATAGCTGAATGATATTTGCAGTCAACTTTTGTCTCTTTACAGTAGATGGACAAAAGTAACAATTAAACTTCTTTTTGACCTTTCTAGCAGTACACACCAATGACACATGGGTATCGTGGAGTGTCAAGAAGAGGAGAAAAAGAGGAGAAAATTTCAGAGCTTCATCTCTTCAACATAACATGCCACTGCACATTATTAGAATACTACGCTTCATAAACCACAGTAATAACTAAACTTGAGATATTCTCAACATATCATTCTAACACATGGCCAGCAAATAAATTGAAAGGAAAAAAGGCTAAAAAAAAAAAAAGAACTGGAATGTTTACGTTTACATGGCAAATTTTTTCGGTTGTGGAATTTATGCATAAACTATGGAAAACAAGTAAATGATTGTGTTTGATTTCCCTCCAAACGAAATTGTACTTCCTCTACATAGTACATCGGTGTCCTGTGATACATGGCCACAAATATATTTCCTAGTTCAGGAGTACTTTTTATAATAGTTGCTGCATAGTACAAGATTATATTCTTCTAAAACGCTATAGTTACTGCATTCATAATCATAGGACAAATTACTTTTTATATGCCTCTACACACCTCTTTTCCAAAAACCTATAGACATGGACCTCACAATAAACTACACTTTCAAAAATTCCTTCGCAAAATGGTGTACAACTACAGTAACATTCATATACAAAAAATAGTGTCAACCTGTGTCAGTTACCACGCGTGATCACACGTGAAAAACAAAAGAAATCACACGTGTTCCTGGGTGGCAAACCTGTGTTTTTGGAACCCTCTGGACACAGGTTTGACACAGGTTTACACACCTTATCTTGCTTTCAAATTTAAGCAACAGGTTTTGACCCAGAATTCTTTGTCAGTACTAATTTTAATTGCCACGCATTTTGCATGTCAATCTGTGGCAAACCTGTGGCAAAGTGTGGCAACTGGCAAACCTGTGTCAATTTCACGGGAAAACATAGGTTTTCCTGCAAAGACCTGTGAAAACCCATGGCAGACACGTGAGAAAACCTGAGGATTTGGAACCAATTGACACACGTTTTTGGTAAGGGAAATTTCTGAAGGATACCCATTTCTAACAAGAATGTTCACAATGGTTCATCCTAATTATCACAGCTGATGGATTTAATCCTGTGATTGCAACCTGAATACTACATTTTTTTGTGATTCGATGAGGAGAATAAACGTACTTATGTTACAATAATTTCTCCTCCCTAGTTTTAGAATGAACTCAGGATGCAGCACTTTTAATCAAATGATGTTTGCATACTTAGGCAATAAGCAAGTAGTTCAACACTACTGGCTTTATACATTGCATGTCAGAAAATTACCTGTACCAGCACCATCTGATCCAATCTGCAGATTTTTTACATTATCCTTCTAGTGACTTTCTACTACAAAGTGTTTCCCCCATATTAAAACCTTTCAGTTTACATGCAAGACATCGGTCTTATCATTTCCATCAAAATTTATCTTTTTAGTACTTTTGTTTTGGAATGGGGGGGGGGGCTGGGGAGGGGATGTGGTAAAGCCCCAGTCGAAAATGTGGTGAGCGGAACTTTGCTTCCGCCCCCCTCAATGCAAGGATGAAAACCCCGCATTTGTTTCCTTTGTAAGAAATGCTAAAAATTTGCAGTAATATACCTTAAAACTTGCATCTTAGGACCCTAAAATATTCAAAAATATTCTAAAATGGGATGTCCCCTCCCCCAGAAGAGCGATCCGAAACAACACTCAGCCTCCCCAGTCTCGAACAACTTCCTTCCCCTGTGGAATGGGGTATGTTGCAAAAGTATCTAAAATGACTTAAATCTGTTCAATCAACACTTACCCCCTACTTTATCCAAACATTCACCCCCTCCTCCACCTCCCTAGCCCCCAATACAAAAGTCTCTTTATACCACTGAGTGCAATTGAACAGGTGTAAAAACCAAAATGACACTAAAAAGAGAAAGGAATACAATCTGTAGTCTTTTTGACCATTTACAGTATGTATAATCTAAAATTATGAAGACAATTTCTGTGAAAAAGAAAGCAAAGTGACAAAAACAATAAAATTACTGCTAATTGCGAAGAAAAAATTGCACATAATTAAAGCTCTATGGAATATTGTTGTGAATTTGAGAAAAGGAAACTAATGAATTAATTATGGTGATGATTAACATATTGAAAATAAAATGGACAGACAAGCACACAAACAAACTAACAAGCACACAAACAAAGAGACAAGCATACAAACAAACAGAAATAAAGTCATTATCAAACAATATCAGGGCTCGTATTTCAATTTCAAGGAAAAAATCTTTAAATCTGATTAAATTGCAAATATACTGAACCCAGCAGTAAAGAAACTAAAATTGAATTGTGGATTTCTTGCATTTCCTCCATTTGGGCACATTGGGGGTTTAATATACACAAAGTGCTAATTCTACTTAATTAAAAAATGTTAATCCCTAACTAGTAAAACTTTCTGCATTGTTTCCTTTTAAAAACTTGCTTGACTTCTCAAGGCATGAAAGTTTGCATTTCATAATTTATTTTAGTGTTCCATGATAATACAACCCTGCATTGATGAATATTCTTACATGGTTAGCTTGAAATTGGAAATAAGTAGTGAAAAATTTTGCTTTCCAACAAACATTCAATTTTGTTTGGAATAAGTAAACTATTCAAGTTTTATACATTTTATACAGTTTATACCTACTTAGTAAAATATTCCTCCAAACCAGATAAAAATGAAAGGTTAAGGAACACTTCAGCCAGGCTGGAGGGCTCAATTGAAATTTCTCTGGACTCAGATTAAGCCAGTATGGAAACTGACCTCTGAAAAATAGGACTTAAGGTTGAGTCCACCTAGCGCTATTTTCATATTATGGAAGTCAGTGTTTTTCTGACTGTTAAAGTTACTATTTGTCCCTGTATTATCATGTTGAGGTGCACAGGATGTCAGCTTACCTAACAAATGTTCTGATACCATCCACATTTTACACCTGAAAGATTCCTGTGGAAGGGGGTGGGTCAACAAAGGTTAGAATGCTCTAGGTCACTGATAAACACTGTTCATCTTTTACTCACTGTGTGGTCTTTTCTGAACCACAAGCACTTATTTATGCAATAGGGACATGATTTTTAATGCACTTAATTACAACAGCTTTAACAACACTAAAAGCTCATTTTGAGAAAAATATAACAGCACTTTTGATCTACCTGCTTGTGACCAAGCCTCACATTTACCTTTTTCTGTTACTTACCCAACCACTTACTCATACCTCTTCTTTACCTATCCATTTTTAAAGTCACTAATACCCATAATCTGTTGCACACCCATAACTTCAAAATCTATTAAACCACTTTGACCCTCACGTCCAACATCAAGATTAGACGATCGTGGCAAATACACAATCTTCTCAGTTTGCATTTTAATTCTTTTTGATCAGTATATAAGTTATTAAGACACAATTTCAAGTGTACCACTATGTGTAAAACCACATATGTTTCACTTATCCACACCATTTGCAACGTGGCTTTAACACAAGAAAAAATTCACTTACCGCCAGTAAGTGGGTAGTGTGCCTTGCTTGTGACCAAAGTTCACTCTGAAGAAATGATTATGGGGAGTGACTGCCCTTGAAAGCTAATATCATGTATATTCTCAAGTGTAATAAGAAACAAAAGCAGAGTAAATGTAGGTTAAATTTAAGAAGTATACTTGCCCTTCCTGGAAACTGGTTCTACCTTCGAATAAGTTTACTTCCAACAAAAAAGGAAGCATTCACTCTTTATTACGACATAAAGTGGCCCAATTTGTGACTAAAAAAAGAAATTAACTTTTAGTTTTCTAGAACTGCAGTTGAAGATAAGAGCTTATAAGCGTCTGTTTCTTTACAACTCTTCAAAACAAAGGAAATCTCAAAATAATAGATAACTGAAGACTTCTGTAAAGTACTGTCACTGAGAACCTTTCAGCAGAGAAGCAAACAAAAATTTTCAAATAAAATTATGAATAACTCACTGCAAAAATAGCACAGAAAGTAAATCAAACTTGTGTAAAGGTCCTGTGGCAATTAATCTTGTTTGACTTGCTACAAGTCTTATTATCATCACCCTGTGCTGCCCCCATTACTATCGTGACTATTTCCTCTGCTGTTCCTGAGGCCGTGACCACTCTGGGTACCTTTAATCCCGATGACAGTTCCTTCTAAATACTGTTTCATATTCTCCTCACCTCTGAGGAACCTCTCCAGTTTGTCGATACAGGCATCTTGATAATCATGTATCCACCTGGAAAGAGGTCAGAACAATGTTTCTTAGTCAGGTGGACTGTAATAGGTGGAATCCCTGGGAGATCAGAAGAATATATCCTCCTTCTGAATATTTTGAAGATGCTCCTATGGGACAAACCCACCAGACTGATGGTTCCCAACATCGAAGATCTGCTGGACCGAATATCTTTTCTGGGAAGACTAGGGTTTAATATTAGTGTCAGAGTTGGGATTAAGATAAAAGATATAAAGATTACAGGTGTTATCACTGCACCTTAGGTTTATACAGAACTTTCCATCTAGTAAACCTATGATCAAGTGGCTTTTCAGTCTAGTGGGCCTTGTTAATAGCTCCCACAGACTCTTTCATTATCACACAATAAATTTGCTTTTAATAATGCTTTTTATCCCACCTCATTTACACAGCTCAGCCACTATACAAATGACTGTTTAAAATGAATCTCACCATAGGACCCTCTTACTTTTGCTTCCCACATCCACCCCAGTCTTCCCAATTCAAAACTGACTGCCATGAGGACAGGGTTCTTCACTGTCTGAGTAAGTGTTATCTCTCAGCCTGGGAATTTAGTCAGGATTTCTAATCATGAAGCCCACATTCAACAGCCTAAGGAAAAAAATCTCAGGGGGTACCTTTATGGAAAACTTTTTAACCCTTCTTATATCATAAGTGGTATAAAACTTCATTCACTTACATCCACACCAACTTAACTTGATTTTAAGTGTTCACGTTTCTTCAATGATAGGCATTTAAACATTTATTTCTTATTGTTTGAAGCAGCAAGTAAAATAATCTGTATGTGTTCATGCTGCAGTAACAAATACTCTGTTATATTATCAAAGACCAAATGAACCTCACGCTATTTCAAAAATAGAAAAAAAAAAATCTTTGAGGGGAATATTAAAACCCTACCTGTTGAATAGGAAGGTGTATATTAAAGGTACTCATTTATCCAAAATACATTTTACAGTACAAATGGTTAAAATTTATGATTTGTCATCCTACAATGAAGACACGAAATGATGGCCCATTCAAATTCATGTCGCTAGAGGACCCATTGGCCATATGTTGCACCTCTGAAGCTCTCTCCACGTCCCCAAAGTTGTTATACTGTACTTTAATCTCTTGAGCAAACAAGCTTCCAAGGCATTATTGACTACAACTCTCAGTAGAACTACTTGGCTTGCAAGGTATACTACAGAGGCTATTGTTTGAGATTAGACATGCACCACTGCACAACCTTTTCAGTGAAGAAAGGAGGGGAGAGCTAGGATGTTTCATGCTCTAATAAACTAAGTCAGAAAACCGGCCGCCCAGACAGGCGCACGATGGGATTTTGAGTTCTCAGAAGGTGCATCATATTACTAATGGCAAAATTAGCGGCATGTGTACCCACAAATATGAAATGAAAAATACTTAGGATTTACAGAGCCCACATATCCATTCTGTGGGATGCTCGAGGCACTATGAATATAAAATTATTTCCAATCTGTTCATTTCCCTGGGGCGATACAACCAGGCTGCCACTTCAATGCTAACTTTAAACAATTGCTCCATATTAAATTACTACGTATTGAATGTATTAAACCATCTCTAATCTGTCAATGACAAAGGCAGATCAGCGAGCTGTATTTCCATGATTGCAGCCCCCCACTCCCTCCCCCACCCCCGGTTGCTATGCCCTGTTTACACAGATGCAACACATCTGGATGCTCAAATTATAATTTTTGAAGCAGATGAAATCAGTAAGAGGTAACAACTCAACTGTTTCGCCTAGTGATCAAAATATCTGCCCCTGTCAATGAAACCTGTTGCTTTCTCATTTAAAGCTTTATTAAAGAGATCGGAAAAGGTTAATAATATTGTGCATTATGACTGTTTCACCATGAATGCTGAAATGGTGGTCTGGTATATGACCGGTATGCGACCCGAAGGTGTCTTTGGAATGAAGAGGTTGTGAACAATTTATGAATGGCATCTTGAGCATTCCGCAGACTGAATTGATATGTGGTGGTGGGAGGTGTTGGTAATTATTAAAGAAGACTCATAAAGCTACTGAAGTGTCTTTGGCAACATAGCATATTGGTCTTGTTAAGCTGTCCAATGCAACTGTCCAGCACAGTATAATTCAGAGTAGTTTACTGGGGAAGGGGCTAAAAGAGCAATATATCCGCATAATTTGGGATGAGGACATCAAGGCCATCAATCATGGCATCAAGGCCATTCTCAGTCCTCAATAATGGCACCAAGGCCATTCCAAATAACACACAGTGTTGTAACAAGTCACCCTTAGGTCGAGTCGCAAGTCAAGTCAATGGTGGTCGAGTGGCAAGTCAAGTCATTCATCACATTGCTCAAGTCAAGTCAAGCACATTTTCAAGTCAAGTCATGACAGAAGCCAAGTCAAGTCAAGTCAGACATTTTGGACAAGTCAACTCGAGTCAGTTGAAGTGTCTACAAGTTAACGCAAGTCACACTAGGCCTCTATAATCACATTTGGTGTGACCTTGAGACAACTGGTTCCTTTCTGCTTTCCGCCTTTTCTGAAGGGTACCTGTCACTGACTGCAATCTTTTTCTATGGTATGCTAAGAGTACATTGTTTTCACATACTTTACATGCAATTTGCCAGGAGTACGCTGTACATGCGGTACCACACGCAGCTTGCGACCAACACAGGAATGCTAAAACTACTCAAGCAAGCAATGTTTAATGTGTATCTGCTTGCTGTGGCACAATCTCAGTTTCACTTTGCGACGAAGACCTAAAGTGAGCTTTTTTAAGTACGTAGAAACAGGCACTGAGAAACTAAAGGAGAACCGCAAACCCAAACAAAAACCCAGTGTCGGATCACAAACACAATGCCAAACAAGCTATACACACCATGCAACTGGGAACAAAAGAGTCTTTGTTACTACTGAGATTCCGAAACTGCCACTACAGCCAACCCCAAAACAACACCCTAGCCCAACAACTACAAACCACCCCAAAACAAAGTCCCATCCGTCAACCACACGCTTAAAGGCTACCACATGCCCGAGGATGACACCACGCCCGAAGGCAACACCACGCCTAAAGGCAAAACTATGCCCAAAGGCAACAAATTTAAAAGCACTGGGCAAATACAGGTGCACATTGCCCAAGGGTGCCCTGGAGGCAGTTGAGTAAAGTAAGATGTTGTCGCCCCAGAATCCACAAATGGCAAGGCCATGGCGTAAAATACACTTTAATTCAGTGTTTCCCAATGGGGGCGTTTTCGCCCGCTGGAGGGCATTTTTGCAACTCAGGGGGGCGATCAGAGACAAGGGGCGGCAGGGGCCGGGTGTTTGCAAAAATGAGATACTAAATTTAATCAAGGCTTTAAAAGATATCAAGTATCTTCCTTTTACAGAACTTTCAAAGTAGTATGCAATAAAATGGAGATAAAATGGAATCATCAAGTCGGGTAGGTCTAACTTTCCCTCTTTGGGTTCACAACAAAGTCGGTGAATTATCTCATCCACCAGCTGCCAGGAAACCGCATTTAACAGTGTTGCATTTCAAAATTTTCTTTGTGAAGACCCCATGATGAAGTTATGTACGCTACCACATGGTCATGAACGATATGACAATGAAAATTGTCGAAGGCAACACTTCATGCAATATCAGCATTTTGAGATTTGAATTTACGGATGGCCTGTGTTGCAGAACAAAGTGCTATGGTACAACTAATTGTGTTAACAGTCGATTAGAACTTCTGTTGAAAAGTTCCCGGTCTATGAAGCGGTGTCTTGGTCTCGGATGGGATAGTCTCGGTCTTGGATACTGAGGTTTGGACTATAACACTGTTTCATACACATGGCCTAAATCAGCATACTGTAAGTAATATAAGAATAGCTTGGCTGAGTACTATAGAGCTAAGACCAGATTATATTTTTGAAGTGACTGATCAGTCAAGGAGTGCAGCCCGTGGGAGATTGCTCCTGCCAAAATAGAAACCTTTTTGTGGGTTGGAGAAATTGAAATAAGGGGAAATGTTAAAATGTTGCTTTCGCTTTATTAACCTTTGGAATGAGGAAGTCTGCCCTATTAAACTCCCTGTCTTTTCCTTGAAGACACCATGTAACTTACTAGGCAAAAGGCAAAGTGGATTTGTGGCAACAGCTGTCAAATTAATCATGTATATTAGCTTGCAGGAAACAACTTGGAGGTTGTAACAAATCTGTAATCAGAGATTTTCTGCATCCCTTAAAAAATCTGCAAAAATTATTAATTACATTTTGAAATAATAATTTTGTTATTTCGTTCATTAGTAAAGCAGGAAAGACAGGGATTTTATCATTCCTAACCTCACCACAAATTCTGGAAATGGTATTCATCAGATTGTTTTTCATGTTGTTTTACGTGAATGATTCCCAGCTACGTAACTACTTCCCTCGTCCAGTTATTCTCCACAATATAATATGTGTAATGAAGACATACGTGTAATTGTAAAAAAGTTTGATAAACGGATTGTAAAAGGTTAACTTCATTTAGCAAACAGTGGCTGGAAGTATGTGTCAATGAGTTTTGTACTCGTATCTTTACCAACAGATCAGTTGTTTCTATCAGGTGGTATCACCCCCTGCAGGCTACTTCGCAACTGAGGGGGGATAAGAGCCAAGGGGTGGCAGTGCGGGCATTTGAAAAAATGAGATCATACTAAACTAAATATAAACAGGGTTGCAGAATTTACCAAGTGTTTTCCTCCAGTTGAACTTTCAGATAAGTATGCAATAAAATAGCTCGAGTTAACAAGTCAGGTATGTCTAACATTCATTCTTTAGGTTCACTACAAAGTTGTGAATTATCTCATCTGCTACCTGCCAGGAAATCACATCAAACAGTGTTGAAATTCAAGAAGGCTGGGACTTTATAGCAATCATTTTGTAAATGTGAGATCTACAACTCAAGAGAGGTGCGCGCGAAGCTCACTGAAAAATCACATTTTTTCGACTTTTAGCGATATGAGTAATGAAAAAGCTAAGAAAAGTATCCTCAAGGAGAGGACTCTTGCACTCCCTTCGCTGAGCACCTGTCTCATATTACAGTACCGGAAATGGCACTTCCTCGCCCCTTTCAACTTGCGTCTAAACAATCTTCAAAAAGTCGGTAAAATTTACACAGATCGATGGTGATAAAAATTTTGCTTTGAAAATTTCTGGGGGAGGGGGAACTTCCCCTCCACTGCATAAGGTCATGGGGAAATCAAGGGTTTCAATGATAATGGAAGAGTTTGTACAAAAATATGACAAGCGAGATGTTCTACGGGAAGTAACCCGGAATCCTAAAACAATATTTAAAACGGGTGAAGCACGCCGAAGAAAACATATTGAGGTGTTTAATTGTAGCCTATTGTTTTCCTTTAGTTTTAAATGCAGTATTGTTTATTACATTAAAAAATTCCTACTTTACCCAATTACAGTGACCTCTGAAAATAGAGGGGGGGGGGGGTGTCGGCCATCTTTATAATGGTTGAAATTGACTTTCTTCTCTCAGCAAATATTGGACGTAAAATGTTAATTTTCTACCATGACTTTTCTTCCCCAGATCTTACAGGAGTATTACACTCAGTTTTGTTTTTGATCACTGGGATCTTTTTAAAAGGGCCAAAAACTTGAAATGAAATTAGCAACTTTTTCGTGCCATAATATTTACTGTGTGACTAAGGAACATTGTTTACATAGGTATGCTAATAAGCTACATTCTTACCTCAGTATGGAATGTTTGCAGAGGCAATTGTCATGTGTATGTACAGAAACTACAGTAGTAAAATGTTTTGTGATGTCACAATGCTACGCATATGGCATTCTGATATCAACAAATATTTCGAATGCTACAGCCTACAGTAAATTTTACAAAGTAACAAAGTTAATGATTTTAGGCCTATTTCAAATTTTCGTAACTTTTCAGAGGTTTAAAGTGATCAAAAACAACTTCAATATTAGTTACAGAGTTGGAAAGGAAGAGTTGCTGCAGAAAATAAGGACTTAGGGTCCTAGCTTTGCTACAGTATAAGGAAAAAACCAATCTCAACCAGCACTGTGCTAGTCGAAGACTCCAGATTTCCAATGGGTCATTGTAAGGAACATGTATATATAGGAAGCTATCAGCGACCGGCTATACACATGCCTTTACTGAGGACTAAACCACTCCCTTCAGAGTTGCACAAACAAGAATACTTCTTTTTGAGGCAACAAAATTATTATACAGAGCAAAAATGAACAGACTCACATTCCAATAATATCATTTTGAAATATTCACACAAGGATAAAAATCTCGTACAATGAAAGTCCCTGAAATCAGACCAAGAATCATGCAGATGGCAACCCTATCTGTGCAACATGTTGTTTTCCGATCCAAACCACTGAGACTGGTGTTCGTAATGGTCCATGCCCGGCATGCTGTGTACATAGTATGACATCAGGGAGGTAGCATCACCTCCCTGATAATATGAAATGTATCCGCAGCAGTGAGTGCAGATTTGTCAATGCACAAACTGCCCCACATGGCCCGTTTGTTGTCAAGTGACAACTGTATTGTAGTATAGGCATGCAGTACTGGTATTAATTCCACACATGCTCTGTGTGTTGTGGTCGGTATACCTCGCGATATGCAGGTGCGCAGTCCAAATTGGATACGTTTACAAACATCAGTCACGTCAAAGGACTTGAGTCACAGAAGGAGGCTCGAGTCATTTTCCCTGACTCGAGTCTTCAATTGGACTCAAGTCATGCTATGCTCAAGTCCGAGTCAAGTGAAGTCATTTTAGGTGATGACTCCACTGAGGACCAAGTCAAGTCAAGTCAAATATGCGACTCCAGTCGACTAGAGTTTGAGTCAGTGGCTTGACTTGTTACAACACTGATAACACAACATTATCAAATACAACAAAGAGATATTCTGAACTAAATTTATTACCACAAGAGGCTTAGCAAAAAAACCATTATAGCCTCGGCCTATGAGTTTGAACAGACTCTCCAAAATCATCCAGTTTGCATACAGTCCCAAAAATACCCAGTCGGCAGCTGGGAAAGACTTTGAACAAGATATTTGCAATGTTTTCAAAAGCCCTACATTTGGGGCCGCATATTTTTTCTCTAAGTTTCATGTCCTTAATGTATGTTTCTGTATAGCAAGGGCTAAGCTTAGGTCCTATATAGCTTGTGCGTTTTCTAAACAATACTGTGTTCCCCCAGTTGTATCGCTACCGCCTCACAGCATGGAGCTACTACTCGTAGAAGCGTCATGCCCGTAGTATCTGTAAGAACTTCAAATAGTGCTGAAAATGAGTTCCGCACGGAATACGTTCTTTACTTACAACTGGAAATATGTATCTAACTTTAGACATTTTGATCCTGCTGCCTTTTTCTTAGCTCCATATTCCCACTTGCTTCTTTTTCTTCTTTGGCATTTTTGCCACTTTTAATACACAAAGCATCACTAGAGCTCCACACTTTGTGTATTAATCTGTCAATGTTCTTTGGGATCGTTAGGCCACTGCCCCTTCGCTTCCCATGGCCAGGTCCTTCTGCTAGCTTTTGCTACGGAAAGGCGGAGCCTGACATCACAGCACGCTAGCGCTAGTAAAGAAACTAACTTGCCACACTGTGCCTGTGCATTAAAGCCGGTACATGTTATCACTGGATCCGTTTCACATACTGCTGCATACACCTTATGTGTATTTTATACGAACAAATGGAGTGTACCAAAGCTTTGGCTTTGTACAGTAGTACTGGCCCACTGTGAAAAAAAAGTCACAAACACTTTAGTGTGAAGTTTTAACCATTAGGCCTACACTGTAATGCATGGAGGCCATACACTGCAGGGCACAGTGGCAACTTTGGCTGTGGCCTTAAGTCATTTTACCACGGTATTACGGCAAACAGGGAGTGTACGACGGAAATGGCCGCCTTTAAATATGAGGCCTGTTCATAGTAGTAACGTCTCCCCTACTTCCTTTATACTCACTTAATTCCATTAAAGTAGCATATTGCTCTCATATCTTCAGGAAGTTCCTCTGGTTTGGGCCACTTAAAGTTATCCATCACTGGAATGATGTTGCATTTACTCTCCAAGGCTGTTACAATTTCCTGTATAGAGGAAAGTCAAAGAACAAGAAAAAAAAAAAACACCAATAAGGTCTTCAAACCTGGTGTAGGGTGGAGTAGGGGATAAGGTGGGAGTGTTATAAGAGCTGGGTGGTGGCATTTGACCTCAATGGATTTCAAATAATATTTTTTACAATGCTTCAACAGCCTATATCTTACTTGCCTCCTCATAATACGGTCCCCGTCTCAAGATCTCTGACCTGTGAGGAAGATCTTGTAACATCGCATATATACCCACTGCATAACTCAAAAAGTTCACACTAACTCCATTGCTAATGGCCCTTACTACACAGAGACATGATTCCATACTGGGCAATCATTTTTGTCAATTGATTTAGAGAGTCTGTGGCATCCCCTTAACAAATTTGGAAATAGCCCTATAGTTTTAAATATAACTGGTGACAGCATTCTGATTGACACAAATTCAAACAATAGCATTATTCTGATTGTGATTGGTCTGTCACTGACGACTTGTACAGATCACTCAGTAATAAACTCAGACAGCCCACACACAGTCTGTGTAGATATGGCCTTGAGCAATTTAAAACTAAGGACAGGCTTTTGTTGCTTTGCTTCTGAGGAATTCTACTTGTCATGATGCTGACATTTATCAAGCAGATAGTTGTTACTGCCAAAGTACAAACCCCTAACAGCACACTAAGTTTACAACTTTCCTTGCGATGAAGTTTGAGCAAACAAACTTAAGGACAGCATATAAAGAAAATTAGTCTTGGGAGTTCCTCTATCGATGTCATGGATTTGCACACTTTGGTTAATACTTTTATTCATGATACAGTATTAATATGAAGTTGTCTTGTAAAACGGTCAATATCTGATGAATTTTTATGGCAGTTGTGGACATTTCTTGCATTTTCAAAGCTCTCTTCATGAAATACACAAGTATAGCATTTGCATGGGCAAAGATAATTTATGATATCCATAGGGTTCTACATTTATAACCTACCTTGGGAGCCAGAGGTTTTATACTTACTCTGTGAACCCAGTCTTTATATTCAACATCCCCTTTACACCTATCCAAAGCTGCTGTTGATAATACTAGAACAAAGTTGTGGGCATTGCGAATGCTATTAAGGAGGTTGTTGTCAAATTTCCCAGCTTCAAGTTTCTCAACGTCTATGAAAACTGTGAAGTTGCGAAGTTGTAGGTGGACTTTCAGCAAACTGGAAGAGAAAGAGAAAGTTTGTTAATTATGTCTCACAGAGGATCTGAGATTTTGGAGATGGATATCCTAGCAAATGCATGCACATGCATGCACAAAGTCAATGTGCATTTTAGTTCTCTGGAGATGGCCACTAGACCCAAGCAGTGCCTGCATCAGGCAGAGGGACTGCACGATTCTTGCACTCTTAACTCTCCAATAATCCTGCAAGTTTTGAAACTGCATGCAGGAATTTCCTGCATCTGTTTGGAAAATCTGTTAGGAAGTTGACTTTTTATGCTGTAACTTATCGTGATCCTGCCCTTTGAACCAGCATCCTCCCCCCAAAATTTTGGAGGGCAGAAAATGGTATATACTTCATGTAAGCCAACCTTAAACTGAAGTGAATAGACACCTACTAATCCTATTCACTTCAGGCTATTCATTTCCCTTCAGTTGTCTATTCACCTCAGTTTGAGGTAGTCTTACATGAAGTATCTCCCCAGAAAATCCTCACCCACCTCCACCCAAAATTCTGTGACTAGTGCCAATAATGGACCAAAGGTCTACTATATAGACAGAACATTTCCTTTGTTGAATGTTAGGTAGAGCATCCGACTTGCAGCCGGAAGGTCTAGGGTTCAAATCCTGGCCGGGTCATACCAAAGACTTTAAAAATGGAACCTACTGCCTTTGTGCTTGGTGCTCAGCACAAGCAATGGAGTAGGGAAAACAAGCCAGTGAGCCACAACTGGAAAAAAGGCCGTGGTCGTCTCGACTTGAACCAATTGGTTGGAAACTGGGACGTTAAACCTCATCTAACTAACTAACTAACACATATACATCAGTAAACTAGCTGACCTTCAGTCTAGCAAACTTCCTGACCAGTGGATCTTTGGCCTAGTGCAGTGATTCCCAAATGGTGGGTCGTGACCCAAAAGTCGGTCACAAGGTGAAAACTGATGGGTCCAGAGCCCATTGTGGGGGTCTTGGCGGTTGCAGAGCGTTGAAGTGGGTTGCAACTGTTTCAGGTCAATAGGGCCTATTCTCTCTTCTGAATACGTGTAAAACTCATACCGGCAGGACACAATAGTGATCTGACTGATCTCAGATGGCAGTTAGGTCGCCGAAGAATGTAAAATCATGAAATCTGAGCCATTTGAAAAATCCAGTGGGAATGTCTAGCGGAATCTTCTCTCATTCTTAGTACATGGAACTCCCGTTTATATTCTTCATTAAAAATTAATGCAAAATGGTAACAAAATTTCTTCTTGAAGCATTTGACAGATATAAAGGAGAAGTATTACAGCTCCCTATGTATAGTTACAATATTTTATGTGACAGTATTTCTTTTAATAGCAAGAGAAATGTTTCATCATATACATCTAGATGACCTTCATTTTGCCCATAGGAAAATCACCCGAGTCTCACTTTTTGGACAAAAAACAGGGGAGATTAAATATCTACCCGAGTTTGTAACATTAGCCCTCCTGAATACTGTACTGTACAAATTGGTCCTTAAATATCTGCCAATTATACCTTCCACGAGTAAACGGAGACTTCTGCGACTGATAACAATACATTAGCATACAGAATGCACTATACATAGCTTGTCAGTATTAGAGCAGATGTGTCTACAATCATAGGGTGGTTGGGTCAATTAATTATGTGCAGTCAACTGTGAATCCCACTACTGGCAATATTTTTGGTAGACTATTAAGTGACAAACTATTACTTGTCCAGTGAATTTTAGGACCATTCTTCAATGAGCTGGACTGGCCATCAAGATAAACAGCAAGTGTACAATATACATTGTGATAATACTAAAGAGTTCTGTTTAAGTTGTAATGATACTGAAAGTATTTACCTACTTCGAAGAAGACAAATACTGAAAGCATCTTTCCTTTCAATGTTTCAATTTTTTACATTTTGTTTTTAGGATATGGCAGAAAATGAAACCAAAATGAACATAACCTACTGTACTGTATGTGTCATGGATACACATTCAAGCATTTTTTCACAATTATATGAAATACTAAATTCAAACACTTTTCATGGACCTTGAAAGTAACCCATTCAAAATTAAATGCTTTAAGGGTCTTCAAGGTTGCACCATACCATACCTCATTTTTTGCATAAGGTCAGATATATTACAATGAAAAGTGTCCATAGAGAATTATCAAAAAGTCAAAAAACAAGCAAATAAAAGCAAATTACCTGTATATGTAGACAACGTGAGCATTATTACTCAAAGGCACCATGTCTAAACAGCTACGCTGTAGATGCCTCAGCTTAGCTGTAGCTGCCACAGCTAAGCTGCATCTGCCTCAACTAAGCTGCAGCTGCCACAGCTAGGCTACAGCTGCCTCGGCTAAGCTGCAGTTGCCACAGCTAAGCTGCAGCTGCCACAGTTAAGCTTCAGCTGCCTCAGCTAAGCTTCAGCTGTCTCAGCTATGCTTTATTACTTAACATATAACAACAACTAGGATTACTTTAATCCTGCTAATGTAATATGTGTAGCCAAAGAGCATGGCTTGCAGCTCCTGCAAATAGGCTGGCACAGCTGCAGCTTAACTGAGGTAGCTGCAGCCTGAGAATTCTTATGATAAAGGGAAGAGACTCCTGGGTGGAAGGGAAGGAGTAAGCTTCAGTGCAAAAATTTACATACCTTGCTAAGAGAGAGCCAGTAGCTCTCCTATAACTGATAAAGACATCCAGATTCTTAAGGGCTGAACCTGTGTCAAGCTGATCAGATGGAAGGATGGACCTTTTTGGGCGGGATGGACTGTCAAAGACTCTTGGGTAGTCCCTTGTAACTGCTGTATGTCAACAATAAATAAAATCATTTAAAGCTGTGTTTTATATAACACCTTATTAATTCCTCTACATCTGATTGAAGGACTGGTGGTCACATGGAATGGGTGATTCAGCACTATCATCACAGTCATGTGTTATACATCATGTGTTAGTCTAGTATAACACACGGAAGTGAGACAGCTACCACTGCGGTGTGTACAAACTATGTCGTAGCTCAATAAATCGATGCAGCTTTGGGGATCCCACATTACATATCTTAATAGGTACCTAAACGCGTAGTGAGCAAATGACAAACCATGGAGCTACCACACGGACAAACACCAATCCATAGTGACCATAAAAACATATTTAACCAGTAACTAGATCAAAGTTATAAGGTGTTATATGAAACAAATAGTGAATGTTTATCATTCATGCGATAGTATGAATAATTTCATTCGTTGAAAGATTTAACGTTCTACAGTATTCATCTCGGCTTGGCCTCATTGAATAGAACATTCAGTCTTTCATCTCATGAAATTATTCATATTATCACACTCATAAACATTCATTATTTGTATATAAACAACTACTCTATATGAAACATGACAATATCTTTTCAACTAATCTGAATGTACAAAATTGTTCATAAAAAATGAACTAGCTGATTTATTTGGCTTATCAAAATATGACAGACAGGTTTATGTCAATTTGTCACCTGTATAATGTACTCCATTCACTTGTAAAGATTACTTTTATAATCGGGTACTCCATGCACTTCTGCCTTTTTTATCCTAAGAAGCAGAATAAAAGAAATACTTCCAAGATAAGTTCTGTCAGAACAGATAACCCTCTTATGTATGTACTTGTCTTCCTAATGTGTTACTATAGTAGGCTACAGAATCTAAATTTTTTTTTAGAATGATAACCATTTGGAAGTTCAATGTCTATTTTCTCTTTGCAATGTGAGACATCCCCTTCCACAATGGATGGCCAGTTTAACAGATCAAGGAATGTTCATAGGGGAGAGTGAAGAGGTAGGGGCAAGGAGGGAGAAGAGGGGAGGGGAGGGACGTTAATGCTGAACTAATGACACAAATGAATTAGGTGCAGGGGGAGAAGACGGAGGGGGAGAGGAGGGAGGCGAGGGAAGTAGATGCTGAACTAATGACACTTATGAATGAATGTCCAGACAAATTTCTGCCTTAATTCCTGCCTGGTTTATTCCATGCTGAGTATTCTAAACAAATACAGCATAAACAACAAATTAATTGTACCATGCAAATGAAGCTGATTGGCATTTACCAAAAAATACCAATTCACTTCATAAGAAGCCTTAATTGTGGACACCTCAACTTCCTCCATGTAAAGAATGATTACGGAGGGATCCAAGGCACATGGTCCTCATCAAACCCCCTTGATCACATCACTGCAGTGGTCTCACATCCAATGCAGACAACAAAACATGGGCTTATTTTTATCATGGTGTGGGTTTGATATACTCTACAAGGGGCTTTTACTTCAAAAAAGAACCACATAAATCTACCCCCTCCCCCTCGAAGCTCTGTGATGGCTTTCTTTTCCTTTTTGGAGTTTATTACTGAAGACTGGAAGCTGCTCATGAGGCAAAATTTGCCTTTGCTGAAATCAGTCACAGCTACCGCGGTTCTTCTTGGAAAACTGCTGTTCCCCAATTAAAGTATCTGATCACTAGGGTTGTTGCGATATGAAATTTTCGTTATCGATATCGCGAAAACTTTTCCCACAACTGCCAAACAATATCACAATATTGTGACATTTCCTTTTGTGTACTGCAATGGTACTATAGGCCTTTACAAAAGCCTACACATTCCTTCCGAGTGAGCTAACTCTGTACAGACATTAGCATGGAGTGCAACGCTTGCTGTACGTTTACCAGTACTGTACGTGCAACTATTGATCATCTTATTCCCCGTGCGATCTTGCATGAATGTGAATTTGCGGCTTTCAGAATTTGTTTGCCGCTCTTTTTTTCTTAGATTTTCTTGGTGCTAGGTGGATGAAGTTTTGCGATATCGTTTGGGCTCTTTTATAAACGATATCGTGAGCAAAATAGCATATCGATATTTTTGGCCAGTATCGTCATATCTCAACAACCCTACTGATCACTGGTTCATTACTTCAATTAGCTGCTCCAATGAGCAGTAGCTGTGTAATTAAATGCTTTGATGACCATTCTGGTACAACAGTAGCCCAACAACAAAGGGGGTTTACATTACAATTAACAACAAATTCTGCCCTGAAATTAGTCCTGTCAAAAAAAGGGATCAAATTACTCATGGCCATTAAAGGTTGGATCACCTTTAAGTTCAATCTGAGATAGACCACCATCAAATGTCAACCTTAAGGGCTATTGACAAACGCTTGAATGACCACCTAAATGGTATTGATAACAACTCTTGACAAGTTTGGAATAGGAAGATCTTTCAAAATGTAAGGCCAGACAGTGGTTTTGCTGGCTTTTGTAGTCTACACAGAACTTTCACTGTATTAAAAAGTTACAACAAAAGATATGAGTCTTCTGCCATATGTCTAAATGTAGTAGGGGCATTTAATCCACTGCATTGCAGCAATGGTATTACCAGTTGTCAGAAAGCGAGAAATAATTATACTTTCTGACATTTTTATATATTTCAGTACTACAATCTGGTATAATAATCCATAGAAGAACTTTTTTGACGGATCTTTCCAAAATTTCTGGAAACTTTCTGTAATATGCTATCAAAACATCTATACCTCTGCAACTTTAGTTCACTTGCATGTGGATCCTCATAAAATGAGGGGCAGTCTGGAAGGTTTATTGTCCCAAGATTTTCAAAATCTGACCTTAAATTGCTGGTGGTATTGGCTTGATATAATGGAAGCATTGTTCTATATTACATTTTTACTTGAATGATGTCATGGAGAGTCCTGGGTAATGGATCCTTTTCACTGTGCTACTTTTTTACTAGATGTTACAGTAAGTGCCAGCAAAAAAGGGTTACATAGGTAGACAGTGGGAGTCCAAATAGACCGAAGGGTTCATTAGACTGAAGATCAGTTACAATTCATCTACTTTGGGATAGAGAGGGATAGAGCTAGGGTAAGGATCAGAATCAGATACAGAATAAGGATTATAGGATTAGGATAAGGATAAGGATCAAGATAAGTCGAGTGTAGGATTAGGGTTTGTGTATGTTGAGTTAGTATCTTTGGTAAAGTGACCCTCTGAACTTGTGAACAAGTTCAGTATAATGAACCCTTCCCTGTAAATAGGAAATGAGGAGGGGCCAAACAGATCAAGAATTATCACACTTGAATGATATTGCTGGATGACAGAACTAAAACTGAAACTATTAAAGGATGGAAAGAGGTCTGAACCTAATCAATAGGTTATGTTTACACTGGTATTCTTCTTGGCTGTGCTGAAAAAGTTTTAACTGTTAACAAATATGAAACTTTTGTTGAGTCCCATTCCCAGTTATTGCTTCTGCTTTACTGGAACTCAAAAGTTGCTTTAGTGTCACATGTGTTAACAGAAATATTTTGTACTTCAAAGCCTGATAATGGAACCTTTGAGTTACCATATCTTAAATCCATTCTTGATTAATTTATGGTTTAAATTCAAAGCCACAACCCAAATGGAGGAGGCACTGCTAGCCCGAAATTTAACAGAAGTAACTTGCTGATGATTTTAACCCTAGAAAAGTATGATACAAATTTAGAAAATATAGAAAATATCTGATCACTTTGATGCTTGATATCAGATCTCCCTACATTACAATACAAATTTCACTATTCCATGAATGGAAGACACTTAGATCCCTTAAATAAAATCAACTTCTGCAACTTTTTTCTTATATAAAACGAATTTCTTAATATCAATATACAGTTTTCAATTTTCTTATCCTGCAATATAAATATTAAGTATTACTTTACTCCTAATCTATTTTGTTATCAAATTTCCCACTACATTTACAGTAGAATAAAATGATGGAATGGATTCGAATGAAATGTTAAATTTTAATAATATGTCTTTTTTTCTTGAAATGGTGGATTTGGATTATGATAGCTAGGCTTTCGTAACTGGTTTAATACCTACTGTACCATAAGTACTGCCAATGAGTTAGCACTACTCATTACACCTTATATAACATATTACAGTATTCTAAATTGTTTAGTTTCAGAACTTCGGAAAGCATGATAGTGAGGAACCATGTCAACTTTAGCCAATCTGCAGCTGCCTCAGCCAAGCTGCAGGGGCTGCAGCCATTTTTTGTTACTGTGCACATTGCAACAGCAGGATATATTTAATTCTGCTATTGTAATATGAGGAGTAACAAAGTATATGATAGCTGTAGCCCAGAAGCCCAGCTTAAAGACAGAAATTGATCATTCTGTAATCCGTTTTCTAAATTTTCATACATTTCAGTTCTTTTAAAGTTGATTCCATTTGGCAAAGTTAGGATAAATTTCTTACTGCAATACAGTAATATATGTTGTTTATAGTTAATGTGGCATTTACAATGGAACTTGATGATTGCACTGAGTGTTTACATTTTCAGTGGGTGTATAGGAAGCCTTGCCTCACAACTAAAACTTTATACATTCATTAGAAAATGATGAAAAATTACTGAAGTATAAACTACAAACTAATTTTTTCATGTGGATTTTTAGATTTTTTAACTTTTTGTTATTGTGTTTGTGTTTTTTGTTTTATCCTCCAATTTCCATGGATTTTGTCAGTTTTCTGCAATTCAGAAAAACCCTGTCTTTAGCTTTGCTGAGGCAGCTGTAGCCAGGTGCTTGGACACGGTAACCTAACATGTTTCTGCACTACACTAAAACACTGAAAGATTTTACCCCTTCTGAAGTATAACATAAAGAATGTATATGACATCAGCAACCATGCAAAATGAAAACGTGAGTATTCTATGTGGGCAACATGATTTTGGTGGAATATACTGTGCAGTAATTTCATTTAAAACCCATGAAATTAATCCATGATTAAAAGAATATCTAACATGGCATAATGACTGAGTCTCTAGCTGGGGAGAGGAAGGGGCAGGGCAGAGGACAATGCCCCAGAAAAAAAATTTGCCCCTAAAGAACCAACATTACCAAAGCCTCAAAGCTTTATGTATTTAAGTATATCTTGCCAGCCCCTAAAAGTATTTTGGACTCCCTCCACTGAAAACTATCTCACCCTCCCTCAATACCTTCTCTGTAGGGCTACGGACCTGGAAGTGACATGTTTCTTTTACTTAAGTCATACATTGTTTGAATCGTGTCACTGGATTAGAATCTTTGAAACAGAAATGATCTTTACGAAGCTGGAAATATAGACTTAGGAGATTTTATTGAAATGAAACAAAAGTTATTTCACTCAACAAAATTAGTTCTGAAGATACGTACAATTGGACTATTCCCAAATTTTACCTGGTTTGTGTATTGAACAATTTAGCAATTTATTAAGAGAAACTTCAAAAGGAAAACAAGAAAATCAGGAAATGTGGATGTGTACCCCATTCATCCTACACATCTCCCTCAGTCAGGATACCTCTTTCCTTGGTGCAAGATATTGACCAACCCCTAATGCTATAATCCTTTCTCTGCTCTGTTAGCACCAAAACTCCCTGAAGTCCACACCATTGACGTTGCATCTGCAGGTATTAATACTTTTTAATAGGCTTGTTTAACTTCAAGCTACTTTATTTCTAAATATTAAATGGCTGCTTAATTTATCAATAATCAGGGCATTTGCAGTTTATTTTCTTTCGAGTCATAGTGCTGCATACATCCTCCGCATAGGGTCTGTAACTTATAACAGGGCTCCAAATAACTGGCAGCACCGACAGCCATGGCTGTCGGGCCCTTACTGATGGCTGTGGGGTCCCTCAGTCAATGTTCTATGAAATAACAAAACTGACATCCAATTTGCTCATTTTGGCTGTGCTTTTTTCAAGCTTATTTCAAGCCCTGTCATATGGATTACTCTGTCCCCTTCCTCCCCTGATGACTTAATTACCTGAGAGCATCATCCTCTCAGGCTGATTGTGGTTAAGTTTAGATAATCAAGGTAGACTGCCTTGGCAAAGCCTGGTAATCACTGGTTTATAACCATCATGCATGCTATCTACAAGGAACTTGCATGGCCAAGTGGATTAGCTAGTTGTTGCTATCCAACCAAGTGCTAAAGGCAAATGAACCAATTCATGTAGGCTACTGATGTGCCTAACCTACATGCTCAATCTCACCGCAGTATTCATTGCATCTCAGTTTACAGTACACTTATGAGTACAATATGCAATGGGGTATGCGCATGTATGTTGCCTGGCATTTGTTTGCCTTCCACAGTAATCAGAGCATAACTAAATTTAACCTTATGACCTTAGCTGCTAGATCTCGACAGTACTGTAGATCTATCATTCCAATGCTCTAGTTACACAACATCTTCACGTCTTTCTCACCCATTGGTCTAACGGCTCGCAGGATCTTCATCCTATGAACACCATTTGTGATACCAGCATCGCTACTTAGATGGTCTTCAGAGATGAATGGAAGTAGGTCTAAATCAATCCCACAATGCATCAGGTTATGAGTGTATTGTGGGTATTCTGGTCCCAGATTTTTAAGCCAGTCTTTTAGCTCCCAGTCTCCACTACAGGTGTTGCTCTTTAGAAGTGCTAACTCTCGTAAAAATCTGGAAATAACAGGAAACGCTGTGAAACTCGACTGGGCATCCTTCAGTGGATTCATACTCCTGGCATATGCCTACTAAAGGAAATGTTAAAGCAAGGGGCTATTAAGGGAACACTTCAGGACTAAATCTGCACTTTCTTGTGAAATTTTCTTTTGATTCAGTTGTGTGGTTCTGCAGATATTAGCAGAAGAAGTAACTGCATTTGTAACCTTAAGTGAACTTGAAGCAAGCAGGAATGACTTCATCTCCTCACCATAAGGAGCAATATTCTACTTTCTTTGTTTTCAATGAATTTTTTGACCTTTGCCAATAGGGATTCAAGTTTCCCATGGAGAGTATAAGTTGCTACATTCCTATTTCTCTCATGTATTCACATTAATATAAAAAGCATGAAAGCAAAATTAAAAGGTTTCAAAGTTTAAAGAATAATGAAACGCTGTTGATTAACGTGACTTAAATCAGGTTACGACATGTATGTTTGCTTGAAGTTTACTTTGTGTTGATAATGTGATAACCCCATCTGCTAACATCTCAAGAACCCTAAGTAGAAATGGCATGCAAATTTCACCAAAATGCTTCGATAAATCATCAAAACTCACACATCAAAACTAACTATTTTAAAGCTTAAATCTAATTTTATTCTGATAAACTGTCTTCTCATAAACACTATGGAGTTCATATGCTGCTAATCACTCAATCTTTGAAGTACACACCAGTGCAGTCTTTATAAATTTTTAATCATTTTAATTGCAGTTTAATGAAATCTATTTTATAATTTTTAACTGGCGCCACTAGCTTCCCCACTTCACTCAAGGTTTTCCATGGAAATAGTGTAAAAACTGAATATTTTCAAGGTTCAGTGTATCACCTTAATGGTCTTGACTTGTAAATTTTAATCATTTTAATTTTGGATGCTTTGTAGCTTTTAAGCAGGATGGATCTAGGCAATTCTTATAAATATTAGATAGCTCAGTCCAGCAAGTTTAATAACGTATGCATTCACACTGTCTGTAATACACTTCATCTACTGCATCTGTGATAAAGCATTCATTTCTAGAACTGGCCTGAACTTTTATACTTGTTTTCAGGTTCAACTGATAAGAACTAGGGAGAGCAAATATTTAGAAATGTCACAAAACAAGTAGTTTGTTCTTTTAAAAACAGAACTAAGACATATCATGTGTTACAAAGGTCATGTTTGAGCTCTTACATTCATACTTCCAGATGGTATCATCACATGAGGTTAAACCACCAATCAGTCAAATACAATGAATATGTTAGTTAGATAGGGTTTTACGCCTCAACTTATAACCTCTTGGTTCAATCTAGCACCGCCCATGGCCTTTTTTCCAGTTGTGGGGCACTGTTTACCCTTACTCCACTGCTTATGCGGAGCATCACGCACAACGGCAGTAGGTTCCATTTTTAAAGTCTTTGGTATGACTCGACCTGGGAATGAATATGAAGCTTGGTGTTGACTATATGGGCTGTGATGCACCTGTTTAATCTTATATTCTGACACCCCAGTAGATCAGATGGTGGGGTACTAGTACCATTCATAATTCAGTGATGATTGATGAATGTGCTAGTATGTTCAACTGCTTTTGGATATAGAATAGCACAAGCTTCCTCATAAGTTGTATGAAAGCCCCCTGGTCAGACGGAGGAATTTGTTTATCAATGGTACTGCTGCTTTTTAATACTACACACAACTATTCACCCTCTTGTTAAGGCATCATATCAAAATAGCAAAGCTGCAGCTACTGCAGCCAACCTATACAGCTAGCTCAGCCATGCTGCAGATGCTGTATGCATGCATCATTCCTGTACATATTACAATATCAGGATTAAATCTTTCCTGCTTTTGTAATATGTCAGTCAGAGTCTACACCAGTGTTCGCGCTAAGGCACAGGATTGCGTGAATCCCACTTTTGTCTTTCGAATCCCGCACAAAAATAAATCTTTTGCGGGAAAATCCCGCACACTTTTCTGCAGCTGAGATCCTAACTACAATTATAATACACCCATTAAATTGCAATAGTATCTTTACCAAGTGATAAACCCCCCTTGATTTTGAAAATCCCTCCCCCAAAAAATTATAGAGAGGGAATTCCCTCCCAGGTTCAATTCCTTAGCGCGAACACTGGTCTTCACATGTTCACATCTTACCTTCTCCTCATCAGGGAGCTCTCCATCTCTGTATCTGAACGTAACTCTTCCTCAGTGATGGTGATAAGGAGGTCTCCATCCACTCTGTGCTTCTCAAATGCAGGACAGAAAGAGGAAAAACCAATGTTCTTAAGCTAAAGGCAATGACAAAAGAAAACATATGGGGGTCAAAATTTTGATTTTTGTAATGTCTTGTAATATCGAAAAAGGTACAGTAACATGTGCTGTTACTGTACGTATCAAGTATAATGCAGGACTGCTGGAACCAAAGACTCTCTCATTGTAAAGTTTTGGTCTCCCAAAACTATCATGAACTGTCTCTTAGAACAGCAAAAGATAATCTTTGATAGTGCCAAAATCCAGGAGCTAAATGATCCACCCCCCCCCCCCCTTCTCATTGAAAACCTTTCTAACATTACAGATATTAATTCAAACAAAAGTAACAATATAGTCTGAAACACTGCCAGAGAGATACTGTATAAGTGGATGAGGTTGTTCACTAGTGCATTTATGTAGGAGAGAAACTGATACCATGATTCACACGAGAATAACCGTGAGGCTAAGCTTCATAAGGAGGATGTTCCCAAGGAAATGAGTAGGTACTGTAGATTTAGCAATCACAACATGCTAGGAATCACAAAACTACTAATAGCACCAGTTGTCAATTTTTAAACTACAATTCAAAAATCTGATAGCACTACAATACCACTTTTTGACCATCATTTCTCTTTTGATGAAAATTTACCAAGGTCATCATTCCTAAATACATGCTATACTCCATTCTAATCATGACCATGCTAAAATAACCTACATTGATATTAATTTTATAAAAAGGATGATTTGCTGTATTTTACATAGTTCTAAGAAATTCAAAACCAAATTTGTACCACTCTCTGATAGCACAGTGGGTAAATATTAATAAACTTTCAGTTTACTCCACTTGAGCTTCCTTGTCTGACTGACCTTCATGGTCAATTTTGTAAAGCTCAAAGCTGTAAGAACTATGTACAGCATATAAAACAAGCAATATTAATTACAGCAGTAACAGCTTCAATCTTGCTCTGCGTTCTTCATATTACACTCCTGACCCATTTTGTGCCTGTAGACACATTTTACCTACTGTATGTCAGGTTTCTAATTGGCAAAATGAAAAAGTTGCCATGATGAGGGAACAAGCTAGGTGCAGTTTGGCAGGGGTGGCCTGCCATGTCACAATGGGGAAGCAGAGAAAAAGCCGATGAAATCAATACTATGCATCCACAGAGATAACACAATCTGGCTGGGTTTGTTTTTATCACCAATGCGACCATTGACCCAAATGCCGGTATCACTGCCCCATTAATTCAATGGAAGTCAAGCTTAGGTGCTACTGGTACATGAGTGTCTGTGTATGAATGATACTACTGCACACATGCAAAGGTGTAGCATGTAGACCCGGGCTCCATCGTAAACTTTGTTCAGTTGCCGTAACACAGACGAACAAAATTTGTAATGGGTAAAGAACAGTAAAAGGTTGGTTGTCGGGTGGACTCCTGCAATAATGAAATAGATGGTATCCAGGGCAACTATAAAATTTCCTTTTGAATGACGAAATTTTCTTTCTGACATCCATAAATACCAGACAGGTATTTCACACCATCAAACCTTAATTTTTTTTTTTTTTTAAATTGAAGCCTAGCATTTAAAGCATATGGCCTACAAGCTTCCTTTCTATGTGCCCTCAAAAATGGTAGCATAAACATGACATGTGAAATTGTTCTGTGGATACAGTACTGGTACAGTGTATGTAGAAACAGTACTGGTATAATAGGCCCAGAATGAGATCAAATTCCTTCACATTCATAATCAACCTTTTCAAGCCGCCTTGTATTGCAAGCAGTACTGAATACCTCCTGACGTGTGTCTGCTTTTGATTACAATGCCCATTCTGGCTTTACATTAAACACAACACAAGCCTTATCTTATTCTGAAACAAATATATACAACAGAGCTTTCTTAGATGGTTTAATCAATGTCTAACAGCAACCCAGATTCTCAGGAGACAACTTCATGCACATCTAAAATCCTCTCAAAGCTCACTTTCTTACTCGAGATCTCTGAAGTATGTCAGGAAAAACTCGCAAGTATGTTACAAGGTTTAATAGACAGAGCAACATGCATGGCAGATATTGCCAGGATGGCAAAGCTTTAGTTGCCATGGTTACAGAACCAGTCCTATGGGTAAAATCATTCCTGTATAACTTAATGCATTAGGATGAACATTGCTATGAGACTCGAGGAAAAACAAGCTGTCCATACAGTACAATTCCACACATCTCACTCAATGAACTAACTTAGCCCTGAGGAAGTGTGCAGACAAATATAGACTAATTTCTCTGAGACAGTTTTGATCATGAACATACAGTAATACTGTTGTACTGCACAGTAGCTAGTATAGATGCTGATGTGTAGTAAGTGGAAGCTAGGGCCAGAGGGGGCAGGGAAGGTGAGAAAGCTAATCCTAGTATAAAAAGATGTATGTTGAGTAAACATTATCAAAACTTCAAATACAGTAGATTCAACATGTCTACAAAGAGACCTGAGTAAAATCTACAGTATATGGTTCACATTGAAAAAACTAGACACAGTTTCAAATTGCTGAAAATTCTGTCTTCAATGTACTATTGAGATCCTAGCCTCTAATACATTTCAATGTCCTCTTTTTCTGTTCTTTTTCTTCAGCAATTTTTTTTTTCTCAACAGCATTAAAGGGAAAATGCAGTCACCCCAAAAAAGAATTGTATAGTAGACTATCCTATTTCCTGAATGGCTCTTAAGAATCATGTGACAGTATTTTTCTCACTCAATTGTAAAATTTACAAGGAGTAACTGTTTGATTTACCTTGAATATGCAATATTTATGGTCTAAAATATCATGAAAGATACTTGGAAGCAAAATAAGAAGAAATTTGTGACATTTAGCTATTGTTTCAAAATAAGTTTGGGGCGACTGCTTCTGACCTTTAAGGTATCACGATACTAAATAGTTTCATTGTCCATTCTCCTCCCCCACCAATTTACAGTAAATTACAGTGTGTAGTACAGAAAGTGTTACAGGTATATAGAAAAAAAAATCATTTTTTCACACCACCAGGAGGGAGGAACTGGATGAACAAGGATCCCCCTCTTCATACCACCTTCCCCACTTATTAATGCCATCCAGTAAGGCAAATAATAAAGTATACTGCAGCCTCTACCCCACGGGTGGACAACCTTTTCTTTCCATGTGGATATTCATATAGCATTCATGGGCCAGAGCTCTCCTGCAGGCACATATGCTAGGCTTCTTCAATCCATTTACTTGAACCATTACAGACACCAGCCAATGCAATCTAAATTGCGCTAATTGGGTAAATTGAATAGTACTATAACAGCAATAGTAATGGCCATGGAATATTTGTAAGCAAAATAGGCCTGGCAGGAAAATGAAAAGCATGTTATGTGGTGGTGGGATAAATTACATCTTAAAATTTCATGAGGTTCTGATCTGAACTGCATTTATGAAATGCATCCTTGGCCTGCAGATGAAATGATCTAGGCTACTGTATATACAGCCCTCAGCCCAGGTTCCATAGCTGCTTTATCCACCTCTGTGTATATGCATCCATATAATTATGAAACAATATATCTGCATAAGTGTGAAAATGACATAACCTCAGGATCCATTACATTTAAGTGTCTGATGACATCAAAATGTGTTGTGTGGCTCACTTTGTCAACTATAAAATTAGATATTATTAGAACACCTACATGGTAAAATCCTAGCTGGCGTCCGCATGAGCATACTGTGTGTGAATGAATCACATAATATGACTTATCACTGACTAAACAGGCTCAAATATTTTCAAACAGTATTTAATTTTGAGGAAAAAATATCCCCACTATTAGAAAGTTTAATCGCTTCCTTGGGCTTCATACAGTAGATGCTACTTTCATATGAATTGCTTTTGACGATAATTATTTTCAAGGGGAGGAGGACATGTTTTGTGGCAGTTGGCGTTATTTTTTGTCATCTTCAAACACTTTTCTGGGTGTACTTTGGCTGCTGAGAAGATAAACTGTCCATCATCACCTTGTACTTTGAACCCTGAAGCAGTTATTGTGAGAGAACTACCTTGAATGCACGACTATATTATCACAATGTGCTTTTTGCATGCTTCTTCCTGTGAACTTTTTTGTTAGAGGTCATTTTCACATGTTAATATTTGGTTTTTATGAAAAAACACAAAAAAAAAAAAACTACTAAGAGTAAATACATACCATAACCAACAGTTTTACTGGCCTTTAAAATGTAATTCATGTAAACTTCTAACACTGTTCCTTGCTGATACAAATGTGTGAAGCCATATTTTTTTTAATTATTCTGAACTGTATGTACAACAATCTCCTCAATGGAGACTGAGGCAACAAAACTATCACTGTACGACATCAGCTTATCATATAACCTTTGGTATTTACCACATTACCAATGATGGCAGTAAGTTGATGACTTTCCTAACATACATGTGTTTTATACCGCAATACACAATGTAATTTGGACACTGTACAGTATACCACAAAGACTATATGGAAAAGAAATGCTCTGTGAAAATGTACCTGCTTTGTATGGTCTAATACGCTTGGGGCAAACAACAGTGAGGAATGACAATTTGACAGCACAGGCCTGTAATTTTAATTTGCGTCAAGTCTGAGCATGGCAACTTTCATGACTCCTGTACCAAATACTTCTCTCAAATTCTTTAACATTTCATGTTGCCTCCCCTTGCTGGCCCTACCCTTCCTCATAGGAGTAGTAAATTTATTTTGATTGACAGCGAGAGAATAGAGAACATACTGTCAGCTACTAAATGGTGTTCAGCTTCTGTCTGTACTGACAGCTTACACGTCATGCAGTATGGTGATAAAACTGCATAACCAACCTGATTTTCAACTTTAACTTCACATGACTGGCATCTATTAGTGACTTGCTATTACTACACTAAAGTTTGTGTTTCTTTTAGTAGCAACCTGGCACTCAGAGGATCCATTAAAGAAGCTTGAAAATCTAGATACCAAAACCATGTGGTCAGTGGATAGCTTAAACTGCTCTGTTTGATTACCTATTCAGCTACATGACCACAAACATGAATGAAGCACATACTATAGGCTTTTGTTGCTGCCAAAAAGCATTAAAATGACAGTCTAGTTCCTTATCCTCCTTGACCAAAACTTAGGATAAAACCCCTTTTTGGGAGTGGTAGAGGGAGAAGGGTGCATAATTGGGAGGGGGGAACCCAGCATTAACATAATAACTCTAAAACCACAACAAAGGTCATCACTGATCATTATATAACTCATTCAACAGGTGAAATGTAACACACTCTGGCTTGATGTTCTGAGTAAAACCAAAGACGGGGTCTATACTTTGCTTTCATCATGTCACCCACAGCTAAACTTCCTGCAACAAGTCCACCTTAGCCTGTATTTTGTACACAATTTTCCCACTCTGCAATGTCTGTCCTTGGATTCAGTTTTCTGTCTGATCTACACCATTCCCAAAGTTAGCAATTTTATCTGTATAAAACCTCACCGCAATTGGTCACTTTGTGTACATTCAATGAAACAACAGAATTACATGCAGTTGCAGAACATGACACTAATATATTTTACAATTAATTCTACTTGCAAGGTAATTTCACCCATGTACAGTACAGTGCATACTGTATGCCATCCATCCTCACTTAAACTTACTCATATTGTACCACCAAACAAGGAAGCTAACTCTATCACTTATACTCTGCTGCTATTACCAAGCTCTTTTCTGAATATTCAATTAATTCAGGAAACTAATACCCACAATCTGAATGTCTCCAGGAAATGACAAGACAAAGGACCTCAGCTAGCAGCTTAATATGTCAGTAATGAGACAGTTTAATTTGATACTATCTGAGCTAGCTGGTTTCATCTAAAGTGGATGAGTAGGATAGAGTAATGATACATATCATCAGATGCTGTGCAAGTTGTTCTACAGGTTTCAAAATATATTTGAACAGATGGGGCTTTCTTTTAATGCTCATCCCTGGAGACAAAATTTCCTGCATAACCAAAAATGCTCTAATTGGGTCGGCTTTTTGTGGACAATCAATTTGAATGAGAGAAAACAGAATGAATTAGTCCAAAATCTCTCTGTTTTCCAACAACATACTTAGCCATTATGAAAGCAAAACTTAGGCCTATGTAACACCAATTCCATTATTGCCCAAATACAATCACATATTTTTCCCATATCAAAGATGTCAAAATTATCTTACTTTAAAGCATGGCTGTTTCAGAGTAATCCCATCACAGAACTGTTCAGAATGCTACAAAAAACACAAAACAATTTGTGGTACAGGCTCCAATTTGCATAGATGTACACTGTAAAAGAATAGGAGCCATGTTTGTTTTATTGCATTCTGCGAGCTTCCAGTAATGGTACTGTATCACCTATTTCTTCTCAAATACTAAAATTTGAGTTTTTCACATTGATCCTTCATGACTTTGACAGTGGCAGGCCAACACTTTGACATGTACCAGGTTTCTTTTGGACAATTAATTAAGGCAGGTTGCCTGATGGAAAAACACAAAACTTTCTAAATATTGAGGCCTGAGAGACATATTCTTAAAGAAAACAGCAAATTTTAATCAAAATCAGGGCTACAACAATGCAGCTTTTCCAAATCACAAATTTAAAGCACACTGGCAAAAATCCTTTAAACAAGTGGTCAAGGTTCTGACAACCTTAAAAGTGTCTTAAGTAACAGGACGATCGAGCTCTGTCTCTTGGCAGTCTATAGCCCCCTACTTCCCCACAAATCTACTGTACAATTAGATAAGTAAGTAAAATTTTGGCAAGAAGTTTATTCAATTAGGCCTACTCAATTATTTTTCACCTTTGTGCAAAATTTACACATAATTAACATTTTTGCATGAATCATTAACCCAAATATGTAAAAATTTAATGTTTTTCATGATAATTTTATTTAATTACTCATTTCACCTATGTGTCAAAGTAAAACAAAAGTCCCTACTTCACTCTGAAGCAGCTGGCTATGACATGGTGCACTGCACTTTATAGACAAAGAATAAGATAGCATCATATGTTCTAAACACAGGGTTCCCCTGGCATTCCTTTTGTGAGGCGACCACTTCACAGTTTTTAGCCACTACCTCACAGAAATTTGCTAGAATTGCCAACTACTGTAGCTATAGAAGTAATCATAGGTGCCAAAGCTGGCATATTACCCTCATGGACAAAGAGCACCTCACACTTTCTAAAATCCAGGGGAATCCCTGTAAACATACACGAAACTTCAGCAATAATCTATGTATACTATGCACCGGTTCTATTAATTGACCCACCAAGTCCCTCACTGAAACTCTGCAAAGTAAATTACAGACACAAGTATTCACTTGAACACTGATAAAAGTTGGCTGGTTACTGTATATATGCCACAGTTTAAGCTTACTAAAAAAATCATTTAACATTAACTTTCAAAACATCAACAAAGTTCTGCATGGACCCAGCATTCACTAACTGATCCAAATCATTGTCTAAGCACAACAGGTAAATGAGCCATCACAGGCATATGGTATTAAACTTCACAAGCAAAGGGTAGGAGCAGTGGGGACTCAAAGGGGGAGGGGCTCATAAGGTGTTTGCCCAGAACTTTTTCTTCACTTGCTGAATGACCATGACAAGGATTTTGCATGCACTCTTAAAATTACAGTACATGCAGTTTTTGCCCTAAAATTTGTAATTTTTTGGCTGGAGAGTGTGGGAAGGGTGGAGCAGGGGGGGGGGGGAATGCCCTACCATACCTCATATGCCTTTACTGACATTCTTTACTGACGTAAATTCAAATTTCCTTCTTTTTTCCTCCAAAGTACATTCTCTGGGTGTACTCATGAAGAGTTACAGTTAGGTGTGGTTTTTTGCCTCAGTTTCTAACCAATTGGTTTAAGTCAGGCCGGCCACAGCCTTTTTTCCAGTTGTGGCTCACTGGCTTGTTTTCCAGTTACTCTGTTGATTATGCTGAGCACCAAGCACAATGGCAGTAGGTTTAATTTTTAAAGTCTTTGGTATAACCCAGCCAGGTGTACTGGTGGAAGTGATAAATGAATAATTGTTTTAATGGTTCAAGTGAGTCATCAATAAGAAGTATGATGGCAATGGCAACAGATCATGTCTTAAAGGAGACATTCACCCAGTGTTATAGGTTTGAATTCAGAGACACTGTGTGCACACAGTCTTCTTAGAAAACATGTGCTGCTACATTAAAAATGAAATATCATACATTGTGAATTATTTCCCAGACTTAAAGGAGAAAACTGAACTTGCTTTTAAACTTTCAGTGAAATGTAGAGGATGAAATAAATATAATATTTATCCGAAAAACGTGAGGTTTTTATTGAAAATCACCATGACTTTCAAATCAATTTTAATATTTCAGTACTTTAATAATTCAGTTTTTTTCAATTCAACATCCTGAAAATTAAAAGTCTATATACATTACCCATCATGATACTTAGAACAATTGTACTGTCCTGTAGGGAAGGATGAAGTGTATTTCTACTTTTCTCTTCAAAGCTAATAACAACATGCAAAAAAACTCATTTAATACAGTGCAACATAATAGAGAATTCATCACATATTCACAGGAAGCTAGCTAATCAGGTGGTAATACAAATCACAATGGAAATGTGTAGGGACCAGAGGTTGAACTGTACAAGTCTGGGCCCAGATTCAAAAAAAAATCTTTGGCAAAAAGTTTGCGTAAGTCACTTATGAAGGGTTTTTTTGCTTAGTAGGTTCACAAAGAGAAAATGTGGTAAATATTTTGCGAAACTTTACCCAAGGTTCAGAGTTGTCATAAGTCCAAAAGCTACAGTATAGTGACACATACAGAGACACGCTGTACCAAATGTTTGTGTACAGACAGCATAGGATCAGGCCTATAACAACAGAAGACTGTGTGCCTCATTTTAACAAGAACAGTCAATGTGATTGGTGGAAAATGCAACAAAGTATGATGCAACAGCACACTCAATTGCCTTGTGGGCATTTATTGCAGTTTACTGTACACTGCATTATCTTTACAAATGTGTGCATTAAGTTCTTTTCCTGAATAACACTTAAGAAAGTTCTTTCGCATTTCATAAGTATTTAGACTTTCGTAAGAACTTTCATAAATTTGAGTGTATCCTGCCCCTAGTCCCTATCTTACATTAAGTGCACAGAATAAGTAACGACTGGCAGACGTACTGTAAGTATGATAATCACATTTCTTGATCTACTGTAGGCAAAGAGTTTTGTGCAAACTTTTAAAATTTTTCAATAAAAATATTGTGTTCCACAAGCCATCCTCATAATTTTTTCAGCACATTTCAGAAATAAATGGGACAGTTCTGTGTGCACTGCATTTCCAAAATATTTCTCTAAAACCACACATGCAATAAAGAATCAAATACAACAGATTAATTAAAAAGTACTGTAGTTGGAACTGTTAAATAGTGGCTATAGGGGAGGTTAGGAGGAGCAAAATAAATTGTGTAAATTAAAAATCCATATTAATCTCTGGAAAGCCATATGAATCTCCTTTATATAAGTGATGGAACGATTATTGGTATTCACCATTGGTACCGGTGATATTCCCCATTTTCATTCATCGATAAAGGTAAAATTTACAGTAACTGAAATGTCACCTAACAGATATTTATCGTCCTATATGTCATGAAAATCAGGGACACTATTTGAGTACTTTTTAATGCAAGGTCCAATATTTTACGTCATCATGTTGAAATGACATTTAGTTGTGGTGCCCAGTAGCCTATTGTTAGTATGCAGAATGCTTATTTCCCAAATATCTGTATCCGGATCGGTATTGACCGATATTGACAACTAAAATATCAGTATCGGTAGTATTGGCTACTTACCACATTTTTTATAATATATGATGGCAACTATTAAAATGGCTGACTCGCAAAATGACTGTACTTGCACAATGCAGGCTCTGTTATGCTGGCTGATACATTAGAGGTCTGTTCATCTCCTTGAGTACATTATGCGCTCACAAATTGATCTATGGTTGTGTGATCTGCCCCAGGCAGCTGCAGGTCTGCAGAGACTTTATAAAGTACATTTTGTGAACCAAATCAATATGAGATAAGCCATGATATAAAACTACTGTACTTGGCAAACCATTGAAATGTATTTGGTGCTGCTAGATGCGTTAGCAATATGCAGCATGAAATATGCCAGCACAAATGATGAACGTGATATTACATTATGTAAAGATGCAAAAGATTTTAATACAACACAGTGAACTGTGGTCATTCTTCAATTTTCAACACAAACTGAAATACACAATGCTTTAAGTACAGTAAAAAGTGAAAAACTGTGAAGATAAAGAGAAGTTTAAATCAGTTAAAGCAATGCAATCACCACGCCAAAAGCTTAAATTTCTCGTAGGTATACATGTCTAACACAAGGGCAAATCTAGTAGAGTATGCATAATTAAGACAGTTTTCAGATGTAAGTTTTTATTAACCACCTTATACTAGTCCCCACAGAAATTTGCTTGTAAATGAATTAATGAAGTTACCCACAGGTGCACTAGCTTGCTCTTTGTGTGAAATTACATACAGTATATATGTCATTACATGTGAGTAATGTCAGTTATCTGGGGCAAGAGGGATTCATTACATGTTTAACTCCATTACTTCTCTGTGCACCATCTAGGTGAAACACAGCCAAACTAATTGGGAATTAAACTTGTACATTCCTATGGCTGTATTAGTTGGCAATAATCCTCATTTATGAAAACAAGCAGAAAAGCAGTGAACAATATTCCTCTCAGAGCCATGCATGATCAGCAGACAAATTGACTCAGCTCTGTCTCATTGTGCTCGACAGTACAGTATTTCACACTCTTGATTCCGCTTTCAAATCTGGTCATGTACCCAGTAATGCTGTTTTTACTCGGAAAGAATACAACATGTATGTAATGGGGATGAATTACTGAACAATACTAGCATTACCAATAGACGGATTATGAATCAAGAAATGTGTCCCTGCCGGACTGGCGTTATAATATGCCCAGGAAGTTTAATATACGCTAGCTGTTGCAATCACTGTTTGAAGTAAAACTGCATGAAGTGAACAATCTATAATTGTAAACTACTTAAATGATGGTTATAGCTGTACCCATTTTGCATAGCTCATGCCCCCTGTGGGCTGGAGGTTGTAGAATATGCCCACGGTATTACCCACCTGTCATAAGAGGCGACTAAAGGGAAGGACCTGCACCGTATCTGAGTTTTTTTTTAAACCAATCTTGAACTTGAACCGTATTTGAAACCGTTTTTTAATTTACCTTTTTATCATTCGTGTTGGTGTGTCGTTAAATCTCATCTAACTAACTGCATGGCTCATTTTCAGTGAAGCACTCGATCATTTTTATTGGGTAAAGTATCTTTGACTTTCACTTTCACACAAGTACTTGTTAAATGTGTCCTGAACTGTGATTGTAAATGGGATACAAAATGACCGGGAGGGTATGCATTTTGGCTTCATTTTACTGCATGACACTGTGTTGTGTACATCCCTATACTCTTTCAATGGTACTGTAGTTCAGAAGAAATGAACATACTGTATAATGCATACAGAAAAAATATCATTCAGCCAGCATACTAAAGTAAGCTTGAGGGCATAAGTTTGTCTCTCCCCTTTATTGCTTTCTATTGTTTTCATGGAAAATTCTTCACACCACAGTACTGTACATCATGCAGTTAAAATAATTAACATCCAACCTGCAGAGTTCATAACTGGCAGATTCACAGAAAGCAGAGCTGTTGCTATGTGGACATGTACACACATGAAAGCTTTTTGTGACAACAACACATTTGTTCAAACAATCATCACAGAATGCAGAGAAATTAACACACTACACAGTGATTCAGCAGAATATGCATTTAGGTGATGAAACCAGATCTGACTCAAGGAGGCTGTCTCGGGTTGAGTTAATATCAGTGTCAGGCCTCATCTCCATACAATTTAGTACAATCTACAGTAATTTAAATACAGTATTGCCGTTCCAGGGAACAGTGACTTGAAGTATTTACATGCATGAATATCCGTGGTACCATGACTGTGCTTCATATAACTAACTACTGTATGTAGACAGAAGCCTGTTCAAATAGCATAGTGCAGAATTTTTTGGCTGGAACTCTGGAAATTTACACTTTGACCTTTGTTTCCGAATCCAGAGGTGTAGTGATGCACTTTTGCGGTTAACCTGAAGACACCAGGGCATATCTGCCTTCAATAGATTTTTAAGGATCAATTTGTATTTCCATGTATGATGTGACTGGAGTCGGATTTACCGGCTAAATTAGTTAACAAATGAATTTTAAACCATGAAAATAGGTTCAGAATAGTGAAGTTATGCAAGGAAATAAAATTCAACAATCTGTCAAATAAAATTCAATAATCTGTCAAATTATAGATATTTGAGGCAAAAAACATATCAAATACGTACTTCATGTTCTGAAATTAACGAAAAAGATCCGCTTATCAATGTTGCAGACGAGCATTATTTCTTGATATTTTCAGCAATGAGGTACACCTCTAGTCTTTGTTCAGGCTGTGAATAGCTAGTAGAAATACCAAGGTCAGTTTGTTGTTTGCAGTTTTTTATCATTAAAACTTTGGACAAGTCGTGACACTATCGGCCAAGTCGTGATGCCCAGTTTCAAGGGGCATATTTTTGTAATGGTTAACTAAATAATTAACATCAAAATGGAAAATAAATATTGATTTCTTTGTTTAATTACATACTGTACCATTTTAGAAATCCTTAAACATTTGGTACATGCGGTACTCTACATGTCTACAAGTGAAGTTTAACAGGCACCATGCCAAAATCTCAGGCTGCAGCTGTCTCAGCTAAGCTGCAGCTGCTGCTGACATGCACTACACATATTACAATAGCAGGATATAAGTAACCCTGACTATTGTATGTGTATAGTACTAACAAACCATGGCTGCAGCTGCTGCAGCTTGGCTTCTTTGACAATAAGGTGCTTTAGTTCACTCTGAGATTGACATACATAATACCATGAAAGTACTTCCATGATAGTACTGCAATTTAAAATTCTGCTTGCTCGTTAAAACTTAATTGCTCGCTAAAACTGATTATCACGAACAAGTACTCTGTACACAATTCTTTCATGTATTAGCCTGTTCGTGCTTTTACTTGTACATGAGCAGTCTCTAATACAATACATATACTTGATGTCATACAGCTAGCCTACTGCATCCATCTACAACTTCTTACTGTAAAAGCGGCCTGACATCCACATTTTAAATACTAAAACATGTTTACAGTAGCGGTTTTGTGCATTTTATACTGTGTGGCAAAAATACAAAATAAGCAATTTTCTGTGCATTTAATATACCCCTGAGGCATTTTTGACAATATTCTGAATTTGTGAGAATCCTTTCCCAATGTGATGATTTGTTATGAAATATACCACAGTAATAGTTGCTCACAAGGGTGAAATAAATTATATGGACTAAAAGCAGTGTACGATACGTGCTGTACTACACTAGTGATTACTGTGCGTTCCTTTCAGCAGAGAATATACTGCAGATGAAAAATTTTGCAAAAACCTCAGAAAGAAACTAGACAACTGTGGAGGAAGGCTTCTTACTTAATTCTCATTAATAAATTAGAACTGGGAAAGCATGGCAAAGTCAGAACAAAGTCAAACATTTGATAAAATTAATGCATTTTATATGCTGTATGAAATAGTACTTTTCAGCTTTTTTGACCTAAATTTACTGCCATGGAAAGATACTGGCTGCAGAGATTAACACTGTTTTGTAATGTGCATGTGCAGAACAAAATGGGGATGTACAAAGGCCTACTGTACTGTACTAAATAAAAAATTATGCCATCAAACATGCACATACAGTAAGTACCATTAGTGCATACTGTACTATCAAAATAATCACTTCCAAGCTGTATACCATTTTTGAAGAGTATTTTAGTATTTCCTGGTAGTAATTAACAATTTTTTGGTTCAGACTATATTGTGGGTATTGCAAGATAACATAAATCATGAAACTACCATTTTTACCTGTTTATTGGTCTTCAAACAAAGTTTACAAACAGAAAATTAAATGAAAGCACAATATGCTTCTTTTGAATTTTAGTCCTTCAAGTAGTGGCAAAGATATGAATTAACTGTATGCAGGTGTGGTGAGAAAACAGAAGTGCAGGGATGTGTCCACGCCGGGCGGCGCTAGGTGTTGACACCTGGCACTCAGGCATTTCACCCGTCACTCATCCCAAAATGATGCAAAATACCCGGCACTGTTTTCAGTTTCCTACCCCAAGAAGGCAGCACCCTTTAGGCTTGGACCCCTTGAATAATATGTCTCTTCATCTATCTTACAATCAGGTACAAATATTGCACCATTTTGCATCTGAGGGGCCCAACGGAATCAAAAATTTCCAAAGGGGAGAGGGACACCCCCTTAGACCCCTTCCCCAGGACGCGTACAGAATACCCGGCACTCAGAATCAAATAGGCACATCCCTGGAAGTGTATAGAAGAAACTGTAGCAAGACAACAGCGTAGACACATATTATAAAGGACTTTCTTGTCATCAATAATTCTCCGTTTTTTGTCTTCAATTGCCAGAAGAAGTTTAAGGTCTTCCATTCATAAAGTCGATCAGTACACCAAAACTTGAAAATTAATACACAGTGAGTGAGAATACTGTAATGTGTAAAATTTATGCCTACAAAAAGAACTAGCACTCTACATGTTGTAATGAGCTGACTTCAAACTCCAATCTGCTAATCCTACACAGGGCTGAAGCATGAAGTCTTCTTACAACACTGCTGTATTGCTTACAAATTAAGAGGGTACAGTGCAGTAGTTGGACCACCTAACCAAGTTCTGTAAAGCTTCAGTACTATGCTTACACTGAACAAGAAGAAAAAAAAAATAGTCTGGAGCAGGCCTACTGTAGCAATGACACAAAACGCAAGTAGTCTGTGGTAACTCCGCAGGTTCCGTATCATGGCAATGCAAACAACCCCCGGCCCCCCTCAAATATAGATTTACATACCCACATTTGGACCTCCTTCACGGTCCAACAAGAGATGTTGAATGAGAGTTTGGCTGGAACATCTTCTCCGATGGTCCTGAGGGCCAGACTTGCCTGCTTAGCAGCCACATCATTGTTAGAGCTGGCTACACGTTGTAGGTGGGATATCACCCCAATATCATTGAAAACCTGAAAAGAAAAAAGTTCTGGATGTTGCTAAACTGCACAAAAATGGTTATCTCACATTTTAAAAGTACTGTTCATTAGTACAGCAGAAATGTGCCCTGTCGGGCACTTTACCGCTTGACACCAAATGTTTCTAATTTGTCAATGCAAACCTCTCGTTTTCTGTTCCCGTCAATCCCAACCTGAAGATAGCAATTAATGTGCTGCTACAGCCATAGGCATACCGCGGTCAACATTTCGGGGGTTCAGGGATAATTTTTGCCCAAATTTAGAATTTGGGACCAAGTTGTCCGAACTTTGATACCACTGTGCTGGCTGCAAAGTGCATAATTTATATTCTTGGCTGTCTCATTTGCCCGAATGGATCCACTATTTTTGCCCAAATTGGGAGAAAATGCCCCCCTGCCCCCCACCTTGTACGCTTATGGTTACAGCATTCACAGAATCTGTCTTTTGTGCATTTTTGACTTTTCAATCAATTGAGCCACTGTGTTCCACCTCCTATACACCATACAATCACCTTGCTCTACAAATTGACTTTTGGCATAAAAAATTGTCCTACATGCATGTACCTGTTGCTGTTATAACTGTGTTATTTTTAATTTTCTCTACACAATATGGCAGTACAGTACTTACTCAGAACCTTGACCATTAGGCCTTAATGTCAAAGGAGTATGTAAGGTTGTCCATAGACAAGCAAGGAGTCTGAGTCACCAAAAGGGCAGTCTACATCAGTAGCTACCAAATAGTCATTATTTATGCTTACCTTCTTCCTGTTTTTTAGTTAACAGACTTTTTTCAGTTTTCTAACAAGCTGTGAACTACAGGTATCAATATTTTTGCATAGCTTTCAAAGTACGATATGTACAGTATGACACAGTACATTAAGCACTGTCAGTGAGACACAGTACTAGTGTCACACCCAGGCCTCTAAACTAAGAGTCCCCTTACTGTTTGTACTATACACAGAGAATTATCGAATTCTGTTATTTATTGATTGAAAAAAGCCTTCTCCAAAGCTGAATTCCTCTTATGAGCAATTAAAATTGTCCTACAAAAGAGGGTCCCTCAGAATAAAGAGCAAAAGTAAAACCAATGGTATGTGTACATGTATGCACTATGCAGTAGCCTACAGCAATTCTTTGCCTTTATTGGATACTATACTGAAAACTGGTTTATAAACATCACCTGTGCTTGGCAAAATCAATGCAAATCATCCCCAAGACTTCATTTTTCATCCTGACATTTTAATAATGCATCCAGGCGCTAAAAGAACGCCTTAACTGTTTGACTCAAGTGGAAGCTAAAATCCACGGACAAATACCGCACAAAAGGGAGACAGACACTACAGTATAATCCAATAGCTTGTGAGCAAACTGTAGTGAAATAAGCAGTCTGAATCCCAAGCTTATTTTAAAACATTATTGACATTTTTTAATTCAAATTCAATGTCTTTGTCATGATGTTTTAAGATTATTGAAATACTGCACTTGGAAAACCAAAGAGTTACTCCTCTAAATTTAGCAATTCAGTAACAAAAAAAAACTTGTAACATGATTAAAAAGAACTATTCATGAAAAGCTTTAGAACCTAAATGTATCGACTTCACACCGGTGTCATGTTAGAGGACATAAAATGAAGCTATAACTCTAGAAAAGGGATACAGCAGACTTTGGAACGAATACTACAGGATTTAGCCTTCTCCTGTGCATGTACACTTTGGGGTATATCCAATCCATGTAAAAGTTAGCTGTGTGTTGTTGTAAGTTGTAATGCTACACCCTTACCTTAGCCGAGGGCCAGGGAATAACTTTTGTGTTCAAAATTTACATAGCAGTTTTCAGGTTTCTGGGGTTCTTTATCACATGAAATCATTGAATACTCTATTGTTTTATGTAGAGAATCAGCTACACAGTATTGCATTTTGTGTAGCAAGTTGTCCATTTTGTGTAGCAAAATGTGATGCGATACCAGATAAATTATTCCTTGCCTAGGGCACACTTTCTGTTGTAGTAAGTGACATCATAAATGCATAATAAAGGTGCAGTATAAGGGTGACTGTGTTTGCATTTACATATATCAAGACTACAGGCCCAGGCATGTATCCTCTAGGTGTAGATAAATGTATATTACAGATGTGAAAACATAACAAAGGATGCTTTGAAATCCTGAATAACACCTACTGTACTGGATTGCTCTTGGCACTGCAGAATGACGCCAATTTCTGGAACATAAACATGAGACTGGCAGTAATTGAAGCAAGGATCACAACAGTCAAAACAAATTTATGTACATGTAAATAGTAATGCTACTGTAAGTGCATGGACTTGTAAATTATGCATTCAGGTTTTTGGCCTGAGCATCAATAAAACCATAGGACTATACAATTCTACTACATTCTAGTTTGTTTATTCTTGTATATTAAATTGTTGACTTCACAGGTAATTCCCCCAAATTTAAAATTTCATTACCACAAGTACATAAACATGAAATAAAAGAGCCATCATGGTTAAAGTATGGATACAAGGGTACAGTATTAGGGTGAATGTATTTGACCTTTAATACATGCCATGACTATCAGACATGTATCCTCTGGGTGTATGCATGGCTTGCTAGATGAATACATGTTTATTTAATATTATATATGTGAAAAATAACTAACAATGCTTTAAAATACTGAATAACAACTGATTTTCCTGACAGCGTTGTAGATCGAATGATGGAAATTTCTCGAACATAAATATGAGAATGACAGTAACTGAAAGAACCATGTACAGTTAAGATAAGTTTATTTATACTGTACTTGAAACAATTTTGTTATTGTGCATGGGACAGTAAATGCATTCAGGTGTTAGGTTTAGCGAAACCCTATAACTAACAGCAATTCTATCACAATTCTGGTTTCTTTGTTCCTGAATATATTTAATTGTTGACTTATTTATAGATTAATTTTTTACAACAAATAATGCTGGTGCCTAAGTAGCTTCTTGTGACATATGAAAGCTATAAAAGCCTACTTTATTCAATGTAAAACCATACAAGTCAGTGTTCTACATCACAGTGCTCCCCTCAGGAAAGGGCTTAGCTTGATTTTATAAACTTTGAAAATAAAAACAGACTGTTACTTACAGCAAATACTTAAAAAAAAAGTAAAGAAAAATTGTAAATTTGACATACTATAGTGATCTACTGTGTTGTACCATACTGTACAGCAAATAGCCACAGTGGGTGGCAGGGAGTACCACCAGGTGCATGCCTGGTGTTACTGCCTGCACAGGCTGGCATGGCCAGTACTATAGTGTCAACTAAATGTCTAAAATATTCAAAGATTCTAATTGGTGTTGAAGGAATTTGGAAATGAAATATCTCTTTTTTGTGGTACAGAATTTTGGTTGGCCCACTTTCTTTATACATCAGCATAAGGCCAAACAGTATACCCAACTCTTTTCAGCAGTTAGATAATTTTATAACTGATATTTTGTATTTGAACCCTTAAATTGGAACTGTCCCATTAATTGATCTACCTGCTGCACAACCTTGCTCCACATGTACATGTACATGCAGTGTGGATACAAAAGCTCCATAATGTTGCATGTCACATTGTCACATTCCAAATTTAGGCAATTGGTTACAAATCAACAGTTTTGCTAAGGTTATTTATAATTAGTACAACGCAAATTTTAATATGGTAATCCACCCATTTCAAAGGATTTAAACAACTTCCTTAATTGCCATATGAGGATGATTCCACTAAATCTCAGTGCAAGAGCAATTGATTTTTCCACAGCCTGACAGCCAATGATATCAGAATGTGTGGTGAATGCTCCACAGCTGGCACTACCAAGCCACTAAAGTATAAAAGATGTGAACCAAACATGACGGGCTCTGGGCGTTCTCTCCTACATAAATTTGGGCATTAGGATAACAATTATGTAATTTCAAGCCTACTCCACCACTGAAAAACACTGGTGGGACACTGTGTACAAATATCTCATTTTGCAACATTCATCATTTACAGTACCGGTATATGTAACTCTACGTACCTAACATTGCAAAACTAACTCCAGTCAATATTACCATACACAACAGTGGAGGCATAAAAGCTATGAGCTACTGTAATATGTGAACACTGTAGGCACCTACAGTACACATGTTACATGTCATAGCAGCACATCAGGAACAAAGAAACAATGGTTCACTTCATTGTCAAATAAATTCCACTTGCAAGCAATAATTCATGTCAGAAGTACTGCAGGGGATCTTAATAAGCTTATCAAATATTTACAATAAACAGAACCAAGGCTGAGCACATCAACACCTCTGCTCTGCACTGACTCCTTTGTCCTTAACGACCCTTGTTTTAAAGCTCTAGAAGACTTGAAGTACACAAGAACATAGCAACTGGGGGATCACAGCATTGTTTATGGTATGACTAATCCCGCCTATCTTAATTGGATGAACACTGCCCACAAACTGCCTTGAAAGACAGAATGATGTCTGTGTAACTTGATATCTGTCAGAGACTTCAATGACACTCACTGAACCTCAACATTGTGTGCTTTGTAGAACTGTACTGATATATTACAATAGTGTGTAGATACGGTATACAGTAACTAGATGGAAAATTTCACCCCACTTTGAAGAATGTCTTTAAGAAGAGCAAAATGATATATACATAGAACAACTTGATGCACTTTTAGTTTTTAGCGTATGGTTTTCTGAAAGATATGTTGTCTCTGAAATTGGTTGCTTCAGTATTTCACATGTATGATTTGTTAACCTAAGCATATAAGGACAGGTTTCTAGGGAGTCAACTTATTGCTACATATGGTTAATGACTGCTAAAACCAGGCGCATTTGGGGCACACTGCAAACAGCCAAGTATCATTAGAAATTATGCCATCGTAATTTCATTGGTATCAAAAAGCTGCAAATGGTAGAATCTGTATACTGTAGTGACTTCCAAAAGCGTTTTTCAATGGAAACAATCAAAACAACATAATGACCCATCAATTTTTGGCTGCAAGCCTTATCAGCTATAAAACACACTGAACATACACTGTACTCAACAAAACTTGGACGGCATGACAGAAAGACCCAAAGGATTGAAAGACTGCTTTCATCTTCATTGCAAAGTAAATTATGCTAACAGAGGATTACAAAACAGTCTGTAGATGAGAACAAGATGTTAAAGTTTCTTGCTTCAGCAGTGCAGCAGAAAGCGCCATTACTCATTTAAACACTTCCTGAAAGTATTTTCCTTTCAAAAATCAACCTCCCTCCATATCAAGTTTAACCATTTTAAGCAAAGTATCAAAATGGACTTGTTTTCACTCCATTTCTCTTCTTGTTTTGAAAAGCGTCGTAAGTGCTGCAAGTGGCAATTCGTCACACTTTGATATGGCTTCAACTATTGTCACTGCAGGATAAATTACTGTCATGAAATTACAAAGCACAGTATAGGATCATGTGCAATGAAGCTCACCAACAAAATTATTCAATGTTTATTTTATCAGGGTTTAATTGCAAAGAGAGATAGCAGCTAAACTGTTGCAATGTTTGGCAAGTTTTAATAACTCTAGTACCAGAGTTTTAAATAACTCTGTCTATATACTTTAGAAGATTTAAACGTATTGTTTTTTACAAATTGTTTCACCAATTAACTCCTTAAATTTCAGTATGGGATTGTATACACATTGTACTGTAGTTAGACGAGTAATGTGTATTTTGTTTTTACATTGTTTTTTAATATTTTTGGCTCCACCTGACATGAAAATCTCACCTTCATTTAGCAAATATCATACCTATTTTACAACTTGCATTTGCCTCTGTTTACTATTTTATGAATTTAAAGTCTAAATAAGAATGACATTGAGTCCCCATTTTATCAAACCTGTAGAGTATGCCTCATCCTTCAAGCTACATGTACAGTATATCACACCTAAAACCTATTTCTCCCAGCATGGTGTACAAACTGGTGTTTTCTTCTCATTTGACTCACAGTGGCAGTCAAGCAGCCTCAATATTTACATAAACTGAAAAACCACTTGTATCCTAAAGGGGAGCAACCTGTCCTGTGTTCAAGGTGCCTAACTTACAATATACAATAAATATACGGGAAAGGTAAAATCTGTCTTGTTGTATATTAGTTTACATGAGATGCAGCACATGACAGACAGTGATTGGGAAGCTGCAATCGTGCATGTGAGGACATGTTGTAACTTGAAATTCTTGGAAAATGTATCAGGGTGATGGAAACTTCAAGTAGTGTAGGTCTTCCACAAACTGCATTCTACTGTAATGTTGAGGGCTTTAGCCAGGGTGTTATGTGATCAGGTACTCTTAACTGGTGATACTGATGAGGTACCTGCATTGAAATAAACAAAATATACTTTGCTCTTCAGAATTTCAGGGAGTCCACAAGACTCTTGGATTGATGTTGGGCTAAAGCCTTGGTCAAGATAATTGTACTCTCTACACTGAGATAAAATGTTACAATGGATGTAAAATCATTTTCTCTACAGGCTCTACCATCTCTATTGTTGGATTCACAGAAGAAAAAAAGAAAGAATGACATAAAAACTATTTAAACTTAATTTCCATCCTTATAATTAGGGATGGACCGGTGTCACCGGATTTCCAGTCCGGCCAGATTATCCTGCTGGATAATGAAAAATTATCTGGTTCTGGCCGGATCTTTTAAGAAATCTGGCCAGATTTTCCTCAAATTCTAGCCTGAAATTACATCTATGATTGAAAGATAAGGGTTGCTTTTTCAGACAAGTTAAACACCTTTTCAAAAGTATTTCTTGATTGTGTCCATCTTACATCTAGAAATTGACCCATCAAGCCTAACTGTGTTGTGGTAGGTTAGGTGGTCCCAGTTCATAGTAACACTGACAGTGACACAACTTCCATTTTGTAGTCTAAGAGTATGTACCTGTAAGGGGGGTTCACCTGCCTGTAACCCCGGTGATGGGCAACGGGGTATGAGAACTATGCCCAGAATAACTATGCCTGGAACAGTGGGTTCTTGTCAGCCAAAAGGATGACAATCGATTTTGTGGGCACCCCTATGGCCAGTGAGTATGGGGACCCAAGACCATACCAGAACAAAGAAATATTCTACAACTGACTCCGGAAAAATAATCTGAAAAGGCTGGCAACTAGAGTATACAAGAAAATATATTTACAGCAAGTTTACTTATAAATCAACACAGGGACCTGGCAACACAGGCATAAAGCATACAGTTGTCTCGTTACAAATTACAGTACTATGGTCTTAGAGTAGAACATGAAGGGAGTGTCAAATGGCCAGATGACTCTTAAGATAAATAATTACTGTAACCTAGGCCTAGTTAAGATAAATAATTACTGTAACCTAGGCCTAGTGTGCACACAAAAAATGAACGATCTTATCTGTTGGTGGGACATCTGGTAGCTCCGATGGTTACATCGCTCACAGCCTCTGCCAGGCATCAGCTCCTCTCCAGCCCCATAACAGCAGGCAGCAGCACATACAGTTAGCAGCACGTACAGTACAGTAAGTTAAAAGTTAAGTTCCAACAAGATGTGATTCAGGTTCAGATAGACTCGCACATAGTAGGTAAAGATGAATATGGCCATGTAAACCTATGCAGTCCTTTCCAACAATTAGTAAGTACTGGAATCGAATCAATTGCAAGGGTGGCAGAGCCACAAATCACAGTTCCCAATATTTTCTGGCAACAGGTACCATACCCACAGGAAAGTTAACTAGAGTTGGGATACCATACGATGGTGGCCACTATCAATTCGGTTCAATATGAAAATAGCCAAGTTCTTTTCCTTGAAAGTATCTGGTGTACTGGAGTTGCAATCACTGTAGTAATTTTGGTTATTTTGGAAATTTCAGCTCCTGACAGTCTCAATTTTAAAAGCGTCCGTCTGGACAACAGCTCACTTGTGGAAAGTTATCATACAGCTTTTGCATGGACAATATTGTCAGTTAACAAATTCTCCCCAGAGAATGGTTAAAGTCACACAACGATTACAAATAGCAAACGATAAAACTGGTACTGTAAGTATAGATGTCAGTTGACAAAAACTCCTAGAGAACTAAACAATCACATATAGTAACGATAAAAATGTCTCTCCTGATCCACGGATAAAATGTAACGATAAAAATGTCTCTCCTGGTTCACAGATAAATGAGGAATTCAAATAAATGATGATGAGAGTTCCTCATGAAAAGGCAGAAGTCACAATGTCATACAATAAGACTTAGAAATATTTCTTCCTTGAACCCATGGCTATAGTGTTAAACAGTACCCAGATAGTATACAGTAATTTACAAACTCTTTACAAGAGCCGATTTTGTCAACTGCTTGGCTCAAATCCTTCTTTTTCTCTCCTCTCCTCCTAAAACCATGAGGGAAACCTCCCAATCCTTGGTAGAGTCATGTGACCCTTAAACTTCAACTATTGGCTATGCCTAGCCCTAGCTACCAAGGACAACCCCCTGAACCAATCAAAATAGTTAAAAAGCCCGCCTAACTGGACCTTATTTACATGTCATAAAACATTGTCTACCTCCAAGAGCCATGTGGTGAACAGGAGATCCAACAGGACAGAGGCAGGATACACATAAAAACAAGGTTATACAAAAACAAAAGAATACTAGAAGAAGTTACTACATGGTGACACATAGGGGGAACAGATGCAGTCAGCACAAGGACAAGAGTAGTTACCACCCTAGCTTCCTGACATAAACAAGGTAATAAAATTGAATGTGACCTGGCTGAGTTCCTTACATACCCTTTATGCACACACTTTACCAAATTTGTGGAGGTAACAATATAGACAAATTCGAAGTTATTATCCACAGTTATCCCACAGGACCCACATTGCATATGTACAGTAATTTAATGTAAAAATATTTACTTTACAATCTCTGTCCATCATTTTCATCGGGACATGCTTCCCTTGTAAACAACTACAGTCCTTTAAACAGTCTAAAAGAGTTTTTTTAAGCTTAAAAGGTGCAACTCACTGTGTGTTATTTTAAGTTATAATTTTACTTTTCAATTAATGTCCTGTCTGCATCATTCTGGTACCCAAGCGCTACAAAATCACAATTAACTAAGCAGTGAACTACTGCAGGCTCGTACTATCACAAAGTTAACAACCAGCTTCCTTGCCTATACACACATACAACTCCTCCCCCACCCTCAATTCTTACTCTCAATGCTAATTTTTAATGCTTTTCTTTAAAAGCCCAAAAATCCGGCCGGATTTGAAATACTATCCGGCAAAATCTGGTTCCGGCCGGATCCAAAAAATTGGATCTGGTGCATCCCTTCTTTAATATAATGCTGCTCATGATGCTTTTGTGATGTACTTGATACCATGACATGTTTTATTAAGTGCACATGCATGTAGTTTTTGTACACGGTATCATACTGATACATGTACAAACTGATCCTTGAAACTGGAAAAAATGTCACAGAATTTAACCAGTTCGAAGTGGGTTTCCTTTAGAAACTGTATTTTTGGCATACGTAGTCTGAATACTTCTATAGTCTTTGAATTCCTATTGTATCTTAACAGTACTGTACTGTACCTAGCTAATAAAAATTTGAACCAGGCACTGTTCAATAGAATACTCTAATTTATATTTAAACTGTATATGAAGGTTTCTCAATGCTATTAAAGTGAAAGTACATATTGTGAAGCAATTGTATTACTTTCTGATTCACCAGTGCATGTGTACCTGTATGTTTCTGCCTCACCAGAATGAGTGCACAACTGTGTAAAACAGTGTATCTGTACTACACTACAGTACACTGTATTCAGCATGAATTTCATATTGAAAGAAAAACTTGTGAATCAAAAATTGTTATTCGATATGGCCCATTTCCAGTACTGTAGTATGTGAGATAAGTGGCAAAGTAATTACTGTAGTGGCAAATGTAAGATATAAAATGTATCAGTATTATGCTGCAGATTTAGAGAGAACATTTCCTCCTAGGTGCAGCATCTTAACTGATTGAATGTATGTACTGTAGGGTTACCAGTATTTCTGTTGGGCAACCTATTCTGTTCTAAATAAGGCACCCAAAATGGTATGCAAATTTGTTGACATGGACACTTCAAGCTTGCAACATTACGAATGCATTGTGAAGGTAACCACTTTAGTTTGATTACCCTTTATGAGTTTATTCATTTATGCATGCTGCCACTTTTTGGGGGAATTTGTGGGAGAAAAAAAAAGCCTTAATTTAAGAATAATAGGTACAGTAGTTAAAAGTGAAAATGCCAGGAAATAGTTTCAATCACAATACCCTTTGAAACTGGTTTTTTGTTTCAAGCCAAGCCAATCTCATATGCAAAATTTTGTATTTTGTTTTAAGTTAAAATCCCAGTACAGTATGACACCCACATCTATTAAGCTGATACATCAAGGTACAGTACCTACAATTAACAGTGAGAAGTTGATTAACCTGTACTCTTCATTTAGCAACGTAGAGTTATTAAAACCTTATTAAGACATGGGAGAGGAAATAAAGTCCTGCTCTCTGACTTCCTGGTTCATACATTTTTGTGATGTTTATACAGTATCCTACAGTATATGGGTAGCAAGCTTATAGTGCTATACAGTTATGTACATATTTCTCTCTGGCTGTTTCACTGTATTGCACTGTATACTTTATGAATTACTGCAGTTTATCAAATTTTTTACTTTTTCTACAGTACTGACAATGAAATAAACAAGGACAAAAAACCATACCTGCCAACCACGATACTCCCCAAAGCCATGTCTGCACAGTACAGTACCTCACCTGAAGAAATAACTGACTTAATGTCACCAACCTCTCAGCCCAAAATAACAAGCCATACTGTGGTATGGCTGAGACATCAATTGCTACATTTTATGGTAATTGAATATTAAAGAACACATTCATGTTTATATATATTATAATAATTCAGTGCAAAGAAAGAAATTGAAGTGGTCTGAATTTAGTGCCAAATTCCAATAGATAATGCAAATTATGATTGTGTCTCCAAATAAATGGAAAGTGTCATATTGACAGCTTCAACACAAACTGTGCTAAATTAGTAGACCTACAATACTTGTCATATACTTTAATTTTCAACTGTTCTGTTATGGATTCACCAAAGCGTCATAAATTTCAAATACTTTCAGACATACTGTAACATTCTCTAGAGTTAAATGTACTGTAAGTGTATGTGTTACGAATTAACATGTGTGTAGATAATCTTCATGTTAAGATGGTACATGTTCGGTCCTGTATACAGCTTTAATTAGGCCTGCAATATGATACTGTACGTAAGCATGGAGGATCAATGTACTGTACACATTACAGACTGCACAGAAAAACTACTGTACACCTTATCACTTTAATATTTTACTTGCAAATTTTCAATTAAAAGTATTCCCAGCCCTCACACACTGAATCACATTTTCTTCTTGTCAGTGTTTTATATACAAAATACGACATAAAAAAGTTCTGTAACATTCAATAATTACTTTGTCCCACAGTCACAGTATATTATGTACACTACTGGCTGTATGCAGATAAAGGTGCAGTGTACTACAAATGATTAAATGCACTTTATTGACTCGAGAGTCGCAAATTACAGGAAATACCTACAGTAGGCTGCATTTGTGCAACTACAACTCTTTTCAAATGGCACTAATGTGTACAGTAACACTATATAGCTCTTTAATGATTTTGTGTTACAGAGAGCGAGTGTGCTAAAGAGCATACTGAGTTTGTAAGTGCTAGGAGTGTCTCTCAATTTACTAGCTATAGTACAAAGCCTCCACTTTTAATCAGAAAATTTTTTAGCTGTTCATGCGTCCAACAACCTACACTATGTCTGCCTGCTTTGGTTGTCTGAGAGAAAATTATGAAGTTGCACTGGGTGCCATATGTTTTCTTTTTCATGACATAGAACCTCTTTTGGTAGTCCATGCCCAAATTTTGGTTGTCAAGGGGATGCCAACTAGACCATTGTTGAAAGATTCAAACCCGACTAGGCCTGGACGACCATCACATCAAACACAAACACAAAATCCTGTATCTTATTTCCTTTAAACAGGTGTGTTTATGTCTGTGGAAAGTACAACTTACCAGAAGATACAGTACACAACACAGCACAGTGCAGGATGGTAGAATTTACCTGTCAGACGTGTACTGTATGCCAAATGTTTGTATCACTTTATATTTGAAATACTATACTTCCAATACAATATACAGTAGCTCTTAGCAAAAAGTACTCAGTCACTGTGAGGTATTTTGCCCCATGAATTTGGCCACTAGACACCTGAAATAACTGTTACTGTATGATTTCATTTTTGACTTCATTTCTATCCTGAGTACAGACTTATACAGTGCATATAACAGTACAGTATAACGTGAATACACGTATGATGTACATAATTCATTTGGAATAATTCACAGACTAGTCTACTTTTCTTAATTTCTACATTGTTTTATCTGTTAAACAATGTCTCTAGTGCCAATTATTGCCACATAAAGTTTTGACCCAAATCTTGCTTCAGATTTATTGCTGTTCTTTGACAATCACCATTGTGGACATGCCTAAATCTCATTAATTCATTAATACAATTTATTTCAAACATGACTAAACAATAAATATTAATATTTCATTAAGTTTCCATTGTGTTTTCCTGAAAAATATTTCTATTATGTTCCTTCAGGTCTATGTATATCAGATACAGTAGTACATACTGTAACAACTCAAGCATATGCCACAGTGAAATAATTTTTAACAAAATTCACAACAAAAAAAAATAATAAATAAAAAATAAAAAGTAAAAAAGACAACAAAGGAAACTAAAGTTACTTGTATTTTGTCTAAATACTGTGCACATACTAGCATCAAATTTAAATTTTACAATCATTCTTTATTTCTTTACCTTGCTAGGAGATTAAATATTCACACCTAAACACTTGACTGTACTTTTGTAATTTGATTTGACACCTTATCCTAGCTTCCCATTCCTTCATACTGTGATTATTACAGTTCCCTATATATAAATATACAGCCAGCCATCTTCTTTGACACAAACAACAAACCGTAAGAATTGATTAACGTTATTGATCTTAGCCATTCTATGCTTCCTCCCAATATGTCAATCCAGATGAGACTGGGATTTGTTTAATTAACCTCTCGGGAGAAGATGCAACACTTTTTGCAGGGAATTGCCATGTACAGCATGCATTTGACTGAGAAATTGGGAAATCTAGTGTCTCAGCTCTAAATCAAACCGGGCATTACAACAACAACGCAGCAGGCTTTAGCTGTTATGTACAGTAGGTTCATGTCCACAAAGAACTATGAGCGCTGATAACGGTAAGATGAGTCATGTTGCAATTCAAATGGAGAGATCAAAGTATGTTCTGTACATGTTAATGATTTTTTTTCAATTCTGATCCTACTCACTGCAGGAAATATCAGCAAACCACATGTACGATAAGTCGATAAACCATGCAGATGTTGTTTGTATCTCGAGTCCAATTTACATTAGTAGCAATGTGACAGAATGAAGCAAATTGCACTTTTTCCACAACTCTAACATCCTGCCCAATAATGACATGAGCTCAAACAGTACTCATTTCCTGGTATATGTGTACAGTATGAAATCTGTAGCCTTTCTACACTTCTGAAATGGCATTATGGCTGTCCTTAAATCAAAACATACAGTACTGCATACAAACATTGATATTGAAGGCAAACCAATGAGTTACTGTACATGAACTTCACAAATACTGTACTGTAAGTTACAAAAATATTGTCAGATGATTAAGGATTTACTCCTGAATTAGGATAACAGGGTACACTGAGTAAAATGGGGGGACAGCATTTTCCCTTTAATAATGTTAAGTCTTCTTTATTCTCATCACCACTCCTTACAACCGGGTTTTTACTTCCAGTTTTCTTTAAGAGGTAGACCATCCTGGAGATGGTCTAGGATGAGGGGCAAACATTCTCTTTGTAAAACTTTTGCCCTTGAGGTGATTTGCAAAATGATCCTATCATTGATAAAACTTTGAAACTCTTTAAAATCCAAAATCAGGCAACCCAAACCCTTCTATGGAATTAATTTTCTGGAGAGGGAGGGGGAGATTCAATACCTGGCTCACTGATGTATGGAAAGAAAACCTAAGTTGTTACAGTATGACTGCTATTCAGGGTCTCTGTAACCTAATTCCCCACACTCTCCCCTTTTCAGACACCAACAACACCGTAGTACTGTTAAGTCAGTACATCACTGTATATACGAACTGATAAAGTAAGATGCTACAGTATTATTAAGGTAATAATAAGCCATTTCAGAGTTATTATTTTACACGTGTAAGTGATCTCTTCAGCTCACAGGGGAAGGGGATGCAAGTTAGACCCTTCCATAAGTTTTTTTTATAATACTGTGCAAAGTAATGTTCACGCTCTCTCAGACTTGATAACCCCCATGACCTTTGACCTGTGATAGACAACATTTAAAAGTAACACTGGCTTATTGTCTGTTTGTAGTACTTTTTCCAAAGTCCCCTTGACTCTCTGGCGAAGGGACAATGGGCAAAATCAAATGATACCATGGAAGGGGTTCTGCTCCCTAAAGGAGCTACATCCCCAAAGGGTCAACAAACCTAACTGACCAACCTCTAAACCCTAAAACCTCTACATCAAGGGTCTGACATGCATGGTCCCATTCTCAACTGGCTGAAAACAACAGACACTACACATGATCTTAGCCAAAAGGCCGAGAAGCAAGTAGTGGCCAGTAGTGGTAATGTAAACATTGCAAGAAAATAATAGAATGAATACTGTACCTTTGTTCTGTTTTGGTCTTTCTTGATACTGGCTTCCATGGCAAAGTGAAATGCTGCCAAGCACTGGGCCTCCCTACGATGACATGTTAGCAGGGGTATGAGCTTCATCAACCAACCCTCAGAACGGCCTTGGGAATGTGCCTTGTCACTCTTTCCAAAGCTGTTATTTGTATGCAATCTAATAGATGAAATGAAAAACAATCACTCATTTTACCCACATTTAACGACCTTTGGCCTTGGTGGATTAAAATGTCAGTTTCAGCATGGTGGGGTCATCGGTTTGGAAGCAGTTGTTAGCAAAGGCAATCACACATAAAACACAGACCATACAAAAAAAGGGGGTAGGACATACACAAAACAAGAAAAACAAAACAATGCGGTAAAGCAGGCTTATTCTTCCACTGATCGGAGTACAAAAACAAAAACAGAAAACAGAAAGTGCATCAAAACGAGTTTATTCTTCCTTGTGACTGGAAACAGGATCTCCACCACTCCTTTCTGCAGGTGCTTCCTCTAAATTAAAATTTTGGTTGACTGCATAATCGGCATGTAGCACAGAACTCGCATGCTTGACCCTCGTATTGGCTTGCTTGTTCAAACCTTTTTTAAAAAACAAAATGGGAGGGTCTTCTCCAGTCCATATTGTGAAATGCTACTACCGTAAACAGTTACAATGACTTGATCATAATTTTCGAAAAGACATTTCATACTATAGTAAGTTACTCGTGTCTCATTAACATATCCATTCATGGGTTTGTTCGGAGACTATCATGCTTTTAACGACGATGCTCGCTGCAACAATTGGCATACTGCCAACGAGTAATCAACGAGACTAAATTTCGACCATTCTCGACAACGCCTTGAGGACTCTTACTACTTTGCCAGAAGCTATTTTCCAAATCGTCTTTGGAGGATACGGATCACCAATCAGAAAAGTTATTGCGCTATTATTTATCACCCACAAAGGTATGGTATTTATCGTTTTCCACTACTTGCTTGAGAAATCTGAGGTTTTTAAACCCGTCGTACAAATTGATTGGAACGATTTGTGAAATACAAACAGTTTTAATTCTGAAATGGTAGAATTGCTCGTTATTATTAAGAGTGTACTTTTTAAGTGTTGGGAAAGTCTAAAATTACAGTAGCTGACGTTGCTTATGTTACAACGATGCAAAGTGTATACCTTTGGTCAATGGTCGTACACATCAGGGAGAAGCAAAGACAGTCGGCCCATCTCCCAAAATTTTCAAAGAATCTTTTTATCAAATCGATTTGTTTAAATTCCTAGATTTCAAACAGAAATTTTTCAGAGTGAACTTAAAAGGAGCGGCAACTGCCATTTCCGACAATGAAAGCAGCATTTTGACCTTTTTTTCTCGATACAATAAACGCCAATAGATGGTGGTGATCTGCTTTACTTGAAGCACTTTTCCTCCCTTCCCTCCTTCCTCCCCCCCCCCCTCCCGAAATTGTTTGCGTACGGCCATGCATTCAACTCCTGTCCTGACAAAAACTCGAAAGATGAAATATATAATGTCGAAGTTTGTTTTTTTTTCAATTGGATGTTGGAGATTGCCCAATAACTTATGATGTTCCTTTTTTTTCTCCTGCTCAGTTTCAATTTTTTTAGTCTATGCTTTTCCTACTGCAAGCTACTGTAATTTTACTCAAAATGGGATCCCTTTTCCATCTCCAAAGAGTGCTTTCCTAGCAGGTGTCCTGTTAACATGTTTCTCAAAATAGGATTATATTTTTCATAGCTGTTTAATTATTTACCATCAAAAGGAAAATAAGCATTAATTTGCGAGTTATAGAGCAAAGATATGGCAAACCTCAAAACTTGTTGTACGCCTGTAGGGTCTTGTTTACAACGATGTGCACCCGACATCGTAGAATGACATTTTTTATGGTGTTTTTACATTACGTTGGGAAGGTTTTTCAAGGGAAATGAGCAATGCTACGTTGGTATTTGATGTTCGTAAGTATCGTGGATTGAATGCTTGTACATTATAATCATGGTGGGGACTTTGAAGATGAATCAGAGACCAAATCGGAGAGGTAAGAGACTGAACCTGAGAGCAAAGCGAGTGTCCATAGCGAGTGTAGATAGATCTGTTAACCCTTACTCATAAGGCCCTTCAGTGTTGATAAAGGAGGAATATTTTCAGGAATTTTTTACGTATGCAAATATGCAAATTAGATAACGTCGAAAGGTTTTCATAGAAAACCGAAGAAAACCCATACATATCACTACTATTTTGTAATTTATGGTGCAGGAGATTGCTTGGCTTTCTTTTCTCTTTGATTTGGGGGTCAGAAATGCATGTTTTGACCAAAATTGACGCATTTTTGAAAAATGCGTTTGTCTGGATCTTTGAACCTCTCTAACTTACACTACCCTTACCATTTATTCATATAACTTGGTATTTCTTTACATGGAATCTTAAAGTGATGCCGTGAGTTTGCAAAAAGGAAAAACATAAGATTTTGCTTCTTCTTATGTCTTTCTTTATTCTTAAAAATGCCACGAGTGCTTTACAGAGTTGAAGAATACAATTTGAAAGCTCAAAATGATAGTGATAGTCTCGGGAAGTAACCTAAACAGCATAAAATCGGTAAATTTTTGAAGGCCTTTTTCAAAAAACGGTCCTTATTAAACGGCATTAAACCACGCCTACAACGAACCTGATGTTGAATATGCAATGTTATTGAGGTATCACCAAGTTAAAAAAGACGTACCATACCACTCCAGCCTGACAGTACTAGCTCTACGGTAGCCTACAGCTGTTCGCTCACGACCACTGATCTCTACTATAACAGTGCTCACGACCAGAGAATGCATGTTCTTGCATAATTGCTTCATAACACTAACTTACTTGTATACACTCAATGTAGCTTCCTCTTACTACGTAGTACAGGCCACAGTCTTTCACTCTTTGGTACGCGTTACAGTACCGATTTGAATTTGGACGTTACAGGTTTACAACGAAAGTTACACCAATACTATCTCTTTTATCGCCATGAGTAAGAACGTCAAAGACGATGGTAAGTGCACATAAAAGGCAGAGCATCTAACGTTAGCCTAAATTAGGCTTAATTTACACAGGTACATAGGTACCACTAGCCAGTATACTATACCCTAAGTTAGGTTACTACAGTGAAACGGGATAGTATAGCCTATAGTGGTATTACCATGCACTCTGTACATTGCAATATCAACGTTACCTCTTCAAGATCCACCCACACACACGTCTTGTTTACTTGTTTACTTGTTGTGCTAAATCGATCAGCTGTTTAACCTAGTGAATATGCATTAGTACTTCGTTCTCATTGGTCGGCTCCTCTGATGTTCGTTAGAAGACTGAATAGTGTTTGTCCGCAGCACATTTTTTATTTCCTCGAGTTTAGTCGTTATTTTTGCGAAAATTTTAAGGCTGTTGCCTGAATTCGCACAACAGGCTTTATTTTTCCTCCCTTACTGTTCATATGGGTCACTCAAAGGAAACACTGAAATTTAAAACTCGATTTTTTAGTGTTCTAATCACCTCTCATTGTGTTTCTTTAGGTTCTAAGGTATTCAGAAAAAAAGTGAGTAGGGTGACCTTTCCCTAAGTGCCTGAACTGATTTTTTGGACAATATTGCGCCATTTTTAGCAATATATTGGGAATTTTTGGGATATTTTTTGAATGTAAACAACTACTTTTTGATGTTTTGTGAAAACTTTTCAATATACACCCCCCCCCCCCCAATGGTGGCATTCGATAGATCTATTTTTGGCTTTATTTTAGTGGTTAAATGAAGGCTGTAGGATGTTGCATGACTGAGAAAAAATTTTTTAAAAGCGAACCCTCGATTTGAGTGAATGGTTGGGACATAACTTTGGGACGGGGATTGCCTTGTCTTACCCATATGTGAACTGCGGCTAGAGTCAACAGTAACCATGAACCACTCGTGACTTTCAAATATACTTTTTGTACGCTGCGTGGTACGTCACCAGTGTCTCATTGACATATTCTTTCATGACTTTGTTTGAAGAACATATATCTAACGATGATGTTCATAATAACGATTGAAAAGATATAACGGAGTGATCAACGAGGCAGTTAATTTGAAGCAGTCTGGCAACTCCCTAAGTACTTCTATAGCTGCTGCATTGAAATATGCCATTTACTAACCGTCTCTTGTAGGATACGGTCAGAAAAGTTGTTGCTTTATTATCTGTCACCCCAAAAAGGTAACTTAATGTTCTTTATTCAATATACTTTAAAGTTTTTAGATTCTATGTTCTTACATTATAGCATAACAAGAACACTTGAAGAGGTCATAATAGCATGAACAAACTATTGTTCCTTTCCAGTACTTTGTAAGAGCAACTCCCTGGTACCTTATTTCTCCGGTCATATAAACTGGTTAGTAAGGTCTGTGGAACACACATTACTGCTTCCACTTCGAAGCACCAGTTAAGGATTATGTGAATATTCAGGGCAGTAGCCTGGTCGAAATCCTCGGGATGGGGCAGTGTTTGACAGCCTCCAGTAGCGTAGCTACGATAGTTGACACCCAGGGGGATCCTTTCTTTGTCATCCAGTGCCGTCCTGAGGGAAGAGTCCAAAAGGAGAAGAATGCGATATTTTTGGGGGGTGGCTAAGATGCAAATTGTTGCTGTCTTTGGAAAAGCTTTGGAATAATTATATGTTTACAGATTTTCATTGTTTAGTCGTTTTTTTATTTTGTAAGGAGGTTTGTCTGAAGGCAGACGTAACGCATCTATTCTTTGGGAAATTTTTGTGTTTGTAAGATGGCTAAGGTGCAAAATGGTGATATCTTTGGGAAAGCTCTAAACTGGTTGTGTACTTATACGTTCTCATTCTTTCGTGCCGTTTTCTCTCTTCGTTTGGCTGGTATAAAGAAGCGGGTGCTAAAGCCCATCTGCTTTAAGAAATTTACCTTTGTAAGGTTGCGTGGATAATGGAACCATCACGTCTGGCCGTGATAGTTCAACGCTTGAACACAGGACGATGTTATTTTTGACAAAGCTTTGATATGATCAAATTTTTTAAAAGTTCTCATAGTTCAATATTTGCGACTTTGGCATGGTTGGTGCCATGCTGCAACTGAAGACTGTTACCCTCGCCTCCTAGTGTGCTACTTGAAGGGCGTCCATCGGTCAGTGCGTAGCGTTTAAGTCTATTTCCTGTCAAAATACCTCCCAGATTGGCCGAAAAGGCAATTTTCAGAAGTACAGCGTTGCATGAAATCGTTCTTTTTTAAACTAAGACTTAAAAAGGAAAAGTTATAATTGAAATCTCACATCACATTTTTGGAGAAAAAAGGGCTAGAACGTAATTTGTATGCTCATTCATCTTAGTATGTAATTAAAGATATTATATAACACCTTATTCATTTCTCTACATTTGATTGGAGGATTGATGATCACATGTCATGGGTGATTCGGCACTATCCGCCGGTCGTGTGTTATCCATCGTGCAATAGTCTAGTATAACACACGGTCACGGTATGTTTAACACACAGCGGTGACGTCAGCTGTCACTGCGGTACGTACAAACTATGCCACAACTCAATAAATCAATGCATCTTTGGGGATTGCACATATTTTACGTAAGTAATAGGTACATACACGCATAGCTAGCAAACAACAAACCATGGAGCTACCACATGGACAAACACTGAAGTAGATCAAAGTTATAACGTGTTATGTAAAACAAAAAGTGAATGTTTTTCATTCGTGCGATAGTATGAATAATTTCATTCGTTGAAAGGTTTAAAGGGGAATTTTCATGATCCCAGACAGTTCCAATTCTCCCAACTATGCATCTTCTAGCTCCTTCCATAACTGTATGAGGCTCTCCCTTGTGCAAGAATAAACCTGTTTTATTGCTTAAGGCCATGTCCTGGTGAGCACACAAGGCTGTAAAATGTAATAAAAGTACTCTCTCTGCCTTGTGTGGAATGTGAGCTACTCTGCATCTTTCAAATTTTCAAACTTTGATGTCAATCAAACAGCAGTCACCAACTGAGAATTTTGATATACATACACTAAAAATATACTCTGGGGTGATGACAGTCTGTCTTTAACGTTCTATTCAACTCGGCTTCTCCTCGTTGAACAGAACGTTTAATCTTTTAACTCATGAAATAATTCATACTATCGCACTCATAAACATTCATGATTTGTATTATAATAATTAGGCTATTTTATATCAGCATGCTCTGGCACCGAGCGAGAAACAATACAAAAGATCCCTAACTTACAGCCTACAGCTCAGTTGTGTGCATTATGCATGAGGAGGAGGTTCATATTTCAGAGCAAATTACCGGCACAGGGACCTTTCGGCGGGGGTCCTCGGGAAAAATGGTAAATACTCACCCTTATATGCTATTTCCCAGATTCAAAAACATAATCATGACATCGGATTTTTCAGTACTTGTAGTATTGTTTACGCAAGCTATTTTTATTCAGGGTTTGGAAACCTTGCCTGCTCCCTGCAGGCAACGGCCCTGATCACAATCCACAGAGGCCCTAGTCTGAGTAGATAACGTTAACAGAAAAGTGACTACCAATCTCCTACTCTGTGTCAACCTCAAGCCAACCTTCATTTTAACCCTACGTTTCTTGTTTCTTCTTTAAGTTACGGGGTTGACCGTCACAGGTTTACCAAAGGGAGGACCATGGCTCATAAACGAAAAAGAGACGATAAAACGTGGCAAGAATATTTCAGCTTTAACGTCATCGTCATCATATCAGGATTTCTGTATCTGATACTGTTTGTAAGAAGTAAGTTTGTTAATCTTACATACACCCCTTATACCTACAGGTAGGGCACCACCAATTCAAGCAATTTCCTGCAAATATTTACCCCACACACTTAACGCCCTCAAAATATTTTCGAGCACAGTATAGATCAGCGCTTCTCAACCGGTAGGCCGCGGCCACTGGTGGGGTGCGAAGCTCTCCCAGGTGGACGGCGAGATCCGCCATAAAACATAAAAAAAATAAACAAAAAAGTATAAACTTTTTGTAAGGTGGGCCTCAGAAAAATTCTGAGAGTCAAAGTGGTCCTCGAGTTAAAAAAGGTTGAGAAGCGCTGGTATAGATCATACAGCTGAATGGATGTGTTCCATGATACTGTGATGTGGATGTTGTCGCAATAGAACTGAGGTAGGCATTGTAGAAACCTTAAAGGGAAACAATTGTACAGCTTTCTAAGCAAGTACAACATTTAGAACACATTTTTCCAAGCATTGTGATACCATTAACAACTAACATAACTCAATATCTCATTTAACACGAATTTTTCAAAAAAATTTTGAAACTCACTAAATGCCACTGCGTAGGCAGTCATGATATTGTGATATTACCCACAATGCAACGGAACTGTGATGTCACACCTGCACCTCGCCGCGGGTTTTACAACAACTGCTTGTGTAGTTTGTAAGCACACACCTACAGTATTCACGGTAACGTCAAAACTATCTTTAATTTTCAAAAAATGCAGCGGTTAAATTTGCCATTAAAATCCAGAAATCTGTACATTACTATCTAATATCATCATACAGCCTTCTTCTGACTTGATACCTACGATTTTTAACTAGTTAAAAAGTTCGAGAAAATCCTTAACCCTACACTTACAAGTGCAGCTCGAAATCCATATTGACTCTATATGACATATCACACACATGCATGGTACTGACCCCTGCACTTCATCGCCGTAGTCCGAGGGGATTCGATCATACTTGTCAAAACGTTTTAGATTTTTCTAAACTCTCAACAGCCAATCTGCCAATAAAAGTTGTAAAATTCAAAGTTAAATATTCAAACAATACACAGAGTCCCTTACCAGACCAAATGCGTCTGATTGAAGCTTACTCAACCGAAAAGAAATTCTGTGCCTGTTACCGAAAGCTCGAGGCAGCCATGATGGGAACACATCGCGGAGAATGGTTACGCTTGCTTCCGGTAGACTCAAATACAACTCTCGACTTGACATTTCAAGGTGTTGCTGAAAGAATGCGGCCAGTACTCCACCAAATTTGCAATAATCGATATCATACTTCACAGTGTCTACGCAAAATCCTCATTATATGCACTAAATCAGAAAATATCACAAGACTTTTGTCTCGAACGAAAGTCAGGCCCTAGCGAACACGGAGGTGTTTTTAGGAGAATAGTGTTTCCATAAGTTAGACAAAAATTTCCCTCAGTGGATCAGAGTTTCCTTAAGTTTTCATGACTACTACCGAAGAGTTGAATCTCTTAATGTTCTTATGGTAACATAAGAGTAAAAACAGATAATCATCATTTACGTATAGAAATCTTTATGAAGAACTATCCAAACACCGCATGAACACAGCCCTTCAGCGTGATAGCATGGGCTCGGAAAATGGAACCACTGAAAGAGAGCATTTCTTGATAGCATCCTCTTGCAATACTATGAAAAATAAATGGGCAAGAACTATTTAGTACTTTTAGCTGTGAGGCATAAAAATCCCATTGAAGTTTTTGTTATACTTTCTATATTTTTTATGATTTAAAATACATAATTTTGAAATTTTGAACCCCCACTCACAAAAATTAAGAAGGCCTATTTAAATTTATTTGAGCTGGCAACATTTTGCTCTGGAAATCGTGAGGTGCATGTTGTACGTCAGCAATCAGCTGATTTCTAGTCGTCTTCTTTCGAATATGTCTGCGCACATGCCAGCAAGCGAGGGAAATTTGAAATATATTATTCTTAATAAAGGTTTCATGTAAGGTCCACCAGGTGAAGATTATCTGTAGTATTTATATGTATACTACACATATGTAAAGGGTCAAATGGCCACTATTGTTCCCCTTTAAGAAATAAAAGGTATTTTAGCCTCTTACGTTTTGCATTATATGCTGCAGCCATGCAAAATGGCATTGAATGAGGCAAAAAAGGCAGGAACCACTACCCGAGTATTCAATCACTCTTGGCTAAATACCGTAACAGCCGGTAATGATTATAGAGCAGGATATCCTTTTTTATGGTCATTATCAAAGTACCAGCTTATTGGGAATTTTATCTTAAGAATTTGAGCCTGCGCGAGAATGGATCTGAAGACCTTGAAAATTTCCTCCCTTCTATTCAAAAACAAACACAGTACCAAATCTTCATTATTTCTTTTTTTAACATACAAAATACGGTATTGAAAGGGCTAAATATAAACAGCAAATTCTGATTTGTTTCTATCTATGGGTGAACTCTTTGTAAATATGCTGTATTAGTTGCAGTCTAGGATTTCTTACTTAACTTTGAGAATTCTTGCGACTTTTGACGAATGATCTTGCTAATGTCCAGAAAACTCTATGGCATCGCTTGTCAATATACACAAATTTGAAATCAGTGTGAGAAGCCTGAACATGTCATATCATTCATGTGGGGGGTAGCATGTATTCGTTGCAAATGTCTTCAAGGGTTCAGAGGCCACGAAACTGACCAGATATAATGTCTAGGTCAATGGACAAACAATTAAACTTTGCAGAAAGCTTTATGTATGGGATGCAAAAATGTACTTCTAAAAGTCGGTTGCAGTATTGGTCAGGGCAAACTATTACAAACGAGCGCCAATTTAAGCTCGAGTAATTTAGGGGGCGAAAACCCTGTTTTCGTTATTTTACTGTGCTTAGAGACCGGGAAGAGGTTTGCCTTAATGGAACTGCCGTGCATTTTTTCTACATCAATTGGTAAAAGTAAAACATATGTCGACCTTGTAGTAAGGCCATAACTTAAAGGGGAATTTTCATGATCCCAGACAGTTCCAATTCTCCCAACTATGCAACTTCTAGCTCCTCCCACAACTGTATGAAGCTCTTCCTTGTGCAGGAATAAACCTGTTTTATTGCTTAAAGTGTACCTAAAGTCTAAAATTTCAAAAATTTATGTTACAAAGCTTTAAAAATGCATCCAAATGGTCCAACTCCCATCTCTACAGGACATTCCTGAGCTGAGATATAAAATGTTGAAGCTTATTCACCCAATTTAAAAGATGGATTGCGCAATAATTTGTGATGTCATTCTTGTACTACTCAAATTACCGTCTTTGTTTTTCTTTGTTTTCTCGAAAGCCACTGCACCTTGTGCCACAATGTGATCACTGTCTTACTGTTATAGGGTGACTTGGCTATATAAGTCCTCCCCGTACAACATACCATGCAGGAAAAAAGTAATTGTTTCAAGGTCATTTAAACATATTAATTTTAAAAGGAAACAAAAGCAGGTAATGTAAGTTGTACAAGAAGGACTTCACAAATTATTGCACAATCGACTGTTTCTAATTAAGTGAATAAATTTCAACATTTTATATCTCAGCAATGGAATAAGCTATGAAAGTGGGAGTTGGATGAATGAAATTCATTTTCCAACCTCTAAAATATATATTCTTGTAATTTTAGACTTTAGGTCCACTTTAAGGCAAGGTCCTGGTGAGCATACAAGACTATAAAATATAATAAAAGCACTCTCTCTGCCTTGTGTGGAATGTGAGCTACTCTGCATCTTTCAAATTTTCAAACTTTGGTGTCAATCAAAGAGCAGTCACCAACTGAGAATTTTGATATGCCTACACTAAAAATATACTTTGGGGTGATGACTGTCTGTCTTTAACTTTTAAAAGATACACTCAAATCAAGAGAAACCTCTCAAATCTGCCGTGTTATTTTAAGAGCTTTTGCACTAAGTTAGGCACTTGCATCAAGGGTTCTGTTCTTCAAACCCTGTTGTTTCTTTATCAGTAGGCTAAGCGTACATTTATTGTCAGTGCCCTGCTGAATTAAAGTGGTACACAATGATTGTGAGTCCAGTGCTATAAGAAACTGAAATTGTCCCTTTACTTATTGCTTTTTACTCCAGTAAATAGATTGTGTATTGCCATGATACTAAAAATTAGTAATATATGAGGCAAACGTGAGCCAAACATGTTGGAGGGCAAAAGCCATCCGTTGCCCTTGAATATGAGATTTCTACGCTTTGACTTCACATGTAGTTGTTTCAGCGATCAGCAGGTGTAAGCAAGACTTGTCTTAAGTACCTTCAACAAAGATCTTAGCCAAAAGCTGTATGAACGTATTTAATGAAGTTCTCTGAAACATCTACTGATCAACTGACTTTAAGTACAGAAAGCTTTTATCTTACTAAAGAGTTAACAGACACCTGCTTTGTAGTTTTAAATTTTTACGCATATAATACCGTGTGTTATTTATTCAGACTTCGATGTACAATTCTACGTATATGGTGTCGACAGTTTGACGAATATTCTACTTTTTACTTCTTATATTATTACTTAATCCAAGTATTAATCAATTACAGTTCGAATTGCTGATGAAATATGCTTGAATCAAGTGTTATTTTCTCTAACAGAGGTACAACTTAATTTAAGTAACACCTTGATTATATTACTTACAGTATTTCTTACCTTGAATTTTTTAAATCAGTATTAAATTTAACAATTTACACTGTATTCAAGAGGATTACAATTTTCGGATTTGGAACTAAGATTCCTTTTATGTTAGTGTTACTCTGCTGTAGAGTCCACAGGTACCTAATACACTTATCAAGGTATCTTAGACGCTTTTGAATGCATAGTCGAATACCCCACTGCATTTGTGCTTTTACTCACCATATAATAAAATCAGAACCTAGGATGTAAAATGTTAATTTCTTGTTGATACCATGTAGTGGCTATTACCTCATCATCCTACTTGATTCTGCTTCCACTATTGTAACTTATGTTAATCTGTTGCTTGTTGACCATTTCTAAGGGGCGAACTTGGTTCACTTGCCTTGGCTTGGCTGCATTCATGTCCAAGTCAGGTTAATGTCCAGGCGCGGATCCAGACATTTTGAAAGTGGGGATGAAGGCCCCTTGAATCTTCTCCTACATTAACATTATGCCAATTTTCGTGTATTTGTTATTGTTGATGTGGCAAAAAAGAGGGCTGAGGCCGGGAAACCCCCCCCCCCTTGGATCCGCGCCTGATGTCTTACTATATTTTAAAGCTTATAATTCACCTTTTAATGATGCTGTCTGATACAACAATGGACAAATTAATGAGTTATTGCTCTTTTTTGAATTAACAAAGCCTGCAAATAGCCAATGAAGACCAGAAGTGATGGATACATGCAGAAGGTCTAAATAGGGGTGGGTCAATGTAGGGTCCTTAAAGGCCCTCTAAGCTCGCCCAGACAGTAACAATTCTCCCAACTAAACTAACTTCTAGGCCTACCTCCTATTTGAACACAAAAACTGTCTAGTAGTAGAACACTTCCAAGACAGAGCCACAGTAGCCTGAACTGAATTTCAATTGCTCGAGGCAATATTCAATGAAAAATTGTGTGTGACTGTAAGTCTAATCAAGAACACAGCTGACTGCCCAAGTCATCATTACCAACCAGAATGGTGCTTGTTTGAATGAATGCCAATCAAAGTACACCCTTACAAAAAAATTGTGTGGCAAAAATTCCAATACCACACGTAAAATACTGTGTTGAACTGTGCAAAACTAAGGTGTGGTGTGGAGGGGCGTGAAATTTCTGTGATTTTTTGCGTGACAATGTGTGTCATTAACAGACAGTTGACACACTTTTCCAAAGTGCCATGCATTGACCAGCATTTTCACAGTTTGAACATGAGGCAATGTGTGGAAAACCGAAAATCACGCTTTGACACAGGAGGCAAACTGGGGTGAAGTAGGCAAAGTGTGGAGATGTGTGGAGAAGTGTGGTGCTGAGTAAAGTAAATTCAATAGTTCGATTTCGTTCACTGGTCTTGTTTGCCACACTTTGCCCTGGTTTGCCACATGTGTCAACTTGAGACAGCTTTCCCCACTTTGACCCAGATTTCAAGGTGTGGCAATCATGCAGGGAAAGCGTGGTCATGTGTGTCAGATTGGTTCCAATACCACATGTGCCACCACGCATAACCACACTTTTTTCCTTATGTATTTTCATATGCTCTGCCACACGTGATAACGTGTGTTCACATGTGGCATGCCACACTTTTTTTGTAAGGGCAGTCACCAACTGAATTTACAACTATGGGGATATGTCTAAATATATTTTGAGGATGACATAGCTCCTTTAAACACACTAGCTAAAACAGAAAGTTACATGATGACTTTTGCTTTTTATGTAATAAGTCATTCGTTCCATAGATTAATGGATTCCGTCGTTCAGTATTGCTTTTGTGATAGTGCACATGCGTACAATAAAAGCATTTAGGTGGGCATATAATGCTTCCCCTAAGTAAACTACCGGCAACTACAGTGTGTAATAAAATGGTGCGGGGTAGCAATTGCACCATAACTGTACCAAAGAGGACTTATCCTGTCTAAACACTACCCCTAGAGACTTAGTGATGCCATCGAGATTAAGCACTTTTAGTTGAATTAGAACTTTTTAGTTGTTTAGTCACTGCTAGATGGTATTTAGTAGGTAAAAATAGCAGAACAAATTTAGCAAATGTTTTGTAAAGGACAAGTCATGCAATTATTTTCCAAATAAGTTGTCTGAGGCATATACTAATGCCAGACCTCTTAAAACACTTTGTGAATGTTCTCTGAGATGTATTACTTGCTTCAGTTTGACTTACACAATACATGGTGTGATAATAGGCCTTAGTTATAAAACCATGCTTTGAACCAAAGTTTTATCATTGTTTGCTTCAAGTTAATAGTTTTGGTAAGGGTTCTGTGGTTTTTGTGAGGTATCAACAGGTACTCATAGCTTTTCAAGAACAAGCAATAACTTCCAAGGTGGTAGAACTTAGCTCAAAATTAAATGCCACTGCCACTAATTCCAGGGACATTAAATCTATTGAAGAATAGACCAGCCTATTACCATACTCCAAAAATTTTCAGTTTCAGGACAGGACAATATCCCAGACGCATTTTAATACCTTAAATTTTGACAGAACAGGGTAGTATTCCATTATGAATTTTGTATCAAAAAGGGATCAACGTATTCAAAACAATGTTTCTGTATCTCAATTTGAGAAAACTAAAAAACTAGCAAAAAGGAGTTCACAAAAGTCACTACAAATTAGGCATACAGTACTAATGCCACATTTTGCAGCAACATCTTATTGTATGTGTACGTTCCCAAGCATTTGTGAAGCAAAGTTGGGTTTTCTCGCAAAAGGAGGGGTTCAAATCACATTTAAGCCGCGGTCACACTACAAGGAATTCGGATCGGATTCCGATCCGATTTTTGTGAGTTTTTATTAAATTTTTCTCCATTTCGGGTCAAAAAGAGCCCAAAATTTGCCAACCAGTGTAAATATATGATTTGCATCAAAAGTTTATGAAAATGAAATGTTAACTGATCTTCTTCGTGACGTCACACCTCAGCTTTTATCGGACACGGGTAGTCCGATAAAAGCTGTCTGTCGATGTGACGTCACGAAATAATTCGTGTAAATTTAATTTTCGTAGTCCTGCGATAAAAATCATATAATTACACAGGTTAGCAAATTTTGGGTTCTTTCCTACCCGAAATGGAGAAGATTTTAATAAAAACTCACAAAAATCGGATCGGAATCCGATCCGAATTCGTTGTAGTGTGACCGCGGCTTTAGACAAACTCCAGAGGTCCACTAGCAGAATTTTGAGGCTTGAATCAGGCTTTATCTGTTCTTTAATGTTAAGTACCATTAATTCACGTAGATTCCTTGCGGAAGACACAAATTTTACACCAACAAGAAGTGTGTCGGGCACAGAACAGGTCATGTTGCTAAAAGGATGAAATTATAGTTTGTGATATGGATGAAGTAGCAAATGATCTGAAGTTGTGCAAACAGAAAGAAAATTGAAGATACTTGAGGGTACCAAGTGACATTTTGAGTAAAGCCAAACGCGGAAAGTCCCCTACTCTAGTATACAAGCTCAGCTCTTTGCTCCAATCCGAATCTTCTTAATGCACTATTTGAAATCAGTGTGTGAAAGCAATGGAACTGAATACATTTAGTGTGTGAGTCAAAGGGGGAATAGTGAGTGGTGTGCTACCTACAGAGGCCAATTGGAAAATCTTGTCTTTCTCACATGATGTCATGGTTCTTTTTAGGCTCCACACTGGAGTCACTCTAACAGAGCTTGTGCACTTTAAATCCACAAGTTATACAACAGCGCATACACATGTAATCTGTCGGAAAATAGTCTAGATTACCTACCATACTAACCAATTGCGTCCTATACCACTGGAGTGAAGATAATCACTGGACTGTAGTGCATACATAACACGCTCTTAATACTGTCACACTGCAAATAATTATTGCCATGGAGAAGTGACGCTTCGCCAACCGATTCTATAGTATATGAGACGTGCACCACTAGTACCTCTACCTGGCTTTGATTTATTTTTTTCTCAAATTTTGCTAGCCTTTACAAACGTACCTTGCGAATTACACCCTTAAACAAGATAGCTTTTGGGGTTGCCATTAAAAAAGTGACGTGGGTGAAATGGGATTATACAATTATAATTTTATTAATAATATGAATAAGTTCGTATTTCATAGACATTTTTTCTCAGAAAATAGCCTTACATCAATAATTCTTTAATCTGATAGGTGCAAACAATGCCTGTAGTAGCATATGAGGATAATTTTATTGCAATAACGGTGCAAAAAAGTGATGGAATTTTCTTTCAGGTGAACCCGTCTGTTACACTCGAATATCCCTGGGTGAACGTAACCTAAACATTAAGAGGGTCGACTGTGATGGAACTGAAACAATTTGCAAACGTTTTGCTTCAAAAAAGGATGTAAAAGTTGTTGATATATTAAGTAAGTATCTTTTTCACGATGGTTATAGCTGTTTGATTCCGATGTAAGACAAAAAGTGCATTATTGTAGGAACATAGCTACTGAAAGTGTCTCCTATGAAAGCATGGAAATTGGACCCCTCTACACATACCTGACACCCATCTTTAAGATATCATTGTCCTTTCGCAGTTTTAGTGAAATTCTGGGGGTGGCGGTCGTGCTCCGGGGCCACCTGTTTGTATGAGGCGTACTGGGTAAATGTTAGCAAAGATACTTCTCAGATTACATTTAAACATTGTCTTCATTGACCATTCCGATCTCATTTGTTACAAGTTTACTTTTTAGATAAAGGTAAATTGGAAAATTTTGGGAAAGGATTTTTGAAAAAAGCACATTTTGCAAAGCAAGAAATCAAGGGCGCACCGGTCAAGTACTTGTTATTTGGATGTGTTTTACTCAGAGAAAATGACCTGTTGTTGTAGGTGGAGGTCAAAGGTTATACGGGTTTCTAAAAGGTAAAACACTATTAAACTTGTTATCACCATCTTAAAAGTTAGGAGGCGTGGATAATTTCTTACTTGAGGTGTAAGTTATATGGAAGTAAAAGAACCAAATTGCTCCCGCTTGATGTCAAAAGTCGTCTGAAGTCACGGAAGGTGAAATGCTGAAATCTTGTAAAAATGATATCTCAGTATAGCAGGTAATAGATATATCTTTTATTTTGAATATTTATGGCAGTGGGATACTCATACACTCCCCTCGGACGTACATTACTCGTTCACCATTTATTTGCATTTCGAATATCAGGTCCGTGAAGTTTAGCAGTGATACCAAGTCAAATTAAGTCAAGATTGTGTGCTTCTAAATCCATGCATTCGAACACCGTCATAAACGAAATTCATATATAAAACTAACATTTGACGTAAGTAAGCTCGATTAAGAATTCACTTTCTTCTTGTATATATGGATAGTTTGAGAATGAGCTTGAGTTTTGCATATTTCTTCTTGAAAATACTTATATCCCCATAATAAAACCAATCAACCTTCTAAGAAAAAGCTTTATGAGCTTAGTCAATGTGATTGCATTTCAAAACATTATTTCTTGCAGGTTTCGGAATATTAATGTTAGTATATAGTACATATTTACCTCCATTACGAAAGTTAGGGGTCCCCATGCGTGAAGCGGGAAGAGCTATTAATTTTTTGTGGGAGATAAGGTGATCGGGGGGGGGGGGCGTTGGTTAAATGGCGAGATAGTATTGACAAGTCTCATACTTATGTATGTATCGCATATTGAATAAACCATTCATGCGGGTTTTCTTCGTAGTCAGAGGTCATCTGGAGCCAAAGATGGTAATTTGTAACACTGTATGACAAAAAGGGGACCCCAAACAAATATCAGACTCAGCATATCTAATATCAGGTCAGCAAATTTTGGCAGGTATTTACAAATTGAATTCTAAGCGTGGGGATGTCCCATAGTGAGTACTGGTAGACACCAGAGGTCATTGTAAATGCAAACTGTGTTAACTTAAAACATTAAGGTAACTTTGATAGATTTCCGACTTACCATAATTATAGAATCTTCCTAGCCTGTTGGTTTAGCGATTATGGGGTAAGTAGAATTCACAGAGCCTTTATTGCACATTATTTCAAGATCCAATGCGTAAAAAATGTAGTAAAATGGTGCTCAACGCTTTGTACAAAGGATATTTAAAGGAAATATAAATCCACATAGGGGACCATTAAATAACAAGCCGTTTCTAAACTCCAAACTTTGGATACCGCTTTGAGTTCCTGTATCTTATGCTGGAACTGTTTGCTGATTTCAACTTCCACAGAAAAATCTACTCTAGAAACCAGATGCCTGTTAATAGATATGTCCTCACACCTTTTATGACTCTGATCCGAATCAATACGGTTTTCACTGGGAAGCAAAAACCTTTGCCCTGTGTATTTGGTATATATCTCTGGAAACGCTAGTGAGTAGGTAGGTCTGCCCATATCATAAGAGCATATGACCTACTTTACACTCTTCTGTGCCATCAAAAACTCCGACCCTCTCCTTGCGACAGGCAGAGGGGCCCACCGTGTTTACTGTCTGTATCCTAACCAAAAATTTGCTTTTCGGCGGCGCTGTCTATATGTTTTGTGCAAACTTCTGCGCTGGGTTCCGTACGAAACAACTCGTATCATCTCGGATAAAGGTCAACGGCCCGTCATGTGTTGTTCCTGTAAATAACCGTAGGCCCTATAGTCTTGGAGTACTACCTGAGCCATTTGGCCCCATGTGCTCTGTATGCAATTCACCATATATGTCAGATTTTCCTGAAGAACTCATCTGTTACAAAGCACGACACTTCAGATTTGTATACTTGGTTCCAAATGCACTTTGGCATGGAATGGCAATTTGCAAAAAGATATTTTACCATTCCGAATAAACTCTAACTCGGTTTCAATGAACATATCTGTCTGCTTATTCCTTTCTCTGTCTTTGAGTCGTTCTCCTGGCCCGTATGGAAAATTCGGGTTGCTGCCCATGTTCAGGCAAATTCTGGTACCACCCTTAGCCCTCCTCAAATTCTTTGCCAATACATTTCTAGAGCTTTTTAAAATTACTCTGAAGGATCTAGCCGAGCATAAAACCATCTCTGATCAAACGCTTGTGCAGTGTGTTTGTTAATTGTAGATGGCCTCTATATTTTGTTTTGCTAATAGGATAATACTAGCAAATTCGAATAATAATTCATTTATCACATACTAATTTTTTCAAGTTTCATTCTCTATGAGAAACAAGGACTTAACTTCATAAAATTTTACTTTTTCATCAGATTCGCCCTGTAGGTATCCAGAGGCCCACAAGAAGAATAATACAGGTATATTTTAATGAATAGTTTTTCTTTTCACTGCTAGAGTCAGGGTCCAATCAAGGTGTAGTCGCCGGTTATGTTGGACGGGTTTCATCTCCAGAGAGACTAATTGATAGTTTGCACATACCCATCCTTCTCACTGGGGTAAAATAAAATAATATTTGTACAAAAGCATTGCCGAAAAGTTCACACATGGTCAAAGTGGGATTAGACGGAATAGCTTAAAGGGTCTTCGATCTAGTGAAATCACTACTACTAAAGTAGTTGACACACGTGGTCGATCGTTCCTTTGTAAGCCCGTGCAGGATGTCGTCCAGAGAGAGGGATCTAGAGGGAGAAGTAATGATCTCTCTGTCAAGAGTTTTACTTAGCAGAAGTCAAACGAAATCTATGCAATTACAATAGGGTGCGCATGAATCCTTGTATATGGGTGTGCTTGTTACGCTTTGAGTATTTCGATATCTATATTATTCTCAAGATACGAATGACGTATATATACCGTTCGTACTTGGGATGTTTATGTGTCATATTTGGAGGAAGATTCTTTCGTTTTGGGGAAGGCCAAAGGTAATTTGAGCGGACCAGTACACCTTTACTTAGCAAGCATGGAAAGTTTTCATGCTCGGAATATGGACAAATTACAGTCAGTTAAGCAGCCCTTTTGCTTTTTAGTAGAAGTCAAACATTATTTGAAAACTAATTTGTAGACAGGATATCTCATGGGGAACGAAACTGAGGGAACTCATACTTGGCATGTGGACGTCCATATTGACTACATTACTCTTATTTTTCTTGATGAAGGTCGAAGGTTCGAGGTTAACAAAGGCTAAAATGAAACAAACTTGGTGAAAACGATGTCATAAAAGCAATAACTTTGACATATCTCATATCTAACATGAAGATGGCCCACAATGAGATCGACAAACTCTGTGGCTTTGGTCACGCTTGGCAAAGTCACAACCACTTTTCGAAGTGGGTGTGCACAACCTTCCACGGGAGGGGCACAATAAAATGAAGGACTGCTCGTGTCTGCAGGCGTCGTGGTGACTATATAAACATTGTTTCTTTCAACAGTCAAATGTTCGACCACCAACCTACCGACTGTTCCTGACGGGTCTTTTGATTGTGCCCCCAACTCTAACGTATCAATGGGTGAAGCATGTGCTCTATCATGTAATGGTGGATTCTATGCAGCTTACTCCAACCAAGTAGTATGTGAGGCAGGAACAAGTGATCAAGAAGGAAAGTGGTCTGAGGGAAGCTTTGTGTGTCGTGGTTAGAATTGTCAAAATTATTTTTGTTTTATAATCTTCCTAGGAAAAACAGTTACATCTGAAGCTGTAAAGCCAAATGGTTAAAAGGAGGCTTTACTTAAAACAGATGTTTGAGCTTCAGTCTAAGAATAAGATATTCCTTATGATATTTATTCTGCAATGGCATGTAATGGGTCTTTTGAAAGTGTCCGTTTTCAGTCCTCCCAACACTGACGTATGAATGAGTGAAGCATGTGTTCTATCATGTAATGGTGGATTCTATGCAGCTTACTCCTCTTACTGCATTAGCAGGATTACAGGGGGCAAGGGGGCTTTTGCCCCCACTTTTTCCAAAGCTTAAAAATAATAAAAATAATATTAGATAAGCGAAAGGGAGTGAAACCAAAGAAACTATAGGAGAATTTTCAATACCCTATTATGATTTAACTTACAAATACCATACACCTGCTAGGAAGATTTTTCTCGGTGCGCTTTGGCGCACCCCAGAGAAAACTGACTAGTACAATTGAAAATTTAGTCTGGCACCCGCAAAATTTCTTTCAAAGCATGGACGTCTCCTACGCGCTACACTATTATGACTTAAAGCTCTGAAATAGGGGACACTGGAAGTACCAATGTAGATTATTAAATGCACCATGGTCCTTGCAAACAAAATCCCAAACCCTACCCATGTACAGGGAATCGCATTTCTCGATAAAGTTTTCGGCGTGAACGTAAAATAAATTGTTTCATCAGTACTGCTGTACTGCGCGCTGTGTGTGGGAAACCTTTGGTGGAATTGCCTCGTTATTACTTTCTTCTGTAGGACAGCTTGAGTAAATTACCATTTCCAAAAGCCCCGCTACACCTCTCGCTGTTCACTTTTTCCACCAACTACCCACCATCCTCAGCAAATTGACTGACGGTCTTAAATTTGCAATCATCAATATTTCATTAGCATTTCAAATTACACCTAGAGGAAGCAGGATATTACCAAGAATTGGTCCAGAATGACCAAAAAAAGCCGTCATATTTAAAAATTTACTCTCAGCCCTCAGTCACCAGCCTCCGACTTTGCACCTTCGGCGCTCGCAGTTAAAGGCTTGCCAGCCACAAATTCCCAAGATGCAGCCCCTAAGAAAATTACTTCCCTGACACTTTAAGCGCCGATGCGCTTGGTCATGTCCATGTAAAAACTACCTGTAAAACATTTCATTGTTTTGTTAGATTATAATATACTCCTCAACCTTCAAAATCGACACTACCTTTTCACTAATAAAACAGTTGATGGGTCCTTGTCCCAGACCATCCACAAAAATGAAATATGAAAGAAAGAACCAAAGAGCAGGATAAAGGTTCCTATATCCTGCTCTATGGAAAGAACATGCGACTGGAGAAATCAGGAAAATTTCAATTCAATTAAAGAACAATTCTGCATTTAAGACTATAAAGGAAAACAACAGGCTGCACTTAAATGTTTAAAACGCTGTCCCAACGTTGTTTTCGTTCACCCGTTTTAAATATTGTTTCAGGATTCGAGGTTACGTAATAAAGAGCATCTCGCTTCTCATGGTTTTGTACAAACTCTTCCATTATCATTAAACCACCAATGCCCCATGGCAGTACGCAGCGGAGGAGAAAGTTTTTCCTCTCCCTGTTATTTTCAATGCAAAATGATTAAAACAATCGATCTTGTAAATTTGTTGACTTGTTAAAGATTGTTTATATGCAAATTGAAAGGCACGGAAAGTGCCATTTCCGGTACCGTAATATGGGACAGGCGTTTAACAAAGGAGGGGGGTGGCAAGAACTCTTCCCTTGAGGAGACGTTTCTCATCTTTTCTATAACTCATACCCCTAAAAAGTCTAAAAAACGCTGGTTTATTTTTAGCAGGCTTCGCCCCCACCTACTCTGAGTTCTAATCTCCCATTCCTAAAATTATTGTTTCAAAATACTGGAAAACAATCAAAATAATCCATTTCCCCCTCCTTCCTCAAACCCTTAACATTTTCAACCCCTGCCGGTTTTTAGTCATATGGAGTAAGAATATAACTAAAACAAATCAAATTGTAACTTTTGTATTCTGTTTAGTGCTTACCTTATTGATTGTTGATTGCTAAATCATCATTTTAATGCCTACAATTTCGTAAAAAAAAACAGAGCTCGGGGGGCTTCGCCCCTGGACGCCGGCCGGGGCTCTGCCCCCACCAGGGGCCCTAAGGTGCACCCCTGTAACCCACGCCTGGAACCCGCGGCGCTTTCGGCGTCGTTTGGCATTCCACCCCCACTTTCAGTCATCAAATACCCCCCTGCCTCCAAGTCAAGTGCCACAGAGTTGAAGGATAACAACCTTCCTATGTACAATGAGATAACGGCTATGAGGTCCTTGACGGAATTGCTAAATGTAAACTGTTTTACATGTTATGGCAAACGGTTACACACACACTCACACACCCACACACACCCACACACACACCAATTTTAGCAAATATTACTGTAGTTGACCATTTCTAGAGGAAGATTGAGCAAAGGTATTACGTTCCCAACCAAATTATAGGGGAAATTTACATGTTTGTCTTCGAATGATTTATTGATCACCAAACATGCACACTGAATACTGTGCGCCCCACCCCCCATCCCATTTTCGTGGGACCTTAATAAGTATAATGAGGTACATTCAATCCCTAAAGACGGGCAATCGCCCCTTGAATTCGCTATCACGAGGATAGGTTCTTCAACAGCAGCCCAAAATGTCCAAATTTCCTTTGATACAAATCCTAGTGCCACCCTCTAGTAATTGTCCACCCTCTCCTTCCAAAGAGAACTCATAATTGAACAATGCTAGATATTACTTCCGGGTATGTGGGAATAGAGGAATATTAAAGTGAGTAAGCAGTAGCCCCAAGTTTATTTTCATACATCAGCTAAATCTTACAAATCTTCTCTTATTTCCCTTAAAGTATCTTTCATTATGTTTCTAAACAAAAATATTGAACAGTAAGGTTAATCCAAGGAGTTATTCTGCTTAAATTTACAACAAAAAGAGTGTCACCTGATTGAAAGGAACCTTTCCTGAATTAGGATACCGGGGTACACTAATTCAAATTGGGGTGACTCCTTTTTCTAGTTTAATATACAAACACATTATAGTTTAACAGGTTTTGATTAACTGTCAGTCAAAATATGACTAAGACAGGGAGCGTTCGGGGACCCAATGAAAATTTAAAAATTAACACGATGCGATTTACTGAATGGCAATAGAGCCAACTTCACAAATTGGGGGGGGGGTGGGGGGGGGGGGGGGTGGGGGGGGGGGGGGGTGGGGGGGGGGGGGGGTGGGGGGGGGGGGGGGTGGGGGGGGGGGGGGGTGGGGGGGGGGGGGGGTGGGGGGGGGGGGGGGTGGGGGGGGGGGGGGGTGGGGGGGGGGGGGGGTGGGGGGGGGGGGGGGTGGGGGGGGGGGGGGGTGGGGGGGGGGGGGGGTGGGGGGGGGGGGGGGTGGGGGGGGGGGGGGGTGGGGGGGATTTCTAATTAATAATAATTAAAAATAATGTTTGTGAAACATCGGCATACAGAGTATGAGACCCCTCAAAGCTATCCTTCCTGAGCTATCATGAGTTATCATACTCTGATCCTTAGGGGCTAGCAGTAGCAGTAGCAAAATTCCAAATTGGTCCTGTTTTAACAATTAGCTGTAAAACTGGGTGAAAACTTCAGTTTCCAAATCAAAGAAAACTGCGTATCCCCGAACAGCGACACAGTCGGGATATTGCATGAAATTGCCTGCGCGCGAATGATGTTCAATTAAAGCAAGGAGTTACTGCCGGAAAGTTAGATGGTTCGGAGTTTCGATGCGACTGGTTTGTGTATACAAAGCATTGCAATTTACTGTGATACATATACTGCAACATTTTTAGTACTATGCTACTGTATACACCACCCAGACCGTAGCTTCGCGCGTACTTTCAATCTCCAAGCAGGAAGTCGGTGATTGCATAATGTGAGGCATCGTTGATCTCGGGTCACCGTTGATCCTAGGGCATTTACACTACAAGTTTTGATCGGCTGCGCGGGGTCTGATCCTCCCCTCACAACAGGCTCAAAATCGGGCGATCTGATCTGCGTTTACACTACAAATTTGATCTCGAGCAGTGGATCTGACCCCGCGCAGGTGATCAGATCCGGATCTAGTTTAAATGCACCCTAATTCGTAAACTAGATGCGAAGCATCTATCTACATGGTAATTGAGAGATCCCTCAAAGTTTCATTTCATGAAATATGTTAATGAGGCCTTCACAATTTGGCTTCCCATGATCTGAAATGGCCTTTTACCTCCATCAAAAGCGGTAAAGATCTTTTATTTAATATAGGGCACCTGTATGCTAAGTATGTAATTCCGGAAAACACTGTCACTCTCAATTAAGAGAGTTGTATACTAATAAACCCTCGAAATGAGGCAGATGAAAAGTTCTACGTGATAGCAATAGATCAACTACTTTCAGCCTGTCCTCTTCTTTCATATTTTGAAACAAAAAAACTTGCAATATTGGGCCAAGTCAAGTGAACTCATTCTGTTGCCATCTAATAATTCGCATCTAGAAGTATCAAGTTGAAGAGTGTCCTGTGTGGCGGGTACCTCATATACTCAGTTTCTCTATCATCATTGAAAGATTATTTGGTCAGAATCAGTTAAATTAACAGTGTCCTCACTGTCCTTTATAACATACGAGACATACAAAATGTCTGTTTACTAAATATATCTCTGACACATCGAGCATTTTTTTAATTTCAAATCTTCCTTGAAAGGAGCGTGGAGGATCCAGGGGGCAGGGGCCCTGGTCTCAGGAGTGGAGCCAGTTTTTATCCGACTGGGGGCCAAACTCCTCTATGAGGGGAGAGAGAAACCAACCCAAAGCTTTTGACAAAAGTGATAGGTTGCAGGAAAGATGGCGAACTCAAAATTTTAGACCCACCAGTCATGATAACAATTTTAGGGTGCGTGACAGGAAATTGAAAATTTGGATTTTATTGAAGAACATTTGAAAAATTATGTGCTTCATTGTGGAAGAAAATTGGAAAATTGTAGGCTGTGGGTAAAGAACCTGCATTCCGCGAGAGAAATATTAAAGAAACCTGGCGATTCGTTGACTTCGGAGATTGCATAGTTACACCATCACATTCACTGAAGCTCCCCACGAAACTGGGCAGTATCTTTGAAGAGGGATGGGAGGGATATGGGGCGACTTTCTGGTCAGACAGTTGGCCATGGCCCACTTCCCCAACCTGACACTACCCCTGACGGATCCTCTTTAGAAAACCAGTCTTGCTCTTTCTGTTGGCACAACCTTTCCAGAGGTGTAAGAAGCATGTTCTTTTATAGGTGTTTGACAGAAAAGACATGAAAATATCTCAACGAAGTGCACAAGGAGTTAGCACGTAACATCCCAGAATTTTTTGCCAAAATGCCTTTGATTTCGGAAAAAGTGTCCAAGAAAACTATTCATTTTATATTATTGCCCTCAGATGAAGAGTGCAGACCGCGGAAAATGCGCTCGAATGGGCCCCGAAATATTAAAAGTAGGCCTACCATATTTCATTACAAATGTTGCATCCAGACCTTGCACACAGACTCTGTCAATTTCCAAACAAATTATATCTATCAAAACGCAAAATGGTAAATTAATCTCCTAAATATTTTGATTATCAATTATCATAAAATATGTCTTCTAAAAGTACATAACTGTGTTCCTCCTTAATAAACATTAAAACAACCGGCATAAGGTTGACAGCCGTTACGTTGAATGATACTAATACCGTTTTTGACGGTAGTAGACGCATAGGCGTAGGAGGCGGGGCGGGGGGGGGGGGGCTGCAGCCCCCCAAACAAAACTTTTTGTGAAAATTCGGGCAAAATGCCCAGAATTCTAAAAGAAAAATAATGCAATGATGTAGCTAAAGAGTATTAATAGTTTAAAAACTTCCTTGGTAATTAATAAAAAGGTTCTGATTTGAATTGCACCAGCACCTATATATTCCGTATTAATTCATCAGTGCGTTTTTTAATGGTTTAACTTATATCATGATTATCAGTGGTGTATTTGAGGCGCCATGCCCCACCCTCACTGATACTGATTTTTTTCCTACCTAAAATTGGGAAATTTTTTAACACAAATTTTACTTCAAAGGTAGCATATGTGGCACCAGATTGCATGTAAGGACACCTAAATTTTGAAAAATCTTCAAAGAGGAGGAGGTAATGCCGATTTTTTTTTTAGTACCTAAAATACGTAAATGTTTTAACACAAACTTTACTTCAAAGGTAGCATATGTGGCACCAGATTGCATGTAAGGACACCTAAATTTTCATACATTTTCAAAGGGGAGGGGGAACCCCTCCGGTTAGACCCCTCCCCAAGGCCGGCGATCACCAACTTCGGCCAAAGTTAAAACCAATGTAGAAGGTGGTAAAACGGCGTATTATTGTATGTAATTGCACTGTAAAAAACGTTTGGGTCAATTTAACCCAAAAATGGGTCAGGAGGGAAAGGACCTAAAATATTGGGTCAAATAATGACCCAAATAAGACTTCCTTTTACCCAAATTGGGTCAAAATTTGACCAAAAATGTTGGTTCAGTTCCCTCGTGACACAAGAGTTTTTACAGTGTGGCATGCGGTGTGATAAACGATGAATACCCATATAATATCTACATTAACATATTGAAAAACGTGCGTGGAGCGCGAGGAATTTTGGGGTATAGGTCTATTTTTCGGGCAAGTCGTTCCAGCCCCCCCCCCCATCAACTTGGGCTCCTACGCCTACACTGTAAAAGCACTTGGGTCACGAGGGAACTGAACAAAAATTTTGGGTCAAAGTTCCCTCCTGACCCACTTTTGGGTAAAATTGACCCAAATGTTTTCACGTTGTATGGTAGTGGTTATAAGCATATAGCCATGAGGTTGAAAGCGCATGGAAATTTTGATTGTTTTCGAAGGGCATTTTCAAAAATCTTAGTATGGTTTAATGGGGTCATGGAAAAGAAAAAAAACTTATCAACTGTCGGAGCAGTTGACCCTTTCGGGAATGGCATTCACTGCAAATATCTATAGGCTTATCCTGTCTATACTGCGACGTGAATTGACCCATCTCAACTCGTTCATCGCAATGCAAGACAAGATACGATAACAACTAAGCTATGGAGGGTTATGTATAGTAAGGGTGAGACTTGTTCTGTAATATTTAAACAAAATATGAGGGAAAGTAAGAGAGCTGTTCAAAGTTTTGGTTCCTGTTGACGCAATGGGATAAAAACAATAAAGGGATAAACCACGCGTCTTCACGAGCTAGCTTTTTGACAGGAGCTATTAGGGTAAGCTTATGGAGATAGCAGGGGTAGGGTAATTCCATGGCACTCCAGGGTGGTTATTATGGAGATAACATTGTAGGACAAACCAAAGATACACCAGGGTGGATTTAAGTTGTGCTAGTTGAATTGTCAGATATGGTCCACCTTAGTACGTGAAAATTTTAGTCTTGGAAACTGTAGGAGGTGCACGTGTACCCACGGCATCCCCTCGGGATCCGCCACAGATACACACTTTATCGCATCATGCGTGACATGGTGTGAGCTGAAGCTGAAAAAGATTGGAAACAGCCTCGACTGCAGAATAACCTATTCTAAAGCACAAGCGTGTCACTGCAGACTTTCTTGTTTATCATACAAGATTTCCAGTGTAAGCAGGTAAGAGAAAAATTTGCATTTCAACCGCTCTAGATTGCGGGAAAGTGCGTTCGAAGACTCGAAAACACAGAATTTTCACTGTAGGAATAGTTCAACGAGGTCTATCATGCGTGGGCGCCAATTGTGGTGGAAAGAGACATTAAACTGGAATCAGGGTCCATAAGAGCTAACGCAATTGCCCCTTTAATCACCCATTTGTCTATCATATTCATAAACAAAAAAACATAGTTGTTACCCTTCGGAAATTTACATCAGACAGAACCAGCTCAGTCACTAAAGGAAAATTGGTGTGCAAAAGAAAGTAAATGTACATATAGCCTAACCTCGTTTTGAAGACCGAAGGTACTTGCAATAATGATATTGCATGCCTTCGGAAAGCACGAAAATGGAGTCGATGGAATAATGACGTAATCACGCTTATGATGTTATCCTAGTATTCATATAGAATGTGTTTAATTTGTAACTATCTCAGTTTCTGCATTAAAAAAGGGTGGCAGAAGTCATAAGTAGTGACGAACCACCCCTAGTTTACAAAGGGGGTTCGATGTCAAAGGGGTTTGATTTCAAAAACGAACCCATTGACGAACCACGCGTGCGGTCCTGAGTACAAACTTACTATCTTTCTTTTACATGCCTAAGTTTATTGTTATACATGTTCCTATTAACCTATTGCCTTTGAACTATATGACACTTTTATCCCGTACTCGTTTGTGAGTGTCTGTATTTTATTTATTTTGTGTGTGTGTGTGTGTCACCGTTTGCTCATAAAATGTGAAAATTGAAACAGGTTACAATGAACCGTTTGCTCATAAAATGTGAAAATTGTAACAGGTTACAATGAGCAATTCCGTCAAGGATTCCATAGTTCTTATCTCATCTTATATTCTGTACTTGTCGATTTTTTTTTTTCATTCGTAAGTTTTTTTTGTTTCTTATCTAATTTACCGTTTGCTAAGTGTGTCACATAAAACGTAAAAATTGAAACAGTTTACATTGAGCTATTCCTTCAAGTCTGTTTTTCTTGAACTCTTTGACGCTTGACTTGCATTGGGTTCCAGGCGTGGTTCACCTTAAGGCTCCTGGTGGGGGCAGAGCCCTAGTCGGCGTCCCGGGGGCGAAGCTCCCCGGGGCTGTGTTTTTTTTTTTTTACGAAATTGTAGGTATTGAAATGATGAATTTAAGCAATCAACTTCAAATTACATAAGGTAGGCACTAAACAGAATACAAAAAATACAATTTGATTTGTTTTAGTTACATTTTTACTCCTAATGACTAAGAATTGGCAGGAGTTGATAATGTTGAGGGTTTGAGGAGAACGGGAAAATGGATTATTTTGATTGTTTTCCAGGATTTTGAAAGAATATTTTAAGGAATGGGGGATTAGCACTCAGAGTAGGTGGGCGCGTAGCCTACTAAAAAGTAACCAGCATTTTTAGACTTTTTAGGGGTTATGAGTTATAGAAAAGATAAGAAACGTCGTCTCCTTAAGGGAAGGGTTCTTGCCCAGTCTCCCTCCTTTGCTACACGCCTGTCCCATATTACGGTACCGGAAATGGCACTTTGCGTGCCTTTCAACTTGCATCTAAACAATCTTTAACAAGTCAACAAATTGACCAGATCGATTGTTTTAATCATTTTGCATTGAAAATAACTGGGAGAGGGGAAACGTTCCCCTCCGCTGCATACGACCATGGGGCATTGGTGGTTCAATGATAATGGAAAAGTTTGTACAAAGCCATGAGAAGCGAGATGCTCTTTATTACGTAACCTCGAATCCCGATACAATATTGAAACGGGTGAAAGAAAACAACGGTGGGACAGCGTTTGAACCATTTAAGTACAGCCTGTTGTTTTTATTTATAGTCTTAAATGCAGAATTTTCATTACACAAAGAAATTTTCCTGATTTCTCCAGTCGCATGTTCTTTCCATAGAGGAGGGTATAGCAACCTTTATCCTGCTCTTTGGTTCTTTCTTTCATATCTCATTTTTGTAGATGGTCTGGGACAAGCTCCCCCCACCCCCCTCAACTGTTTTAATAGTGGAAAGGTAGTGTCGATTTTGAAGGTTGAGGAGTATATGATAATAAAAAAAAATGAAATGTTTTACAGGTAGTGTTTAATAAACATGGCCAAGCGCATTGGCGCTTAAAGTGTCAGGGAAGTAATTTTCTTAGGGGCTGCATCTTGGGAATTTGTGGCTGGCAAAGCCTTTAACCGCAAGCGCCGAAGGTGCAAAGTCGGAGGTTGGGGACTGAGAGTTGAGAGTAAATTTTTAAATATGACAGTTTTTTTCGGTCATTCTGGACCAATTCTTGGTAATATCCTGCTTCCTCTAGGTGTAATTTGAAATGCTATTGAAATATTTTTCTCATGATGATTGCAAATATAAGATAGTAACCGTCAGTCAATTTGCTGAGGATGGTGGGTTGTTGGTGGAAAAAGTGAACAGCGAGAGGTGTAGAGGGGCTTTTGGAAATGGTAATTTACTCAAGCTGTCCTACAGAAAGTAATAACGAGGCAATTCCACCAAAGGTTTCCCACACACAGCAGTACAGCAGTACTGATGAAACAATTTGTATTAGGTTTACGCTGACAAATTTATCGAGAAATGCGATTCCCTTTACATGGGTAGGGTTTGGGATTTTGTTTGCAAGGACGATGATGCATTTAATAATCTCCCAGTGACCCCTATTTCAGAGCTTTAAGTCACAATAGTGTAGCGCGTAGGCGACGTCCATGCTTTGAAAGAAATTTTACGGTGCTAGACAAAATTTTCAATTTTACTAGTCAGTCTCCTCTGGGGGTGCGCGCGAAGCTCGCCGAGAAAAATCTTCCTAGCATATTTATGGTATTTGATATTTAAATTTTCCTTCACTTAACATTGCAAAATTTAATCATAACAGGGTATTGGAAATTCTCCTATAGTTTCTTTGGTTTCACTCCCTTTTGCTTATTTATTTATTGTTTTTATTATTTTTAAGCTTTTGAAAAAGTGGGGGCAAGTGCCCCCTTGCCCCCTGTAATCCCGACTATGCAGTTAGAGGAGTAAGCAACACAAAATCTACCATTACATGATAGAACCCATGCTTCACTCATTGATACGTCAGTGATGGGAGGACTGAAAACGGACACTTTTAAAAGACCGATTACATGCCATTGCAGAATAAATATTATAAGGAATATCTTATTCTTAGATTGAAGCTCAAACATCTGTTTCAAGTAAAGCCTCCTTTTAACCATTTGGCTTTACAGCTTAAGATGTAACTTTTTTTCCTAGAAAGATTATAAAAAAAATAATTTTGACAATTCTAACCACGACACACAAAGCTTCCCTCAGACCACTTTCCTTCTTGATCACTTGTTCCTGCCGCACATACTACTTGGTTGGAGTAAGCTGCATAGAATCCACTATTACATGATAGAACACATGCTTCACCCATTGATACGTTAGTGTTGGGGGCACAATCAAAAGATCCGTCAGTAACAGTCTGTAGGTTGGTTGTCGAACAGGTGACTGCTGAAAGAAACAATGTTTATAAAGTCACCACGACGCATGCAGACACGCGCAGTCCTTCATTTTATTGTGCCCCTCCTGTGGAAGGTTGTGCACTCCCACTTTGAAAAGTGTTTGTGACTTTTCCAGGCATGACCACAACCATAGAGTTTGTCGATCTCATTGTGGACCATCTTCATGTTAGATATGAAATCTCTCAAAGTTATTGCTTTTATGACATCGTTTTTGCCAAGTTTGTTTCATTTTAACCTTTGGTGACCTTGAAACTTCGACCTTCATCAAGAAAAAAAAAAGAGTAATATACTCAATATGGACGTCCGCATGCCAAGTATGAGTTCCCTCAGTGTTGTTCCCCATGAGATATCGTGTCTACAAATTAGTTTTCAAATAATGTTTGACCTCTACTAAAAAGCAAAAGGGCTGTTTAACTTACTATAATTTGTCCATATTCTGAGCATGAAAACTTTCCATGCTTGCTAAGTAAAGGTGTACTGGTCGGCTCAAATTACCTTTGGCCTTCACCAAAACGGAAGCATCTACCTCCAAATATGAAAAATAAATTTCCCAAGTAGGAACGGTATACGTCATTCGTATCTTGAGAATAATATAGATATCGCAATACTCAAAGCGTAACAAGCACACCCATATACACGCATTCATGCGCACCCCATTGTAATTGCATAGATTTTGTTTTCCTTCAAGAAATAAAAAACCCTCGACAGAGAGACGTCACTTCTCCCCCTAGATCCCTCTCTCTGGACAACATCCTGCACGGGCTGACAAAGGAACGATCGGCCACGGGTGTAAAGTACTTTAGTAGTAGTAATTTCACTAGATTGAAGACCCTTTAAGCTATTTCGTCTACTCCCACTTTGACCATGTGTGAACTTTTCGGCAATGCTATTGCACAAATGTTATTTTATTTTACACCAATGAGAGGGATGGGTATGTGCAAACTATCAATTAGTCTTTCTGGAGATGAAACCCTTTAGGCAAAAATAATCGGAGACTACACCTTGATTGGACCCTGACTCTAGCAGTGAAAAGAAAAACTGTTCATTTAAAAATATACCTTCATTATCCTTCTTGTGAGTGAAGACGAGGGCCTCTGGATACTTACAGGGCGAATCTGATGACAAAGTAAAATTTTATTAAGGTAAGTCTTTGTTTCTCATAGAGAATGAAACTTGAAACAAAGTATGTTATAAATGAATTGTTAATCGAATTTATTAGTATCATCCTATTAGCCAAACAAAATTTAGGGGCCAACTACAACAACCGCATTGCACAAACGTTTGATTAGAGACGAATTTTTGCTCAGCTAGATCCTTTAGAGTAATTTTAAAAAGCTCTAGAAATGTATTGGCAAAGAATTGGAGGAAGGGTAAGGGTGGTGCCAGAATTTACCTGAACATGGGAAGCAACCCGAATTTCCATACGTGCCAGGAGAACGACTCGAAGACAGAGAAAGGAATAAGTAGACATATATTTTCATCGCAACCAAGTTGGAGTTTATTCGAATGGAAAAATTTCTTTTTACAAATCCCCATTCGATGCCAAAGTGAATTTGGAACCAAGTCTACAAATCTGAAGTGTCATGCTTTGTAACAGATGAGTTCTTCAGGAAAATCTGACATATATGGTGAATTGCATACAGAACACATGGGGCCAAATGGCTCAGGTAGTACTCCAAGACTATAACGCCTACGCTTATTTACAGGAACAACACATGGCGGGTCGATGGCCTTTATCCGAGATGATACGAGTTGTTTCGTACCAAACCTAGTGCAGAAGTTTGCACAAAGAATATAGACAGCGCCGCCGAAAGCAACTTTTTGGTTGCAGACAGTAAACACGGTGGGTCCCTCTGCCTGTCTCAAGGAGAAGGTAGGGGTCTTTAATGACACAGGAGAGTGTAAAGTAGGTCATATGCTCGTATGGTATGGGCGGGCGTACCTACTCACTGGCGTTTCCAGAGATATATACCAAATGCATAGGGCAAACTTAAGGTTCTTGCTTCCCAGTTAAAACCGTATTGATTCGGGTCAGACTCATTAAAGGCGTGAGGACATATCTATTTACAGGCGCCTGATTTCTAGAGTAGATTTTTCTATGGAAGTTGAAATCAGCAAACAGTTTCAACATAAGATACAGAAACTCAAAGCGGTATCCGAAGTTTGGAGTTAAAAACGGCTTATTTAATGGTCCTCTATGTGGATTTATATTTCCTTTAAATATCCTTTGTACAAAGCGTTGGGAACATTTAACTACTTTTTACGAATAGGATCTTGAAATAATGTCAAATAAAGGCTCTGTGAATTCTACTTTCCCCATAATGGCTAAACCAACAGGCTAGGAAGATTCTGTAATTATGGTAAGTGGGAAATCTATCAAAGTTACTTTATGATGTCTTAAGTTAACACAGTCTGCATTTACATTATTTTTTCCGTACCACCTTTGGTGTTTTTGCAGTACCACCAAAATCGATAAGGTTTTTCTACTCAATATGGAACATCCCCAAGCTTAGTATTCAATTTGACTTTGAATACCTGCCAAAATTTGCTGACCTGATATTAAACATGCTGAGTCTGATATTTGTTTGGGGTACCCCTATTTTTCATACAGTGTTACAAATTACCATCTTTGGCTCCAGATGACCTCTGAATACGACGGCAACCCTCATAAATGGTTTATTCAATATGCAACACGTACATAAGTATGAGACTTGTCAATACTACCACGCCATTTAACCAGCGTCCTCCCCCCGAGATCACCTTATCCCCCACAAAAATTAAAAGCTCTTCCAGCTTCACGCATGGGGACCCCTAACTTTCGTAGTGGGGATAAATATGTACTATATACTAACGTTAATATTCCGAAACCTGCAAGAAATAATAAGTGTTTTGAAATGCAATCACATTGACTAAGCTCATAAAGCTTTTATTGTTCTATTATGTGAATAAAAGTATTTTCAAGAAGAAATATGCAAAACTCAAGCTCATTCTCAAACTATCCATATATACAAGAACGTTGTTCTAAAATCTTTTTACCTTCTACGGTTACTCATTTTGGCTTCTCTGGTGATTGAACCTTTTCCTACGAAAATCACATGGTGAAAACCTATTAAGTTCTTCCTTTGGAAGTGAATTCTTAATCCAGCTTAATTACGTCAAATTTTAGTTTTATGTATTTTGGTTCTCCACTCTTTGTCACATGCGGCAAACTGCGATAATGCAGGTAAAAGCATGGCACCTTAAAAAGTAGGTCAAATTTTTTATTAAAATCACACATTGCCCTACAAAAAATCACATAAAATTCACTAATTTTCACACCCAACCATAGTTTTACACAGTATGACACGGTTTTTCCAGTGTGGTATTGGAACTTTTGCCACACAATTTTTTGTAAGGGTACAATCTTGACTTAAATCGACTTGGTATCACTGCTAAACTTCACGGACCTGATAGTCTGAATGCAAATAACACGTGAACAATGCACGTCCGAGGGAAGTGTATGTATATCTCACAACCATAAATATTGAAAATAAAAAAAATATCCATACCTGCTGTACTGAGATATCATTTTTGCAAGATTTCAGCATTTCACCTTCGGTGACATCAGACGACTTTTGAACTCAAGTGGGAGTAATTTGGTTCTTTTTCTTTCATATAACTTATCCAAATCTCAAGTAAGAAATTATCCACGCCTCCTAACTTCCAATATGGTGCGAACAAGTATAATAGTGTTTGACCTTCTAGCAACTAGTAAGATGATTTCAACGAGTACGCCGTCGAAGGTCCTGAAATAGTCAAGCTTTCTTCAGAAGTGGCTCTGACTTCTTCAGGACTGATACAAGGAAGCAAGTGCAGTGAAGTTATATAGTTATGCTGCAACCCTGATTGGTGGATTCTGTGTTCTGATTGGCTGATTTGTTTGCGTTCTGATTGGACAGCTGAATTGAGGATTCTGTGCTCTGGTTGGCCGATTTATCTGTGTTCTCATTGGATGAGGCAAGTGAGAAAGGACCATGGTTGGATGTAAAAAGACTGTTCCACATGTGGCTGACATCTTTTCCATTCATCCTGTTAATAGTGGATTTTTCATTGACCCTAATCTCTAGAGTCTCTCTAATTAGCCGCATCCCTAAATGTTGAACTTTAACAATGCTTTTGGCATCTACCCATAGAGGTGTGTGGTTATTGCAGTGAGCATGCTCAGCCAAAGCAGGACCTTCCACCTTACCTTTTTCTGTAGCTCTCTTATGCTCAGCTACTCTCACTCTGAGTGGGCGTTTTGTTTGACCAATGTACTGTTGTCCGCAGCTACATGGAATTGAGTAGACACAAGCAGTGTGGGATTTTGTGCAAGGGGTCTTTGGGCTGGATGAGGATATACCGTAGCTTTTGAGATCGGGAATAGAAGGTTTTTACTCCTGCGCGATTCAAGATTCTGGTTATCCTCTTAGACATCACTTTGACGTAGGGCATGAAGGTGAGGCCTTTGTTATACTCTTCGCTTGCCTTCTTTTTTGTCAGTTGTTGGGTTTGTTTCTTCACAGCTCTGTCCACATAGTGGGTGGGGTAACCATTTTTATGTAAGGCTTTAGTAATGTGATCAAGTTCATTGGATACTTTATCCTCATCCCAAAGTGTTAAAGATCTATGAACCAGTGTATTCACCACGCTATTTTTGGCAGAGACATGGTGATTGGAGGAGAAGTGAAGGTGAAACACTGTCTGTAGGTTTCCTGTACACTGATAAAGATAGCTTGCTATCAGTTTTTTGTACCTTGACATCCAGAAAAGGAATAACGCCATGGTTTCAAATTCTATGGTGAATTGAATAGCAGTGTGTTGATTGTTCAAGTGATTTAGAAGTTTGTCAAGTTCTTCACGACCATGTCGCCACAGTAGCGTGTTCCAAGGGGGGGGGCAGGGGGGCACAGCCCCCCCCCCACTTCCGAAGTCAGTCGGGGGAAAATCCCTTAGTCGGGGGAATTTAAGGGTTAGGGGAAGAGAAAAAGATTTAAGAGACACACTGAAAACTCAACAGGGATGGTTCCAGGTGGGAGCAGGGGGCCCGCATTGGGGAGTCTTAATCGATACAATAGAGTATGCAGTCCCTGACGGCGTCGGAGAGAGGACAATTTCTCTAATAAGAACCGAAAATTTTCTGCGCGCTACCCGCGCTGTACAGTCACTCCAGGATCTTCAGCAGTTCCATTCCACATTGCTAGATAGCACAGGTCCAGCCATCCTTACCACGAAACATGTAGGTAGAGCACACTGTTTATGTGGAGGTCGAAAGTTCCATCCCATGTCACTAGGCCTAGTTCCTGTTCTCTTGTGTGTGTCATGCGGTACGGTCAGTTTGCAAGCGACTCACGGACCAAAGTTTTGCTATTTCATAGGGGAGGGTGTACTCCAGGTGTTTCGATAAAATGTATGTTATACTCGATATGATCTAGAACCCCCACAGTTTTTCTTTTTTTTCTTTATGTTCTTAATGATCACATATCTTTTTTGTGGAAGTCTACCAAAAATTTTCGCCCCCTTTGCAAATTCAAGTTTCAGATTCCAAAGAACACTAAATATAAAGTGCGCAACTCGGCTCATGAAGAATTAAGTGATATTATGCAAAATATGCCCTGAAATGGCATGGGATAGTAAGACATATCCTCTTGTCACCACCTCTTCGATAGAAGGACTGTCAAAGCTTGGGGTCACTGGCATGGCCCAGCCCTCAGTCGGGAAATTCTGTCGCCATTTATGATCGGTTTACCTATTTTGGCTTTCTGCAATGAAACCCAACTGAGATTTTCGGTACGCTTTGCCCACTCTTCCTCAGTTCTGTTACTTATAGCTAAATACAGTTCAAACCATTTCCACCTTTTCAAGTAACTGAAAAAGTTGAATACATGAATTAAGGTAAATTGGGAATTTCACCTCATGTCACCTCATTTAGTCAATGTTCTCTTGGGTCTGTAGTGCGGTACAGCTATAGGACACGAGGAGAAAAGTACGATATAAGTTATGCCCGATAGGGACCAACTGCCAGGACAATTGACCTGAATTGGCTTTTAACAAGTACCGATTCTTTTCAGTGTAGGATAACCCAAAAAATTTTCGCTCGCTTCTCGTGCTTTGCAATTTCACACTTTACATTCTGGGCCGAAAACATTAAATCAGCGTCGAAACTACATTTCTCTGGTATATAAACATTTTATGAAATATATGTCCCACAATCATGGCATAGTTTAGTGCACATATTTTCTTTGGATCCCTCCTCGCCATCCCCTTGACAGCATCGGGCTGTCAGGGCTTCGGGTTGCTGCCTCTGCCCGTCTAGCCACCCGTCGGGCAAAATCCTGGCGCCATCCCTGGCTCTCAAAACTTGGAAGTATAGCCTGCAGAATGAAATTAGGACAGAACTTTTTCATTATGGTCGTTTACCAAAGGATAGAGCTCTTCCAATCGCCCTTAAGTGAATATCAGACAGGATGCTATCAGTATCAATATCTGACCCATGGTGCAGGTAGGCCTACTATCATTAAGTTTCCTTCGCGCTTCGTGCTAGTCACCTTAACCACTTTTCTGTAATGGTAAAACTGTATAGGTTTAAGCATGAAACAGTGCCGTTAACTTTTGCGATCATCTCAAGCAGCCTTCTTGACTGGCCTCGTGATCTTACAGTCCTGTCAATGTAGGCTATGTGACACATACTGTAGCCTCCTGCAGCTTACAACTCATAGAGGATAACTTGAACTCTCCGTCATTGGCATCGAATTTCACAAAATCTGAAACAAACGAAACCTGATTAATAAGGCCTCTAGAATCAATTTACGGCGGTCTTATTACCTTATATTGCAGGAGCTTCCGGGGGCTTCTCCCCCTGGACCCCCAGCGGGGCTCTGCCCCTGGACCCCGCCAGGGGCCCTAGCGCGGGCACCTGGACCCCACGCGTGTAAACTCGCGCTTCGCGCTCGTGGTGCACCTTCGGTGCACTTGTGACACCCCTCCATGTCAGTCGGGGGAATCACAGGTTGTGCCCCCCCCCCCCACCTCCGAAATCCTGCACACGCCACTGTGTCGCCATACCACAAAGGTAAGGTGGCAGGTTCTGCTTTCACTGAGCATACTCACTGCGATCACCACACATCTCTATGGGTACACTCTCAAAACGTTGGGCAAGTTTTTGGTTGGGTAAAACATTTTGGTTATATGTTGGTCAAACTTTGCCCAAATAGTGGTTAAAACTCCCCTTCAATGCACGTTTAATGCATCATCCAACTATTGGTTAAAATGGTGACACGCTTACATTAAACGGTTGGGTATATTTTCTATTTACCCACTTTTTGAGCAACTAATTGCTAATTATCATAGTGTTTGCTTAAAAGTTGGGCAAATTGTTCGTTACAGGTTTTGCGGCGAACAACCGAACACTTAACTCGATTTGGCTCTGCATTTCTCCTAATTATGGGGCTTCGTGTTGATACTCCGAAAGATCCATTTAACATATTAGTCGTTTGCATAGAAGGAATACTCGGAAATTCTGTTTGGCGGCAGAATTGGGCTCTATTTCACAAAAAGTGTGAAAATAGTGCTTCGAACTAGCACACTGTTGTATGAGTTTTGACATCAGTTATCGATCACTGAACGGGGTATTCGCTATCACGAATTCAAAACGTTACTTTGTTGTGCGTAGTGATAACCCTATGGTTGAACGTTATGGAACTGCCACAGTTGTATGTAGATCAGTGGTGTGGACTTGTGTTTTAATTCCAAAAGTGCTTTTTAAACCTGATTGTTTCGGACAATATAGGCCTACACGAAAGTCTGTGACAAACCAAACATACTAAGCCAAGGCGTTTGAATTGAACGTGTCAATATAGATGCTGTTTTGTATTCGGGTTTCGGACAGCAGGTATAATATTTTAATTCACAAGCACAACGCACAATAAATATATAACTGCTTAAGAAGTTCTTATGATGTCTTTCCCAATCAATTAAAGCAATTTTAACAACTGTTGTGTACAAAGGTCACCTAAATCTCCTGGGAAAGAAATGCCCAGCATGCATGCATGCTATTCTGAAGTAAGGAAAGCACCAACGGTTAGGCAAAAATGGTTAACATAAAACCAACGGTTGGTTAATAAATTTGCCCAACAGCTTGATGAAAGAAATGCCCAACAAGTAGGCATGTTTTGAAATGCTCATTTACCTAACAGTTGGGTAATTTTCCTCCCAACAATTGGTTCAAACTTCACCAAATTTGGTTGGTCAAAATTTTGACCAACTGTTTAGGTTGTTGAATAGATGCTCAGTGTTGTTCAAAAAGTTGGGTAAAATTTGCCCATCTTTTTTAAGAGTGTAGATGCCAAAAGCATTGTTAAAGTTCAACATTTAGGGATGCGGCTGATTAGAGAGGCTCTAGAGATTAGGGTCAATGAAAAATCCACTATTAACAGGATGGATGGGAAAGATGTCAGCCACATGTGGAACAGTCTTTTTGCATCCAATCATGGTCGTTTCTCACTTGCCTCATCCAATGAGAACACAGATAAATCGGCCAACCAGAGCACAGAATCCTCAATTCAACTGTCCAATCAGAACGCAAACACATCAGCCAATCAGAACACAGAATCCACCAATCAGGGTTGCAGCATAACTATATAACTTCACTGCACTTGCTGCCTTGCATTCAACAATAGGTCGAGTCATGGTTTTGTAAATTTTCAAAGTCGTGTCAGGAGTGGCAAGTGGGTTGTCCTTAGTACCGGCAATTCTGTAAAGTGACGAGACTTGCTTGCCCATTCTCAAAGCTGTGTCGTTGTGGTGTCGACCTATTGTTGAATAGCTGCACCATCTCTCATGCAAACGAAGGACTCACTCATAGAGAATTACGAACGCACTCAACGACGGGCATGTAGGATTGCACACCACTTAGACAGACAGCACCCATCACGGGAAGTACTAGACATAGCGGGACTCCCAACTATTAAACAGAGGTTCCAGGACTTACACAGAAAATTTCTTGCAAATTGCAAGCACAAGGACCGACAAACTCGAAAATTCATTAGGAAAGAACTCAAACTTCGACCATTTTACCTCCGACAAACTCCACTAGAAGGACTTACAAAGGAAATTTGGAAGAACCTAAAGTAGAGGGCGCACCACCGAAAAGAAGACCAGCCACCGAAGAAGACATCAGCCAGGGAGAAGAATGGCAAACCCTGAAGAAGGGTCCCTGCCGAAGCATCCACACCCTGAACAAGGGTCACTGCGCCAACGATACCAACGATTAAAACCATTACCACCGAGAATGGCCCTACTAGTCTCCGGTAGCCTTCACTTCGCCGTGTTGGGCCGGGCGTCGGCTGGTTTGGGGGTGTCTTGGTTGTTTGGGGGAGACTGAGCTGGTGGCTTGGAGCCTCTCTGTCCGGTCTTTCTCCGCCCTTGCCGGTTCGGCGTGTTGCGGTTGTTTGGTGTTTTTGCTCTCTCTGGTCTCGGGAATTGGTATGTCAGTGACTCATTTTCTCCGGCTCTCGGGCCTTATGAAGCACCTCCGGGTGGAACAGAGTAAACGAGTCATGTACATACATACTTCCTTGCATCAGTCCTGAAGAAGTCAGAGCCACTCCTGACGAAAGTTTGACTATTTCAAGACCTGCGACGGCGTACTCGTTGAAATCATCTTATTAGTATGAATTCCCGTCGTGAAAGCCTTTCTACTTACTTCTAGTAACTCCCTATGTCCTTTGACCTCCACCTAAAACAAAAGGGCATTTTCTCCAAGTAAAACATATCCAAATAACAAGTACTTGACCGGTGCGCCCTTGATTTCTTGCTTTGCAAAATGTGCTGTTTTCAAAACTCCTTTCCCAAAATATTTCAATTTACCTTTATCTCAAAAGTGAACTTGTAACAAATGAGATCTCAATGCTCAATGAAGACAATGTTTAGATGCAATCTGAGAAGTACCTTTACTAACATTTGCCCAGTATGCCTCATACAAACAGGTTGCCCTGGAGCACGACCCCCACCCCCAGAATGTCACTAAAACTGCGCATGGACAATGATATCTTAAAGGTGGGTGTCAGGTATGTGCAGAGGGGTACAATTTCCATGCTTGTCACAGGAGACACTTTCAGTAGCTATGTTCCTACAATAATGCACTTTTTGTCTCACATCGGAATCAAATAGCTCTAACCATCTAAAAAAGAAGAAGATACTTACTTAATAAATCACCAAGTTTTACATCCTTTTTTGAGGCAAAACGTTTGCAAATTGTTTCAATTCCATCACAGTCGACCCTCTTAATGTTTAGGTTACGTTCTCCCAGGGGTATTCGAGTGTAACAGACGGGTTCACCTGAAAGAAAATATAATCATTTTTCTGCACCATTATTGTAATAAAATTATCCTCATTTGCTTCTACAGACATTGTTTGCACCTATCCGATTATAGAATTATTGATGTAAGGTTATTGTCCGAGGAACTTAAAAATGCCTATGAAATACGTACTTATTCATATTATTAATAAAATCATAATTGTTTAGTCCCATTTTACCCACGTCACTTTTTTAATGGCAACCACAAAAGCCAGCTTGTTTAAGGGTGTAATTCGCAAAGCACGTTTGTCAAGGCTAGTAAAAAGTGATAAATAAATCAAAGCCAGAGTCAGTTGGAGAAGCTTCACTTCTCCATGGCAACAATGATTTGCAATGTAACAATCTTAAGAGCGTCTTATGCATGCACTACAGTCCAGTAATCGTTTTCACTCCAGCGGTATAGGACGCAATCGTTTAGCATGGTAGGTAATCTAGACTTACATTTTCTGACAGATTACATTTGTATGCGCTGTTGTATAACCGGTAAATTTAACGTGCACAAGCTCTCTCCGAGTGACTCCAGTGTGGCGCCTAAAATAAGCATGACATCATGTGAGAAATAAAATATTTTCCAATTGGCTACTGTGGGTAGCACAATGGCGTAGTTACAGGGGGCAGAGGGGGCGCCCCCCTGGCTTGGAAATTTAGAAAATTCGGAAATTTTCGAATATCCCAAACATAGCTAAACGTTAAAAAATTTCCGAAAAAGGGTAAAAATTTCCGAAAAATATAGCAAAATGTAGCGAGATATATCAAATTTTTCTTTGCCTCTCTACGCTCGGCATCTAATAGAACTTCTACATATGGCAAAATACAGCAAAATGTAATGATATCATCATTTTTTTCTTTGCCTTGCTATGCTTGGCATCAAATAATTCTTATATATGGCAAAATATAGCAAAACGTAGTGAAATATATCAAATTTTTCTTTGCCTCGCCTACGCTCGACGTCTAATAAAACCTAATGGTTCAATAGAATTCATTTCTATAAGACATTACGTGGTTATTATTTATAAATATCGTTTTCTTTCCCTACTCGGTGAAGATAATGGGTGAATACAATTTTTAAGATTTTGGTCACTGTATTAGCAGTGGCGTAGCCAGGGGGACGGGGGGGGGACGATTTCCCCCTCTGGAAAAATCTTGGGGGAAATTTTGAACGTGAATATATGGTGAAATTTGGGCATGATCTGGTAAAATTTTAAATTTCTCAACCAGTACACTTTACCTATTTAAAAGTATATGCCACACTGGCACAACCAGTCCTCATAAAGGTTTTCAGAGATGGAATGATGACACCATGCTTATAGTTGGACTAGTTATGTTTTACTATAATTTGTTTTATACAGCATGGGATCTCTGGACAGGGCCGTAGCTAGGGTCATATGTTTAGGGGTGTGACGGTCCCAAATTCCGACTGGATGGATATTTTTCCAACTGAATGGTGGCGCGTAAATTGCACCATTTTTATGCGCCCTGCGTTTACATACAGCAGAGGGGATCCTTCCTTTGTCACTACATAAAGATGCCGTCGTGGGGGAGGGGTCTAAGGAAAGGGGTTGACCCCTCACCTTTGAGAAATTTTTGTTAATTTGAGGTTGCTTAGATGCAAAATGGAGCTATCTTTGGGGTATTTTTGGAGCTGATCATCTATGGCTAGAAAATGTCCATAATTAAATGAATTCTAATTTTTCCGACTGCTTTGATTCTTTTTCCAAATGAGTGGCGGCCCGTAAATTGCATTTTCGTTTGTATGAGCGTTATTTTTGAATGATACAGCAGTGGGGATGCTTCCTTTGTCACTTCATAAAGGTACCGTCCTGGGGGAGGGCCTAAGGGGAGGGGGTGTCCCCTCCCATGTGAGAAATTTTTGTTAAGGTAAGGTTGCTTTGATGCAAAATGGTGCTATCTTGGGATACTTTTGGAACTGGTCATATATGGCTGGAAAATGTCCATATTTTAGTGAATACTAAGATTTGGTTAGGTGAAAGTAGAAAGTATCTTGTCTAAGAGAAGAATACGTTGTCAACAAACCTCCTGAAGCCCCCCCCCCCCTTTTGACTACTTTAATGCCTTCTATTCTGGCATGTACAGGCCTCCTGGAAGCTCTGGATCAATTACATAAAATGGGGCAATGACATAATGCTTATTACCTGGCATCTAAATAATAATATAGAGTATGACGCCAAGCACTTTGCATCTATCGTATTTTTACTAATTTTGAACAAAAATCCAGACGAACAGCTTCCAGCAATGGGAATGGGCGGGAGGGAGAGTATAGGTGCAGAAAAATGATACTAGACCTCCCAGACAGGTATAGCAAAAGGGGATTAGGACTAACAAGCGCCTTTCAGAATGTGCAACTAGTTTATCCTATAAAAGTTCACTGGTACGTTGTGCTTATAATGTTCATAAGTGATACAACGCGGATCGTGAGGATTGCGCGCGAAGCGCCTCCGAAATTTGGGGTTATACTTCAATGCCAAAATGAAAAACCTGCACGCAGGCTCAGCCAGGGGTGGTGCTTTGATTTGCCGACATGGGGGGGGGAGCGTCCTGACCGGGGGCCAGCTACTTTTAGTCCCGACAGATGCAATGGGTTGCCGAACTCAAAATATAAAGGCGCGCGAAGCGCGCCGAAAAATTTGGGGTTAATATTGAATTTTCATTAAGGAAAGTTGAAAAAGTTTGGGCTTTTATTGAAGAATCTGGACAAAACCAAGAAGTTTGTTCGGGTTACTGCCTGGTCGTCGTCGGGGATTACATTCTTTATCTTACCAATTAAGGATCTCCTACGAAACTGGAAGATCTTTTTCTTACAAAATTTGTTTGCCACGATGGCGAGGCTGAAGAAAGATACTTTCAAAAGTTAGGAAAAAGAGGAAAGAACTTCGCAACGATGCATTTTTGTGTTTCTCTAGAATCACGCCTACACGGAAGAACAACATTTGTGGAAACGTTGAAGAAGTCCAATATGTTTGAAACGGGGCGTTACCACTAGAAAGAACTGTTGATGAAAGCGCGCTTAGCGCGCGAATTTTTTTGAAGTTATAGAAAGAATCGTTACAGAACTTACTGGCTACGGGACTGATAAATAGACGTTTGGAATATTTTCTGAGTATATCTATGTCTTCACCAATATTTGTCCATATAAAATTTTGCGCAATTTTGTGGGGCTCGGGAAAATTTGGGGGGGGGGGGGCTAAAGCGCCCTAGCTCACATAGAACGGGTCTGGTATAATTACCTTAATAATGCTCATGACATTGATTGTAAATCGTGACTCATGCGCTCGAAGCCCGCCCAAATTTTTATTAAATAAGATTTCCATAATAAAACCTGCATTCAGAATCTGCATCGAGATACTTTCAATTGCCCAACAAACCAACATGCCACTCAAAAAGCCAGTCTTTTACCTGGTAATTTCTAAACAGCTTTCAACTTCTGCTGTTGTGCTTCTCCGAAAGTTGCTATCGGAAGATATTGATAACAAGAACAACACTGAGGTAAGGTTTGAAGCGTGCGGAGCGCGCAAAATTTTTGAGAGTTTGAGAAGAATTTGCCGAAAAAGGACAGCTTTGATATGATTTTACGTGAGGAAAATGACGTTTGGTATTATTCTCACTTGGTCTAGTTGGAAAATATATACAAAGTTGACATAGGCTCAGTCGGAAAAATGTGCTAGATTGAGATATCAGAAATTCCAACTGGCATTTCAGATTTTCCGACTATCGTCGCTCTGAGTAACTTGGGGGGGGGGGGGGTGAGACACCCCTACAACCCCCGGTCGCGACAACCCTGTCTCTGGACCTCTGACAAGGGATCTCTGTCTTTTTCTGTATACTTCCAATGTTTCTTGATAATTAAAGCAGCAGCATTGTGGTATATGCAGTTTGTTAGAATGGGTCAGTGGTCAAGTGCTATACTCTGCTACAAGGGCAGGTCCTCGTAAAATTTGGACTGATTGTGGTGAATATGGTGAATTGATGAAAGGAAAGGTGTACCAGGGTTCACTTAATTACTGTCCTTCACCCACAGTGATTCTGTTCTACCAGTAGGACTCAAGAAAAATTCACCAAGACCTGAAGACAAGCAAGATAAAAAAAAAGCTTCCTAAAAAATAGGAATTCTTGGTGATGTATTCAGTTTACATTTAGCACCAAATAAGGCACCATTTTGCATCTAGCCCACCTTATATGAGCAAAAATTTTCCAAAGGGGAGGGGGACACCCGGACAAAGTCTGGACCTGTGGAGAACACTGATTATTAGGGAGGAGATCACTAATTGGAGGAAACCTTGGTGCTCTTGCCCCCCCCCCCCCCCGACAAAAAGCTGGCTACGCCACTTTGTAATAGGCCTCAATAATTTATACTATGACCTGCACTTTACGGATCACAATAAATTGTCAAGAATTCCTTGATACCAGACTTGACAAATATCTTTAATTATTGACTTGGAAAACGCTTTAAAGATATTAATTACCTTCCCGACATAAAACAATAAGGAAAAACATTAAGTAAATACAACACAATTGGGTAAATAAATGGATTTGGAGGCTTCAATTTCAAATAGAAATAAAAAAAATAACGTCTCGCTTTGCTCGGCAATTATTACAAACGTATACGTCCCTATAAAGCGCTAGTGGTAAAATGAACTTGGGCCGACATTCACAATTGCATGTGAACTACGTATTGCATAAATGCATATCCATATGTATAATACTGTGTAGGTGTAATATGCTTTGGGAAATGCAAACCATTCAACTTTAGTTGTAGTATAGAAGAAGAAAAAATTCGGATATTTTCAGATGAAAATTCGGAAATTTTAAGGTTTTGCCCCCTGGAAAAATCCTAGTTAAGCAACTGGGGTAGTACACCACTAATTACCCCCCCCCCTTTGACTCACACACTAAATGTATTCCGTTTCATTGCTTCCCGACCCTTGTGTTTCATTTTCAACGGGTACAGGCTAACCCCTCATATGAAAGCTAAAAAGTAAATAAAGCCTCTCACACTGATTTCAAATTTGAGCATCAAGACGATTCGGATTTGAGCAAAGAACTAAGCGTGCATACTAGAGTGGGACTTCCTGCCTTCCGCTTCATTCAAAATGTCTCTTGTTACCCTCAAGTACCTTCAATTTTCTTTCTGTTTGCACAATGAGTACTTCAGATCATTTGCTACTACATACATATCACAAACGTTAGTTTAATCCTTTTAGCAACATGACCTATTCTGTGCCCGGCAAACTTCTTGCTGGTGTAAAATTTGTGTAGGAGCATCTTCTGCAAGGAGTTTGCTTGAATTAATAGTGCTCTACCTTAAAGAATAGATAATGCCTGAGCCTCAAAATTCTGCTAGTGGACCTCTGGAGTCTGCCTAAAGGTGATTTAAACCCCCTTTTTGTAAGAAAACCAAACTTTGCTTTACAACTGCTTGGAAACGTACACATACGATAAGATGTTGCTGGAAAATGTGGCATTAGCACTGTATGCCTAATTTGTAGGAACTTGTGTAAACTCCTCTTTTTTGTTAGGTTTTTGTTTCACAAATAAACATACAGAACGTTGATCCCTTTTGGGATACAAAATTCATAATGGAATACTACCCTATTCTGTCAAAATATAAGGTAATACAATCCATCTGGGCTCTTGTCATGTTCTGAGACCGTTTGAAAATTTTGGTAGTATGGTAATAGACTTGTCTATAGTTCAATATATTTATTGTCCTTGGAATTAGTGGCAGTGGCATCTAATTTTGAGCCAAGTCCTACCACCTTAGAAGTTATTGCATGTTTTTGAAATTTCTGAGTACCTGTCGATGCTTCACAAAAACCACAGAATCCTTACCAAAACTATCAACTTGAAGCAAACAATGATAAAAGTTAGGTTCAAAGCATGGTTTTATAGCTGAGACCCATTACCACACCATGTATTATTGAAGTCAAACTGAAGAGAGTGATACATCCCTGAGAACATTCTGAATTCGCTTTAAGAATTATGGCATAAGTATATTAATTTTCTCAACAACTTGTTTGGGAAAGAGTTGCATGACTTGTCCTTTACAAAACATTTGCTTAATTTGTTCTGCTATTTTTTGCCTAATAAATACCATCTAGCACTGACTAAACAACTAAATAGTTCTAATGCAGCTAAAAGTGCTTGATCTCCATGGCATCATTGGGTCTCTAGAGGTAGTGTTTAGACGTCTTTGGTACAGTTACGGTGCAATTGCTACCACACCTTTTCTTAACACAATGTAGTTGCAGGTAGTTTACTTAGGGAAAGCATATGCCCACCTAAATGATTTTATCGTATGAATGTACACTATAAAAAAGGCAATATTGAACAACGGAATTCATTAATCTATGGAGAAAATGACCAGGGTTGTTCCCGTTACACTTTGAAAGTAACTCGTTATAGTTACAGTTAATTTCACAAAATTGTAACTCGTTACAGTTACTAGTTACAATGTTGAAAAAGTAACTAGTTACAGTTACTTTTGACTGAAAAGTAACTAGCTACATTTCAAAAGTAACTAGTTACTTCAAGGTGAATATACGGTACCTCGGCACCTGAAATGGAGGAGGGGGCATAAGTAGACAGTAAGAAGGGGACACATGAGAGGACCGGCACCTCATTTGTTCCGGTTACCCTGAGGTGTTCCTCAAAGAAAGACAATGATCCCTGTTGATCTTCACTGGATTCAGGCAGAGGCTCCTAACGCTCATCATGAACTGCAGCGAATCATGATACTGTGTCAGAGCTTACGCAAACTATTTGTTAGACAAACTTTGGTTATAACCAAAACTTTTCCAGTTAACGACAGTACTTCTTTGTAGTCCCATCACATAGTCGGCTAATTTAGAGAGGTTAGCGGCTACTATAAAGGGGATGTAGCGTTGTTTTAGCAGTAATTAAAGTCTTCACCCCTCGAGGGCATAAATATGGTAATACGATGCTCTATATTTGTTAACGGTAAAAATTTTAAAAACTCACTAAGGTTGGACTAAGTGATATTTCCACATAAATTTCAAGTTTCACATATTATCGATATAAAAAAATACATGGAAATGGTGAGACTATGTAGTTTACACATGCAGACCATGTGTCCATAATTCACTTTCCCTTTACAATAAATAGGTGAAGCTTTAAGTCGGATACTTTTCTCCTCTTTCAATTAGCTTTGTTAGGATACTTTTAACGCCACCTGACCATTTCAATATTCTGCTGTTTTTTTTTTTTTTAAATTAACCTTACTATTATTCCAGTGTAAGGAGTTACGGACATTAAAAAGAATATAATATAGCCTAAATTCATACATTTGATTCATCAAATAAGGATACCATACATGTTAAATTAGATACATAAATGGATGCACGGTGTTTGCTGACGCTCGGCACCGTATAATTTACTAATCCGGATTCGGCTGGCTCAATGGCGGTCACAAGAGCGTTTTTCTAGATAAGAAGTTGGCCGGAATAGAAGGTTCCGAAAGTGAAATTTTTCCGAAATGTGATGTAACTGGACTTGTACTCGGAGGTCATTCCAGCCGAGTTCTCAAGTATGAAAGTTACATTAAAAGTTTTTAAAGTTCCTTTGTTATTTGTGCACAATGTACAGATGTAAAGTATTGTCACACACAATCAACTTAATTACTGAGCAGGCCAGGCTATGGAAGTGAGTACAAACGATGACCTTATTAATGGTGGACATGTACAATAGAACGAAAACATCCGTATGCTTGATATGCTATACACTGGCAAAAAGACTTGTCTCGGAATTGGTGCATTGGAATCAGAACTGGCCGGAACTTGAGGGTTACGTACCATACTCTTAAAGTACCCAAGATTCGGGAATCTAGAATGGGAGTTGGCTCGGACTCGGATAGGGTGGACTGCAACCCCAACGTCTCAAAAGGCAATGATTAAACCTTTCAAAGTAAGCCTAGTATTTTAATGCCTATAGGACAACCGGTTTCTCACCGTGCACTTTCTCGACTGTGTCCTCTAAAGGACAGTTTGGGTAAACTAGTAAGGCCCAGCTGACTTTATTTAGTACATATACTAAATAAAGTCAGCCGAGCCGGAGAAAAGTAAGTTTTCAACGAATTGCACAAAGATTCGGCCTCATGGATAATAAGCATTCTGTTTAATAAATAATTTGACACGCAAATCACATTTTAAACTTAGCTTAATCGACAATCAAGTGGCCCTGTAAGACTGCAGCATGTGCATCTAATAACAACTTCTGATTTTAATCGTGAATAAAATTTGATGTTGGTGAGGGCGACGTCGATACTAGAGATGAATGATAAATATATCGCAAATAATATTACTACCAAAGCGTCATCACTTGAAAATTTTCTGTTACTTATTCTATTAAAATGCAATTTGTGGTCATTTTGACATTTGTAACGGGAAAGTAACGAGACCAAATGTAACGCCGTTACAGTTACTTTTACACAGAATTGTAACTAGTTACTTGCTCCGTTACTGAAATGCAAATGTAACTCGTTACAGGGTTCCGTTACACAAAATGCAACTCGTTACTGTAACGGCGTTACTTGTAACTCGTTACTTCCCAACCCTGAAAATGACATTATATTGGGCATAAGTCATCCTGTAAGTTTCTGTTTTAGCAAATGTGTTTAAAGACCCTACATTGACCCACCCCTGTTTAGGCCTACTGCATGTATCCATCCCTTATGTTCTCAATTGGCTATGTGCAGGCTGTGTTTATTCAAAAACGAAACAGAGCAATAACTCCTTCTTTTGCCCAATTTTTGTATCAGACAGGTGAATTATAAGCTTTAAACTATAATTACACAATAACCAGACTTAGATGTGAATGCAGCCAAGCCAAGGCAAGTGAACCAAGTTCGCTGCTGAGAAATGGTCAACAAAGTAACAAATGAACATAAGGTACAATAGATGTAAGCAGAATCAAGTAGGATGATGAGGTAATAGCCACTAAATGGTATCAACAAGAAATTAACATTCATCATTATAGTTTCTAATTTTATTACATGGTGAGTAAAAGCACAAATGGAGTGGGGTATTCGACTATGCTTACACAAGGGTCTAAGGTACAATGATAAGTGTATTAGGTACCTGTGGACTCTCCAGCAGAGTAACACTAACATAAAAGGAATCTTAGTTCCAAATCTGAAAATTGTAATCCTCTTGAATACAGTGTAAATTGTTAAATTTAGTTTGGATTTAGTAAATTCCAGGTAAGAAATACTGTAGGTAAGATTATGAAGGTGTTACTTAAATTTAGTGGTACCTCTCTTAGATAGAATAACACTTGGTTCAAGCATATACATTTAATTGTACACCAAAATCTAAATTAAAAACACATGGCATTATATGAATAAACAAATTAGAATTACAAAGCATTTATCTGTTTTATTTTCGGTAAAATAAAAGTTTTCTGTACTTAAAGTGAATTGATCTGTAATGTTGCAAGGAACTTAATTATAATAAATAATTTATACAGCTTTTGGCTGAGATCTTTGTTGAAGGTACTTAAGGCAAGTCTTGCTTGCACTGTCTGATCGCCGAAACAACTTCATGTGAAGTCATAGAGCAGAGCCCTTTAAGTGCAACCGATGATTTTTGTCCTCCAACACGTTTGGCTCATGTTTGGCTCTTTATTACTAATTTTTAGTACGACAATACACAATCTCTTCACTGAAGTAATAAGCATAAAAGTAAAGGTCAGTTTCATTTTCTACCAGCACTGAACTCACATCCAGTGTGTAACACGTAAATTCAGTAGGGCACTGACATTATAAAAGTACGCAATTGATAGACAACAACACTTTTTAAGAACTGAACTCTTCATGCAAGTGTCTTATTCAATGCCAAATCTCTTAAAATGACAAAGTAGGTTTGAGAGATTTCTCTTGATTTAAGTGCATCTTTAAAAAATAAAATTATTGCCTAGCCACAGGATCCACAGATGTTTCACTTTTATCAATTGAGGTACAAATTAAAGCTGCATGACGAAGCCCTTCCCGGTCTCACAGTAAAATGACGAAACCAGGGTGTTTGCCTCCCAAATTACTCGAGCTTGGATTTGGTGCTCGTTTGTAAAAGTTGCAATAACCAATATGACAGACGACTTTTAGAAGTACAGTTTCCATACATGAAGTTTTCTGCAAAAATCAATTATCTGTCCGTTAATTGACCTAGACACTAAATCTGGTCCGTCTCGTGCCCTCTGGACTCTGGGAGACGTTTTCAACAGAACATGCTATCCCTTACATGAATGATATGACATGAGGGCCGTTTACACTGATTTCAATTTTGTGTATAATGAACAGTGATGCCATAGGGTTTTCTGGGAATTACCAAAATCATGGGCCAAAAGCCCCATGAATTCCCAGTGTTAAGTAAGAAACGCCAGAATGCAACTTTAGCAACATTTATAAGGAATTATCCAAAGACAGAAACAAATCAGCTTTCGCTGCTTTAATTTCAACCCTTTCTATGCCTTTTTTGTAAGTAAAATAAAAAAAGAAACATTGAAGTATTGTTACTGTGTTTGTTTTTATTGAAAGGGGGGACATTTCCAAGGTTATAAGTTAAAAGGTAAAAAACTCCCAAGATGAAATTCCCCAAAGAGAGGGGTGCTCACATGATACACAACTTGTTCACATACTTACTTGTTACAAAAAGTATCAGATACAACAATCCTGATATGATAACAATGAAGTTAAAGTTGGAATATTCTTGCCACATTTTATTGTCTCTTCTTCGTTTCAAAGCCATGGTCTTCCCTGAGGTGAACCTGTGGCGGTCAACCCCTTAACGTTGACTTTTGCTAAAGAGCAAAAACAAAGAAGAAACAAGAAACAAAGGGTTACAATGAAGGCTGGACTGAGAATGACCCAGAGTAGGAGTGTGGTTTTCCGTTTTTCTGTACACGTAATCTACTCACACTAGGACACGAGGGCCTCTATGGATTGTAGTCATGGCCGTAGCCTGCGGGGGAGCAGGGATACAACTGCTCCTTAAGATTTCCAAACCCGAAATGAAAATAGCCTACTTGAAAAATACAAAAAATGCTGAAAAATCCAAAGTCATGATTATGCCCTTACAAAAAAAAGTGTGGCATGCCACATGTGAACACACGTAATCACGTGTGGCAGAGCATATGAAAATACATAAGTAAAAAAGTGTGGTTATGCGTGGTGACACATGTGGTATTGGAACCAATCTGACACACAGGACCACGCTTTTCCCTGCATGAATGTCACACCTTGAAATCTGGGTCAAAGTGGGGAAAGCTGTCTCAAGTTGACACATATGGCAAACCAGGGCAAAGTGTGGCAAACAAGGCTAGTGAACGAAATCGAACTATTGAATTTACTTTACTCAGCACCACACATCTCCACACTTTGTCTACTTTACCCCAGTTTGCCTCCTGTTACATGCGTCAAAGCGTGATTTCGATTTTCCACACATTGCCTCATGTTCAAACTGTGAAAATGCTGGTCAATGCATGGCACTTTGGAAAAGTGTGTCAACTGTTTGTTAATGACACACATTGTCACGCAAAAAATCACAAGAATTTCACGCCTCTCCACACCGCACCATAGTTTTGCACAGTTTGACACAGTATTTCACGTGTGGTATTGGAACTTTTGCCACACAATCTTTTTGAAAGGGTGTTTTCAATGCCCTCAGAATCTGGAAAATAGCACATAAGGGTCCCTATTTTCAAATTTCCTCGGGAGTTCCCTGGACCCCGCCTCCGAAAGGTTCTTCTACCGATAACTTGCACTGACGAATGAAACTGTAGGTTGTCAGTAAAGGATCTTTTGTATTGCCTCTCACTCGGTGCAACAGCATGCAGATATAAATTAGCCGATTATCTTTAACTACATGCTAAAATCAATGAGCTTTCCAAAGTACGTTTTAGTCCTGTTTTCTGTTTTCTCCTGAAAAGTGAAGTTAGTTTTTCAATTATAACGATTATCCTTGAATTCTCAGTTTCTAAGCACGGAGTCTCATAAACGTTAGATGCAACTCTGGACATCTGGAAACTGCCTTTTCAGTCTATCTAGGAGGGATTTTAACAACAAATGGACCTACGCTACGCAGGAACCGATGGCGGACCACCAAGGATCAAACAAAGAGGAAGAAGGTCCGCATGGGCTTGGGGTACGAGTTTTCGGCTGCGGCATGCCACCTGCCCTGCCACACTGGAAGAAAACACCACTAAATAATGAGAATATCTAAAACATTTAGTCGCTTCAAGGCTTTGTCAAAAATAGCACCGTTCTGTGTCCAAGCAACCTTACAAAGACAAAATTTCTTAAAGTGGAAGGGTTTCACTCGCTCCTTTGAATCAGCCAAAAGAAAATAAAAAAGGTACGAAATGGTGGAAATTTATAAAGTTACACATAACTAGTTCAAACGTTTCCCTAAAATATCACCATTTTGCACCTTAGCCACCTTACATGCACAAAAATTTCTCAAAGAATAGATGCGTCAAATTCGCCCTTAGACAAATCTCCCTACAAAATATATAAAAGACACTAAATAATGAGAATTTCTTAAGTAACATATAATCATTGCAAATCTTGTCCAAAGACAGCACCGGTTTTCACCTGAGCCACCTCACAAGAAAATGTTACGTTATCCCTGTAGATCAGTCCTCTTAGACTCCTCCATCAAGGTGACACTGGATGACAAAGAAAGGATCCTCTTGAGAGCCAACTATACTACCTACGTCACTGGGGCAATCATAACCTGCCTCCCATGGATTTTGTCCAGGCTACGGTCCTGAATATTCACATCAAACTTAACTGGTGTTTCAAAGCGGAAACAGCAATGTGTGTTTACAGACCTTACTAACCAGTTTGTGTGACCGGAGGAATAAGATCGATGAGTTACTCTTACAAAGTACTGGAAAGGAAATCTACTTTGTTCGTGCTATATGACTTCTTTTTGTTATGCTGTAATTTAAGAACATGGATTCAAAAAACTTAAATGTATAATGCATAAAAGTACATTACATTACCTTTATGGGTGACAAATAATAACAGAACAAATCTTCTGACCTGCTGATCCGTATCCTACAAGAGACGGTTAGTAAATGGCTTCTTTCAATGCAGTAGAAATCCTAAGGGCGTTGCCAGACTGCTTCAAATTAAATTTCTCGTTGATCATTCAGTGACAGCTTGTCAATAGTTTTTGTGAACACCATCTTTAAATGTATGTTCTTCAAACAAAGTCGGAAGAGAATATGTTAATGAGACACATGTAACTTAACAATGTATAAAATGTGTATTTGAAAATCAGGAGTGTGTCATGCTAACTGTTGACGCCAGTGGCAGTTCACATATGGGTAGGAAGTGTCAATCCCCGTCTCACCTTGGTTTTTAAATAATATCCCACGAGTGAAGCCAGCACAAGGGTTTGCATGCAAACGGGTACCCAGTACCAGTAATTATTCAGCTAAAATTTAAATTCAGTGATAGCCCAGAAAGGGGTGATAAAGGTTCTGTTTTCCTGTCACGTGGAAAAATATGCCAGTTTGCGATTTTTTTTTTTTTTTTTTTTTGATTTTTTTGGCCATCATCATTTTGTGCGACTGCCTTTGTTAACAACTGCTACTGAAGCGATGGTCACATAAACTGGGAACTTAGACATTTAAGTAGGTGCCTTTTGATAAAAACTGGAGATTTCCGCTTTGCCAAGTTCCACTGTGGGTCAAGTGTGATTTTTTTAAATTCATTAATTTATAAAATTGCATAGAAATGACATAACAATACGGTACAAACACTTTACGTACATGTTTGATCCACCGTGGAGAAAATTTAAAGCCGAAAACAATTAGCATTAGGTTAAGGATCACAAGTTGAGGAGGTCAAATGGGACTTCGTTGATAAATTTTCTTTTATTGAAATCAAGGCGATCGAAAAACTTTGACAAATGATGCAATATTTTATGCTTACGAGTTCGAAAAATGTAATTGTCTCAATGTATTTTTATTATAGATAATTTAATGCTATAATTTTATTCTTAGTACGGGTTTGATTTCATAGGCGAAGTCAGAAACGTTTGTATTCGGAGAGGGTGGAACAGTAGGAGAGGAAGGGGGAGAGATGGTCCCGGGGTCCACCATTCATGGGGTTCACATATGGAATTTGTATATATTTTTCACTTTTGAATTTCCAAGGGGGGAGCTCCCGAAAGCGGGAGTCTTTGTAGGTGGGGTGGGGAACTTACATACCCTCACCCCCTTAACTATGCCTTTGCTTTAATTAGCATTGTAACGAACTTAGGATTTAATTATTTACCCGATCGAGCTGTCTGACTTTGATATGTATAATATATATATATATATATATATATATATATATATATATATATATATATATACATATACATATATATATATGCATGAGTGAGAGTTATATATTATATTATATATATATATATATGTATGTATGTATATATATATATGTATGTATATATATATATATGTATGTATGTATATATATATATATATATGTGTGTGTGTGTGTGTATGAATTATACTTGCAAGTCGTAAGCTTATACCATGAGGTAATTAAAGTTTAAAAGTTACCCTCGTAAGCATGGGAAATTGATTTCTTAATGACGTGATAATTTTTTGTTTTTTATGAAATAATTCAACGGTTAAACTGGTTGCAGCGGAAAAGTTAGTCTTATCTTGGGAAACATGCACTCTTTTGCTTGGGTAAGCTTAGTAAGTTGGTCAATCTAACATTTATCTTTATTACAATGGTAATGGTGATCTCCCAACAAATTTTCTTCATCCCCAAAGAGAGGGCTAAACCTCCCCAAAGAAGTATAGTGGAGCCACTTTCGCATTGCTTCCCGCTGTGGAACCCTGGATTCGCACTTGTACCTTCTAAGAAGATAAAGTAAAATTTTATATAGTTTTGAAAGTAACAATTACTGAAACAGTTTGATATATTATCTAAACACTTAATTTCACAAAGGGAATCAAAAATAGGTTTCGTCCTTGAAAAGAAGGGGTTGCAAAAGACAAGTTCTAATTCTTGGCTAAGGAGTTTCACCCTTAAAGCCCTCGCCCCAACCCACACTTTATACGACTACCTTTCATACTTCTCAACATTGAATTGTTCAGAGAATACCCAATTAACTGAATTTTGTATAACATTGTCAGTCTTTCCCATTACTCCTCTCTCATTAACTGAAGTAGAACGCTTTGGAACTAAACAAGCACAACGTTTATAACAAATTTCGTTCGTCATCAGCAGCAATTATTTCCTGACTGTGATTAATTTCGTCAGTATACTCCTTTACAAAAGAAAATATAGCGTATTTAAAACCTTTAGGAGAGATAAAATCATTGCACTTCAAATCTCGCTGATAGAAAATAAATAAATGCTTCCAAAACAGCTTTGAGGCTTTTTTAAGTTTTCTAAGAAGAAGATTAATGAAAGGCAAAACATAATAGACTATTCTTCTCAAGAAATATTTTTGAGTTGTTGATCATGTAGTAAAACAGTCTATTTGCGTCTTTCTTTTATTTCTTCATGCAAAAGTAAATAGCACCATTCATCACTCCTTCATGGAGACTCTCTTGTCTATTCTTAGAATGATATGTCGCAAATATCAAAAATGATGTCGCACCAACTATGTTAAAACAACGTTATAACCAGCTTGTCAGCAGTCATCTTCTACAGCAAGATAGATTTTTAAAATTAATTAAAGATTGGAGATGTCATGCCAATTGGTGTACGTAGAGTTTGACAAACCAGCATTGATAACTTAGGACGTTGCTGTGGCAACTATTTGAAAAAAAAAATCAATCTTCACGCACAGCCTGTCGCGCTTCTTTTTTTTTTTTTTTCTTTGATTTTGGACAAGGGCAAGGCAAGTTTGATTTGGGTGTCTACCTCCCTAAAATCATCTAAACAGCCCGTAACTAGGTTGCCTTACGGGTGTTTATCTCCCGGGAATGATCTAAATAGCCGGTAACCAGTGTACACCCTCCTTTCTTACGTGAGCTCCAAGGGAGGTATATAAGGGTGGAACTCCTGTGGGTAGGATAGATGAACCCTCCGTACGTTATGGCAATATTAGATAATTTAAATGAAGATAGTTTGGATACAGTACATCTTTTGAGGACAGGTTTTAAGGCCCAGAGTTTGTGATACTTGATCTAATTAGCTGAGTTTACACACCCATCCCGGCCTGCCGCACTCCCTAGAAGAGGGTAGCATTACTGGGAGAACACGGAAATGAAGTGGTTAAATTGTAGTAAATGACCGAGAGGAGAATTACGGTAGAACAAAGTGGTAAAGAGGATTAGTAAGTTGCATAATGCTAATAAGCTTGTGCATTGAGTAATATACTTTAAATCTTGAACATCATGCTTCCAGTGTTGCCCAAACTAAGCATTGCAACATAGGCATAATCGTATCTTGATGGAAGCCGGAGGATGGACTTAAAAAAAATTTCGGCAAACAGTTCTTTCCAGAATAATTTTGTGCATTATCGTCCTGATAATAGTCATCAGGCACCTATGGCGTATAAACTGTTGCAATTGTGCTGGTAACACCCCGATATTTTGCATTGCAATTTTTATAAAACCGTAAATTTACCTTTGAACAAATCCTTTTGGGATGGTGTATAAAAAGATAGAATTTAAGAATAAAGCGCGGAAAAGTTTGATAGTTTGGAAAGGGTTTACAAAACGTTTGATAGTTTGAGTGCGATTTGAGACAGAAAATGATTTAAACAGATCTTAGCCCCCCCCCCCCCCACAAATCTCTAGCTGAAACCAGTTGAGGGTTGTTTTTAAAAAAGCATCGAGAATTTCCAAAATTCCGTGGGGGGAGGGGGAATGTCACCGGCAATACACCGATTGCTGGTGCCACTGCCTCTGTTTCGCATATGGCGCCATCCCTAGTCCCACAAGTACATTGCCCCAAATTGCAGACTAAAACACTGCGGCTCAGTGTCTACCAGCACGTACGGGAAGCCAGCGGGATTGTAGTAAGTTATGGCTGTAGCTGCTATCTTCCACGAGTCAGTCGACTCTTGAAGGCGCTTTCTAAGGATTCAGCAACTTGACTCGAGCTTCAATAAGTGTCCGTACAATTCTAAACGTAGGTTTGGTGGAAATAGGAATCTTAGATTTCTCCCTCCTACGATGCATGGTTTGCCACTCTGCTCGTTTTTGCTTCCTTGTTTTTCTCCTTTTCCTCCCTCCTTCCAACTTGTTTTGTTTCGTCTACTGTTGTAAAATTTTGTCGCATCACTGTGACAATATCACACTGCATGCATGAACAACTTTTGGCATGTCTGAGAAGATAACTGTAGTGCAGTTTCACCAGATAAAGACAGTTTACTTTTCAAGTGTTTTTCACGAGTTTTCTCAAATATTACGACATGAGTTGTCTACAGCCTAAATACATTCAAATTTATCCTTCCCGAGCTGACCCATGCACCCCTTGCTTTTTTCGTTCGACTTTTTCTGTTTTTTCTTTTCCCTCTCTTTTTTCTTTCCTTCTTTCTTCTCTCTTTTCTTTCCCTTTTTTAATCCTTCCTGGAATAAAGACTTCAAAAACGTAGTCAACTAAAGAGAGGTTAAACATTCATTTGGGTTTTTTTTAAATAGAAGTCTTTATTACCTAATAATTCATCACATCTAAAAGTAAGCGCATTTTCAATCCGGTAAAAATATAAATGACAAACGTTGTAAATTTCGAGTAATCTGTTCCTGAGGCCTGATATGGATCGTTGGGTTAAGGGCAATGCCACCAGGCAAGGATCCAGACGGGAGCGGGCTTTTCCCTCTTCAGCCTCCCTTTCTCGATTTTGAATCCTAGATGCCAAGAAATGCATTTAACAGAGTCTAATTTAATTTTTTCACCAGATATCCCTCCTCGTAGCCCTATAAAAGCTGGGTCCATTTTAGCTTCGAACTTTGCCTTCTCTGACTTCAAAAGTAATTAGCCCACCCACCCCTTTGTAAAATCCTGGATCAGCCCCCAGCTAAATACTCCAGTTGGTTGAACATCTTCCTTCAATAGAATATTACGTTTAGCGGAAGTTGACTTTTGAAGTCATTCAGGCTGATGTTATTTTAGCTAAACATAATTTTGTAAGTTTATTTCACGAATATCTTCAAAATGTGTATGCAGTATTCATTATAAGTTGTATAAGCTTTATTGAGTTCCAAAGGATATAATATCTGACACATCAAGTGGCAAGTCCAAGCAATCCGTTCTAAAGCCTAACCGAAGGTAAGTAATACTAAATAACAGCAATGTGGTGAACGCAATACTACATATCTCTAATCTGCAGAAAGGTATACAATTTATAAAGTCAAGAAAAACTTCTTATTTTCGAATAAAGAAAAAAATCTCAATAAAATGTTGCGTTTGGAGGACTTTCACTTTTGAAGTCACTCAGGCTGATGTGACTTTAAGATAATTTAGTAATTTTGAAATAAAATGTTAATACATCTGCATGGAATATTTACAATTAACGTTGTACGCTCTACTCAATATATTTCACAAGTTTTACTCAACATATCTCTGATATATCAAGTTTTCAGTGCTTAAAAAATTATTGTAAAGGGTAACCAAAGTTTTTGAGACAATTCTTTATCCAAATTGGATGAAAACTAAAAAATCTTTTCAACCAAAGGAACACATTTCTTGCCATGTTTTAAGGTGAATAAAGAAATAATTGTCTTACTTTTGATTTCAGTGGAATGTCACCAAAAGATGTAGACACCTGGTCAATGCACGCGACGTGAAGCCCTGGATTTGCACTAGGCTTGTACATTTCAGAAGTATAAAAAAATAGATTTCGTATAGTTTTTGAGGTAACAATTACTAAAAAATTTGATATATTATTGACAAAGTTTAATATATTTCACAATAGAGAGAAATAAGTAGTTTTCCTCCTTTAAAAGTGGGGTTGCGGAAGCATACTGTGGTCCCCACGCTTTGACTAAGGAGTTTGACCCCCAAGCCCCAAAGGCCTCCAATGCCCCTGCCCCAAGCTCCAATTCATACGTCTATCTTTCAACGGTAATTCTAAACATTGAATTGCTCAGAGAATACCTAGCTAGTTGCATCTTGTATTCATATTGTCCGTTTTTACCTACTCTTGTCTCATTGATTGAAAAATAATGATTTAGAACTAACACGCGAAGCGCTGATTACAAAATTTTGTTCGTCAGCGGCAGCAATTATTTCCTGACTGTGATTAATTTTGCCTACATGCTCCTTTACAAAAGAAGATCTAGCGTATCCAAAAAAAAAAAAAATAGGAGTGATAAAAGTCAGTGCGTATCCAAAAAATAGGAGTGATAAAAGTCAGTGCGTATCCAAAAAATAGGAGTGATAAAAGTCAGTGCGCTTCTAATCTCGCTGATAGAAAATGAAAGCTTTAAAAACGGCATTTAGGCTACAATAAGTCTTCAAGAAAGGTGTAATGAAAAGAGTACCATAATGGAGTATTTTTCTCCAAACCTAGTTCCTGTATGGTAAATCATGTCGTAAAACTGCTCTATTTGGTGTCTTGTATTATTTCCTTATGCAAAAGCAAACAGCGCCATTCACCATCTCCTTCCTGAAGACCCTATTATCTGTTGTTAAAATGATATTTAGCAGCTATGTCAATATTAGGTTACACTCAGCTTGATAGCAGTCATCGTTGTTATAAAGACCCATTGAAGCAAGAAAGATTATTAAAAGTTAATGAACGAATTAGAGATGAGATACTGAGGTACCAATTATCCTAGAAAATGACACGCAAAGTTTGATTACCTAGGACATTGCCCAAGCAAATGTTTGAAAAAACTTAATAATAGTTAAGCACAGCTCGTCCAGTCTGTTTGTATTTTAGGACAAGAGAAGAGCAAGAATTGATTTGGTTGTCCATAACCTCAGATTCGTCTGCAGGTTGTATTACTTGTAGGGCGGGAGGGGGGGGGGGGGGTGTCGCTTTGCTATTCGGAACACAATGCAGAACTTCTAACGTTTGATGTACAAGAGTAAGCGTAAAGGGAACTAACTATCAAAAGGATGGAGGGGGGGGGGGGGTCTCCTATGGTGACAGGTCCGCTACAAGTCTCTCCTGATTGCAGTTGATGCTGTCTGGAGAACCTCGGCGCGATCGCCTGAGGGGTAACGGTGTGTAAGACGCACCCCGAAATAAGTCTTTTTTGTGGTTGAAGGAGGCGTATTCACTGTTTTGGCACATGCAGACGTTTGACGAAAGTTTCTCATTTCAACGTCTGAATCATTGAATCACACCTTTAATGCAACAGCATAATGTTTGCCTATGTCCTTCAATAGTCCTTGACTTTTAGCTGGCACACCACGATTAATTTTCCCATTGATTGATTAAACTTTCCTCATTTAAAAGTCTTGGATACTTTGTAAAGTTTTCCCATTATTACAACTGAGAGCTGAAGAGTTGGTCTATCATGACACGAACAGATAACCATAGAGTGAGCATCACGGTAGGGCCTAGGAGTGGAACTCCTGGGGTCTAGGAGGATGAGGCCCTGAAAGCTCTTGCTATATAGATAATTAGCATTAAACTAACTTTGACCCATTTACTCTTTTGATGGGAGCTATTTTCATCTCAAATTTTGTGTCATTCGATGTAAGCGACTGAGTTTACACACTCATTGAGGCTTATCACACTCACAAGGGAGCATTTATGGTTCGAAAATTAAAGGACAGAACGCAGTTATGTTGTAGTGAACGAAAGGATTTCAAAACGCCCGGAGATTTTGAAGGAGGCGCACTGATTTGTTTCCGTCAATGTGGAAGGGGTTAACGCACACATCAGTCGTGCTACACCAGCTTTTTTAATGCATGGGTCATTCAGGACAGGACCGAAAAAGATTTAAAGGAGTCCTATCTGCCTATAGCAGGGAGCAGGCTGATCACATTCCTCACAGTAGTGGAGCCACCCACAGGGGCACTAATTTGTAAAAGAGGGTAGCTCTACAGGACAGTTGGTCTCTGTCCCATAATGGATAGGCTGACTGCATAAGACAATTTGTCACCCAAACGCCCTATCTCATGAAGTGGAGTTCCAAAAGAAACCTTGGTATCCGAAACCCCTTATATTGCAGGCGATCGCACTCAATAAGCCAACTTCAGTTCTGTGTATCTATCATGCTATGTTGCTGGTAAGAGCGGAAAAAGGTTCTAGATGGTTTGAAATTGCACTCTAAAACCACAAATTTAGCCTTCAAATTAGTAACTGTAGCTTTTTGTTTACCATCATTTTTCTGCGCAAGTCAAGTTGGCAAAACTGGCACCTCAATGAAACCCCCACAAATTGTAAGAAAATGGCACTCGTGGTGACTTTGTGTGTTTGGGATTGGAGAATTTGTTAGGTACAGATAAAACAATCTACAGATACTCATTGACAGCAAGACTACGGGGCTGTTGCCTTCTATGGGGAGTACTCAACATGGTCTGTCCTTCTCAATGACCCTCTTACATTAATTGATTGAAATAAAACGCCGTGGAACTATACAAACGCAACGATTGTTAGACATCTCGTTCGTCAGCGGCTGCAATCACTTCCTGACTGTGATTAATTTCGTCAAAATGCGTATTAAAAATCTTTGGAAGTGATAAAAGTCAGTGCACCTGTAATCTCACTTACAGAAAATGAAATACTTATTCAATCAAGGCTAGAAAAAGTCTTCTACGAAATGAGTAATGAAAGACGTAACATAAAGGTGCGTTCTTCTTAAAACCTATCCTTGCGTGGTAAATCAGATCGTAAAACTGATCTATTTGGTGTCTTGTATCATTTCTTCATGCAAAAGTAAATAACGCCATTCACCATCTCCTTCCTGAAGACCCTATTGTATATTCTTAAAATGATATGTAGCAAATATCATAAATTGAAGCAACGAATATTTTGAAAACTAATAAAAGAATAAGAGATGAGATGCCAATTGGCCATGGATATAACACGCCATTTTTGATTACCTAAGACGTTGCTGTGGCAACTATTTTAGAACAATTAAATCGTTACGCACAGACTGTCTAGTCTTTTTGAATGTCGGACATAGGCAAGGCAAGATTTGATTTGGCTGTGCTCCCCCAATCATCTACATTGTCCTTAGCCAGGTAGTATTACGGTTGAGGGGAGGTCGCTTTTCCATTCGAGGAACTAGAATTTGTACCGTTTGAATAAGTCAATGATCGCTTTCCAGGTGGTGGGGTCTTGTTTAAAGAATGTTGCAACTAAGAATTTTTGAACAAGCAAGACTGATCAGAAGCTAATGGCAAAATTTGAACGACGTGGATACACGGATATCTCTCTAAAGGTTGAGGGGGTGGGTTCATCCGACCCCTTCGACCCCCTTTGGTCACAAGTCTGCTATATACGACTACTCAACAAGTCTTTCCCGACTGCAGTTAGTGCTTTCAGGAGAAACTACTGGGTCGCCTACAATGTAAAAATGTCTACACACTGTTGTAGACTTACAGAACAAAAATAAAGAAATACAAAGAAGAAACGGAAAAAAGTGCTGTCAAATTTTGGAAACAAATTAACAGCACTTTTTCCGTTTTCTTTAGGTGTTTCTTTTTGTTCTGTAAATCTAAGGATTTTTTTTACATGGTAAGAAGGAAAGGTCTCAAGGCACACCCAAAATATATTTTTCTGCAGTGTGTTTGAAGAAGGCACACTTCAATTTCTTGGGCACAAGCAGACGCCCCCATGCAGACGTTTAACGAAACTCTTATTTCAAACGTGTCTGTCTCATTGATTCAAACCTTTTATACAACATCGTAATGTCTATACATATCATTCGACAGCTCTCGACTTTAAGGTAGCACACCACAATTAGTTCTCCTATTGACTTATTCAATTATCTTCATTAAAATTTCTTAGAGGCCTTGTCCGTAGATTTTCACATTATGACAACTCAAAGGCTGAGGAGTTGGCCTGTTATGAAATGAATAAGTAATCAAAGCGAATTTAACGTTAAGTTTGTGATTACTACAAAAGTACAAAGCTTAGGGCAAAAACGACGGATACCAAAACTCTGTCCCATAATCCTTTGTAATTGCCATTTGGAAAAGGGTCATATTGGTCAAACAGATGGATGTCATGTTAACATGGTATGGTAATAATTTAGCCACTTTCATTTGATTTGGGTACAAGTTGATCTGCTTGATATATCGTGCTTACCAGTGGCACCGTCAGGTTTGATGATGGGTGGGGGGGGGGGGGCACCAGACAAGTTGATGTTGTAATTCCATCCTGGATAAACTCAGAGAGTCAGTGTAAAGTGTGCATATCGCCGTATTGTCATTAGGCCTAACACGTCTTGGTATAATGTGGAAATACGTTCGGCTAAATCAAAAAGAAGGGAACTTGAGCGTAAATGGCGTAGATCGAATCTTGGAGTAGACCTCCAGGTTTATTGTATAAATAACGGCAAATTTTTAATCGGTTAATTGAGGCAGCAAAATCCAGCTTTTACTCTAACACTGTAGCCGAATGACATGGCGATCAGAAACGTGTTTTCGGAATCGTTAGCAATTTCCTGCATACGCCCAATGACTCGATACTTTCAAGTTGCCATTCTGAACAGGATTTAGCTAACCATTTCTCCGATTACTTCGTGGAGAAAATTGGCCGAATCCGTCGAAGTTTCCGTAAGGATTGTGCTGATTCTGTTAGTCTTGAAGGCGATGGTTGTTGTCCCCGAATTCTCAACTTCGAATAAACAACAAATGAAGAAGTTGGAAGAGTACTCATGAAAGCTCCAACAAAATCATGCGAGCTAGATCCGATACCTTCCTCGTTAATGAAACAGTATTAAAGATGTTGTACCCTTCTTAATATATGTTACAAACAAATTTCTTCGTTCTGGGGTTTTTCCCACTGATTTGAAACTTGCGTATATTAGATCCCTTCTAAAGAAGTCTAGTCTTGAAACAGAGGACTCCAAGAATTTTAGACCAGTTGCAAACTTACCGTTTCTTGGAAAGCTGATAAAGCGCATTGTTTCACCCCGTCTATGGTCTGTGATTACTCGAGATGACCTGCAGGACCCTTTGCAATCTGCCTACCGTCCCCATCACAGTACTGAGACCGCTTTACTAAGTGTTCAAAATGACATACCGCGTGAAATGGACCATGGTAAAATTACTGCAATGATTTTACTTGATCTCAGCTCTGCATTTGACACGGTTGATCATAAAATCCTTCTTCACAGCCTGCAATACCACATAGGGATTGGCTCTGGATTGGTGCAAATTATATCTTCCTAACCGATTGCAATGTGTACGCATTCGTGAATATTCTTCACAATCAGTTGTTCTCAATTATTCAGTGGAGCAAGGCTCAGTGTTGTGCCCTCAATGGTTTGTTGTGTACACATCCCCTGTTCGAAATCTCACTGAAAAACATGGCCTAAACTATCATGTTTATGCTCTGATATTCAAATCTTTTCATCATTCGAATCAAAATGGCAGGAGGCAGAAAAATGCCTTCATCGCATGGAGGAATGTGTTGATGAGATTCGTGAATGGAAGAAATTTGACTATCTTAACTTAATGATAATAAAACCGAGACGACGACGACGACGACGACGACGACGACGACGATGATGATGATGATTATTACATCACACTGGAGTTACCACGTAGGTACGAGTGTCATAACCGTCAATGGATAGGTCGAAAATGTCACTAGATACATGAATAAGGAGGTAGACAATATCATGGTAATTTTAAAAGGGTAAATAGAAGTAAACAGTTACTAATTTTGGTTACATATCCCTTTTGCGCCTCTTGGCCTCTTTGTGACAATTTTCTACTTTGTGAGTGTTGAGCACCTTACAATCATAATCAACACAATGACATTCTTAGCATCGTCATCAGCAATAAAAGAATAAGAAATAACGCCATCTAACAAAGAGAGCTAGGGCCGGTTGAGGTCTGAGGGCAGAAGAAAATGCATTCAAGTTACTGAAATGTTTGGGCAAGATATACTCCTTTAATAAAGTACCACCCCTTTAATGATCCCGGTGTTGTGTTTTGCCACAGTGAGGATCCAGTAAAACAAAGCCAACTTTGCATGCTTCAAGGTATTTACAATTACGGATATTACAAACTTTTAAGTGTCTTCACATGTCACCACTGTATGCTAGTTAGAAAGGGGAAAAAATACAGTATAACAAAGATTTTGAAACATGAAAATGGACTAACGGATAATAAACTTAGTAGAGCTTAGATTCATGGCATTAGTGGTCCGAAAGCACTTTCAATAGTACGACAATAATTTCATTTGAAATTTCGCTCTAATAATGCCATGTTTGCCAAGATACCCACGCTGGAAGCGCTCCCGAAATGTATTTTGGTTTCCAAATCTACATGTGAAAGGTGTTTGTTCGCTGTTTCTCATTATACCCATAATTCCCAAAATTACATAGGGGCCATATGACGGAACGAAAAATTTTGGGGCACGTTACCCATACACACCTACCTCCGTGACACCACTGTTTCCACACGTATCGCTTACTTCTGTGAGAAAATAAAATCATTTTTAATAAACTAAAACGAGCCAAACATCTTATTTGGCTATTACCATCATGTCAGATACAGCTGTTTTCAAGGTCCTTTCCTGGAGTTTTGTGCTAAAATCATTGATTCAAATAAAATCTCGGATGCTAAGAGAAACCACTATATATGTGACACAATCGTCGAAATCAAACATTTGCCAACTACAAACAGCGTTCATAAAGAGATAAAGAATAGATAAAACAATGGTCATATCGCTATTATGTTTTCACTCTATGAAGATAATAAACAAATTCGATTGTTCTTTCTCTCAAATATAAAGCAAATTACAAAGACTATTTGCCTTGTCAGTAGCTCAAAGGACTGCTTTGGTCTAACTGGTGCCTTCTAATTAATGGTATGCTTCAAAGGTTGGTATATGCACTTATAGTATTTGAAAGAACACAATAGTGTTAAATTTGCGGTTTGATTCTAAGCTCGAGGAACAAATAGTTCTAAGTAGTGACTTTCGTAAAAATATCTGCTGAATTTTAACATGTTATTTTGTCGCAATTGCTACTGTGAGCTCCGCAGGTAAATTATGAAAGTCATTTTGCTGCTAAGTGTGAGAGTTTATACATCCTCATCATGACCAGTGGTAGATTTTATATTCCTCGGTGGGGGGGGGGGGGAGGGTAAATTTATCCATATTGTCTCCAATATTTTCTATCAGTGATAACTATAATATTATGTTAATTTTTCAATGTTTGCAATGACTTCATTGGTTATTGAAGAGTACGTTTACAAATACATGCGTGGTGTGGTAATTAAACGCAAACACATGCACACCGCCACCCAACGCACACGCATACTCACAGATAACTGCAAGTATTCATTTACGTATGGGAACGTACACAAAAATACATATATACATGTAGGGCTGCCTCATTACTTTACTCATTACTTTCGTCCCGGGAATATAGGAGAACGGAAGGAGACGTGGGGGGAACATTCACTCCTCAAGATTCGGAAAATTGGAAATTTTCCGCCTAATCCGCCTAATAACAGGCAGAGTGGAAAAATGAGTAATTTAGCGGAGATGGAAGTACAATGGATACCTTTAGCAACCCCTACTGTAAATTGTAATAAAACTTAAGGGAGTGTCGAGAATGCAGGACACTTTTAGGAATGTTTTTACGGGTTTAAATAAGTTCAAGGTAGTACGGTACATTTGGTCCTTTGCAGACAGATTTAATGTAAGGCTTCCAAATGCGATGTAAAGGAAATTGAACAACGTTTTAGGGAAATATTTTGAATCTATTGGAGGAATATGAAGTTTTTATATATCCGTGCATAACTCAAACTCAAATCGATCCACTGTGAGTTTTGAGTTAGGCTATTATTACACAGGCATGTAGAAAGAGGAAAATGATCAAATTGTGATTTCTGTATTGTGTTTATTGCGCATATTATGCATTTCGAGCGAAGAGAAGTGGCCAACTGAATGTGCTATACCGTGGTCCCCCTGCATCATGTCTTAGGTATATCCAAGTTGAGGGGAATGAAATATTCCATTCCAGAATGTTGACACTTGCTTTGGTAACTTTGGACGTTTTAAAACCTAAAAACATCCAAGAACTGAACATAATTAGTAGAAGGTGGATGGGGAAGGGGGTGGGGCGGTCAGGGGTTAGGGCACTTCCTCGGTTCCTATGGTCCTGGTCCCAATAAGTTCTTGGAATGCTTGGGGCAAAAAAATCCTTGGTCGCTCTGTTTGTTATTGGTTGTAACCGTTCGTATAGCTATTGTGCCATTTAATTATGACGGTAGCTCCACTCGATACCGAGAAATTGTATTTTAATGCTACCCGAGTGCAAGGCGATGGAGGTTTTAATTCTTCCAGGAATAAGTATTAGTCAACTAAGGAAACGTAAAACAATCATTTTGGTTTTTTTCACATAAAAGTCTTTATTGTCCAAACAATTATCACATTTAATGCTAAGCGTCTCTTTAATACAGTTAAAATATAAACGATAAACGTTTAAAATATCATTGAAGTAAATCTGTTCAAAAGGCGTGATATAGAGCATTGTGTTAAAGGCAATGTTACATACACTGAATTTTTAGAAATGTATACAGGGTCATAAAATTAGTGAAAACTTTGCATTCTTTAAATAAAGGAAACCTTCATCTCACGAAAATGTGGCGTTTGGAGGATACTGACTTTTGAAGTCATTCAAGCTGATGATATTTTAACAAAATTATGTAATTTGTTGAAATATTGACACATTTATATGGAATATTTACAAACATTGCATGTTGTACTCACTATAATTTGTATAAGCTTTATGCGTTCAGAATGCATTGTATATCTGACACATCAAGTTTTCATCCCAAGGAAACCAGTGAAGTCTAACCAAAGCTTTTAAATACAATTTGCAGGGTTAGGGTAAGTGCAATGCTACAGATCCTTTTCGTGCAAGTGTATACAGGTTCATAAAGTCAGGAAAGCTTCACATTGTCTAATTAAAGAAACACTTCATCTCAATTACATGTAACGTTGGAGGATTTGCAGTTTTGAAGTTATCCAGGCTAATATTTTATTAAGATAAGTTAATAATTATGATGAAATATTGATACATCTGCACGGAATATTCACCAAAAATTTTCTCTCTACTCAATATATTTCAGAAGTTTTATTCAATCTTCACATATTTGACGTATCAAGTTTTTAGACCACTGAAACTAATCTGAAGGGTAACTTTAGTTCTTTGATACAATTTACCAACCTTTTCTCCAAAATTGAGGAAACGAAAAATCGTATCTACAAAAGGAACACATTTGTTATAAAATTTTAAGTAATATGAATAAAGGAATATCTTTCTTACTATAGATGCCGTTTAATGCAACCAGAAAATAAAAAGTATACTTTTACAAAGCTGTCTGTACTGTGCTTCATGAGCAGTCAGTGCCAGAGTACAGCTCGTTTGATAACACTCTTAGGGGCCGCGGCCCACCGGTTGAGAAGCGCTGCTGTAGGCTATATCGAAGTTAGTCAACGTGTTATAACATCCGCCATATTGACGAGGCTGGATTGATTTAATCGGATTTAAGTTGGATCATACAAGCATTTTTGTGTGGAATATAAAATCTTTACTAATGGTAAGACACATTGTTTGAACAATAGTTTCAGTCCCCAGATTTTCGTAGGCCTACGGGCGAGAACGTGCTCGATCCCGCCTAGAGCATACAGAAGTTACTAAAACAAACTGCCGTGTCCCCTCCCCCCACCACCACCACCAGTTTATCCTTTTTGGGGGTCAACGGGCGCTGTTTGGCTGGAAACGGGCGCCAAACAGCGCCGGGCGCCCACTTAATTTCACCCTTGTTACCGAGGCCTGTTATTTTTAACGAATGTCCGATAAACTATTTTGTTTTTGTTTCTTTTTTATGACGGAGATTTTCGGAATTAAAGGGCACTTTTACGTTCTTCCGTTATTTATCACAAGATTCATTAAGTTTTTAAACGCGCAAATATATTTTCAAACATGCCAAGAAATTTCCGAAACATTTTCAAATATTCTGGATGATTTTTAACATATGTCGGATGAACTGTTTTTTTTTTTTTATTTTGATGACGGAGATTTCAGGAATTAAACAGCACTTTTACATTCTTCCGTCATTTATTTAAAGATTCATTAAGTTTACGCACGCGCAAAAATATTTTTGAACATGCCAAGAAATTTCCGAACATTTTCGAATATTCTATATGATTTTTAACAAATGTCCGATAAACTCATTTTTTCTTTTTTGATAACGGCGATTTTCGGAATTAAATAGCACTTTTATGTTCTTCCGTTATTTATCAAAAGATTCATTAAGTTTTTAACTATGTTTAACAAATGTCCGATACACTTTTTTTTTTGTGACGGAGTTTTTCGGAATCGAATAGTACTTTTATGTTCTTCCATTATTTTTGGGCGTTTAAAAACGTAATAAATCTTTTGATAAATAACGGAAGGACATAAAACTGTAATATACCTCCGAAAATCGCTGCCATTAAAGAGAAAGTATCAGACGTTTCTAAGAAATCTTGTAGACCACACAAAACGTTTCTTACCTTCGGAAACTTTTGGCATATTCGAAAATATTATTGCGCGTTTGAAAACTTCATGAATCTTATGATTAATAATGGAAGAACCTAAAACTGCTATTTACTTTCCCAAATCTCCGTCATTAAAAAGTAAACATCAGACATTTGTTAAAAATCATCTAGAATATTTTGAAATGTTTCGGAAATTTTTGGGTATGTTCGAAAATATTTTTGCGCGTTTTGAAACTTCGTGAATCTTTTGGTAAGTAAAGGAAGAACATAGAACTGCTATTTACTTCCAAAAAGCTCCGCCGTTAAAAAGACATTATCGGACACTGTTTAAAAATCATCTAGAATATTCGAAATGTTTCAGAAATTTCTGGGCAAGTTCGAAATTATTTTGCGTGTTTAAAAAAATTCATGAAGCTTTTGTTAACAGAAGAACATAGAACATGCTATTTACTTCCAAAGTCTCCGCCAATAAAAAGAATTATCGGACATTTGTTTAAAAAATCATTTAGAATATTCGAAAATGTTCGGAAAAATTTATTTGCAAGTTCCGAAATATTTTTGCGTGTTTGAAAACTTCATGGACCTTTTGATTAATGACGGAAGTACACATTACTGATATTTACTTCCCAAATTAGCCTTCATTAAAAAGAACTGAATCAGACTTTCGTTCACCTGTTACACTTTACACGTGCATGCCAATGATGACCGTAAACCATTGCATCTAAGAAGGGTAAGGTTCGACCTGATGGTCATTTTAAATATCACAAATGTGCAAACCAAAGCTTCCACCGACGTTACAGAATTTAAGTCGGTCTAACGCAGTTAACGCTAGTAGCGTTAGGAAGCGTAGAAGTTTACTGCAATTAACGATCCTAGCGTTACTAGCAGTAGAGCAGTCCTCTAACGCTAGTAACGCAACTATCGTGATCGTTACTAGCGTTAGACTCGTATCGGTAGGAATTTTATTTTCTAACGCAAAATTTCTAACGCTTAACGCTACTAACGTCCATTTTATTCTGAGCTGTACTGTATTAGTCTACCTGTCCGCATGAATACCTACTTGTCCATTTTTAATATGCCTTTTGAACTCCTTTGTAGAGGAGATCTCGCAAGGGTACTTGCCCAGCGGGCTATGATATTGAACAATGCACTTGCCTGAGTAAGTTTTTACTTGTCCCGGACTGTCGGGCGGGGGATTTGTCGAAGTCTGCCCTGCGCGGGGGATTTATCCCCTGCGCAAAAATATGAATCTTGAAGTTGCCAGCCATGCAAACTGACAACTGCAACAGTGCAAACTTATTGGCAGTGGCCATGCAAGTCTGATAAAACATTCGCAATTTAACCACACAAAAGTTACCTCACTCGAAAATTTTGAAACTGTACCCCAGAGATGACTTTAAACTGCAGAATACTGTCATCTACACTGCACTGGTTCTTATTGTAACTGTGTAGGAGGCATGAATGTACTGTAAACTATCCATGTACGTAGGTATCTTGAGCAGCAATTTCCGAATTTCCGTACTTAGCCACTATTCAGCTATACACAACTCTCTTAAAAGTGTAACAACCAGGCACAGCTGCAAAACTTGCAAATCTTCGTGGGCGCACATACTGTACTTTGAAACCCCAAAATTCTAGCTCGCCAAGTTCAGAGGTTCTGTACTGTTCATGTTAGTGATCTACTCCAACATAATCAGGGGTGTGTTCTGACATTTAGAGCAGGAAAATTTCAACCAATTAGAGGCCTCAAGGCAGTGTATTCATCCGTAATCATGTAAACAAATGAGATTCTTGCATATCTTTGCTCCTTGTGTGCTACATGCTGCAAAACTTTCACTGACAAGCTTCGTACATGGTACCGGTACTTGCATGTGTCAAAGCAAACATGTTGCATACGTGGAGCACTCTCTCCCTCTATGCAGAGCTGTTGATAAATGTGGAACTGCCTGCATGCAGTGTGCACTCAAAATAGCCTCGTAAGCCCCAATTCATACTGCCGACACGTACTAATGCCTTCTGCAGAAGTACCTTGTCTGACACCAGTGCTGGACGGCGGAATTATCTTTTGTGACATCTGAACCATTCCAGAATGTAGTATGATGCTCGGCACAAGCTCACACATATCCGTATGTATGTACGTAGGTAGCCCTGGCCGCATAGTTTTTGTTTTGTTTCTGCTTAAGTTTTTTTTTTTGCCAGGACGAACGGGGGCAATTTCATTTTTTTACCCTAACCCTAACCTTAATCCTAACCTAAGCATCATTTTTCATGATTTCAATGGAGATTTCTGAAAATCGCCCCCACTACAGTAGTCCTGGAAAAAATTCCACGCCCAGGCCTCGTGTTAACATCCGGGCACCTTTCAATCTATTAGAAAACTTTGCATGATCGCCATTTTGGTGAATAGAAAATGTACATGATAGCATGGTTCGGTCCGTGACTTTTCATGAACATTAACAGTGCCAATAGTCTTACCTAAGTACTTCAGACCTGACAGTGGGTTGATTTGCATAATAGTGAAAAATTAAACTGTTAATCGAGGTCCTTTTTCTTTTTTTAACACTGAAGATAATGATGGAGTGTGCGGTGTAGCCTAGGCCTAGTTTAGGCTATTGCAATTCTTGTAAGGCTGTCAACTTTTGCACAACGTACTGTGCGCCTATATCCCGAGGTGATTTTTAATGTTGCACTCGCAAGTACGGGGGCCGAGGTATTGCGAATGAGGGTTCATAAGTACGATTAATTCAAGTAAAAGTTTCGGGGAGCTTTATCAAAATTACATGCTTTACGTACAGTAAGTTTTGAACGCTAAATTAACTGGTCCAAACTTTTGGGAACATTTGGGCATTTTATTACACAGGGTTTTCTTTTTCACAACGAGCCAATGACCAGAATCTTGTAAACAAGCTACTACATAATAATGACCTTGTGATGCTTTTCACTGAGAAAATATATGTTTCCCTAATTGTTAAGGGAACAGGCTCTGAAGTTGGTTTATATACTGAGCATCAATGTACATAAGACCTGTGCTGTGACAGAAGACAGTACTACAGTATACGGTGTCTATAAGGAGATTATATGTGGTACAATGGTAGTTTTCTGCTAAAAGCTGCAGGCAAGTTGAAACATTTCTTCCAATATTTGCTGATTGACCAGGAACCGATATTTTAGTGATTTGATAATAAAGAATGGAGTTTATAGCTGGTCTATTTAATTTGGCACTAGGATGAAAATTTCGAGCTGCAGCATGATTTTTGCAGACTCAATGCGTCTGTGCGTCCAGCTTTTTGCAGGTGTGCAACCAGGTATGATATGCGTAAGGTAAATTGACTGTCAGTGTAGTACGCATCACATGCGTGTTTAGTACTTTCAGACAATTTACTGAAGTGTCGTGCAATGGTGATATGAGACTCAGACAATTGGTGTGCGTACTGCATACTGTGACATGTACGTAGTGCAGGCACTGAGTTTTGGTGTTTACTGCTGGCAGTTTTGTAGGGCCGGACGTATGTACGTAGGCTTATATGCTAGCTAGACGTTACACATGCACACTGCATTACAAGTATCTAGGCAGGGCATATATAGCATCGCATGTATCTTCAGACTTTGGCGGTTCAAAAACTTTTAAGGACGAAGGGCGGAAGAGGGAAGCACAATGACTGGGAAAGTCGATTTCCTGCAATCTAGGAGGTGGTTTTGGCCAAAAATTTTCTCAGCAAGCTCCACGCCAACCGATGGTGGTGCTCCACTTAGACAGTATCGGCCGTGCAATTCTCTTCGCCATTATAAAATCCCCCGCGCACCTTTGCAAGCTTTCCAATCTGGCATATATTGTTCTGTACTCCAGTCATACCCAATGGGTACGGCAAAAAATTACCGAGTTCCTGTTCTTTGTACTCGTGAAAACACTAACTTCTGTACAGAACACAGATATGGCCTAAGGTATCAGTGTTTTGTGTAGGCCTACCATAGGCCTAGCCTATATTAATTTACGCGGACCTTCAATACATACCAAATGTAGGATTATTGTGAATTCGTTTTGCTCTAGCCTTGACGGAAATATCTAGAGAAATGACAGACTTTCATTGATTTTGCATCTGGCCTAAGTCTACAGTAGTTCAATGGGGGCATAACCATTCTTCTTCTTCTTCTTTCGGATCATGGTGACACATCCAGAGGACATTACTACACCGTACATATGTCAGGGGTGCCCTAAGCCCTAATAAAATTAGTAAAATGTTGAACGGGGTCTTTTAGTCTAGCGGCGAAGTCTGAAAATTTTCGACCCCCCCGGTACAACTTTGTAAAAGTTGACACCTACCCTTAAAATGTTCCTTAGGATGTCAGCTTTCATTTTCTGTTGGTTGTCACCTTTTAAATTTACCCGAACATGGTAATTAGGAGGGTCAAAGGTCACGAGTCTATTTTCACCCAAACTTCAACAATCTTGGTACTATACATGTGTATACTTCACCTTCAGGGGAGGCTTTACCTTGAGTCTAGTGTGGTAAATATTTTTAATAAATTTACAATAAACATCCCTGAACTCCAATCAATGCATAAAACCCTTAATTATCAATATTTACTATGGTTTCATTGAATATTTTCATTATTTTTTTTTTTTAGTTTTCCCCATTACAAATTTACACGATATGATATTTCAATGCATCTTATGCATGTTTTACCACATGGAGCTAAAGCGTCTCTCAATAAAGACAGGGTAAGATCGTTAAATAGGCGTAGGAAGCGGGGGGACTGGGGGCCCCTAGTCAAAAATGTGAGGGGGCTGAAGTATGCTTCCGCCCCCCCCAAGATCCAAGGGCAAAAACCCCTTATTTGTCTCTTCTGTAAGAAATGTCAAAAATTTGCAGTAAATTTCCTTTAAATTTTGTCCAAAATGTTGCACCAAATTGCATCTGAGGCTCCCTAAATACCCAAAAATGTTCCACAGGGGAGGGGGACCAAACCCCCTCCCCTTAGACTCCTCCCCAGGACGGCGATCCGAAACAAGATTCAGCCCCCCCCCTCCCCCAGTCGCGAAAAGCTTCCTACGCCTATGTATCGTTATAAATTCTACATTGCAATATAATGCTCTTCTTGGATAAAATTGATCTGTCGAATGTTTGCCTACATAGCGGCGCTCCTTAACTTCTGACACACTGGGTAACCGTAGCGAAAGGCTAAACAAAAAACTTCGTCAGCTATGTGCAGACTAGTCAAATTTATAAACCATATCTGGAAAGTTTAACGAAAAAATGTGGCAATGTTGTTTCGCTTCAGTGTTTTCAAGTTACCATTTGTGGTAACAAATTAAGATTTTCTCATATAGACGAGGATTCTGACTATACTTTTATTAAAGCCCTTAGACTATATGGCGTTGGAAAATATACATCTGGCAGTTTTCATGTTGTGCTTATGATGGCGAAAAATCAGAATGGTCATTACAAACGCCGGAATGCACTTTGTAAGTAGGAAAAGTAGTGATGAACAGCTGCATTTTTCATTATAAAAATTGCGAATCCGATATCAGATGTGAGAGTAATAAAATACAATGCTCCACCTTCAAAATGTGTCACTAAAATCTTGTCCTGTATGGGTCAAGGCGGTAAACAATTAACAAATTCTTTGCTTTTCATAAAAAAGAAACATTTTGAGTATCCTGTCAATTGAAACTGCCTTCATTAATCTGCATATGAAAATTCAAATCACCAAACCCTCTTACAGCTAGTTTCATCCATACCCATAGCCAGACAACGTGCTGAAGAGGGCGAGAAAGTTCCCAGACTGTAAGAGGGAAAATCATGTTCAAGGCACGAGATGTTAACATAAAAGGCAAATGTAATTTTTGTTCCTACAATTTCTCCCAGGCGTTAATGTTTGTGGGTCCCTCCACTGCTTTTAAGTTATGGACCTGTATTTTCGAACAGAGTGTTCAACACATGGTTGCATTCAGGCTATATCTGAATCTGGTTGACCCGTGATTTAACCAACCAATTTATGTGCTTGTTGCTAGGCTAAAAGAATAATTGGTGGCAAAAACCCTCGAGTTTGCTGAATGCTTCTTACCTCCAATCATTTGTTGACAAAAACGTATATTGTGCTAGACAAAAAGCATGATCAGTCCTTAGAAAGGAACCTGTTTTCTAAATATCCGCCTCACGATGCTAGATGTGGCTGGAATTAAACACGTAATCCCTAATTGTGATTACTAAACACTGTCTTTATAACTTTACCAAAATGAAAGCTAGATCATATGTGAATTTGTACCGTATTAACAGCCCCTCTACAAGCTTCATTGAATTCATCTCAACATAATCATTTTTTGAGAACTACGAATTATTTTATTTAAAGGATTTTCTTTTTGCAAGTAAAATCAAGTCTTGTTATGGATATGTGCCATTTCCATGTCCAGACTTGAAAACAACATAGATCGGTGCAAGAATCATTCACTGGTTTTCCAATACAGGGAAACAACTCATAATTATATTGCTCTGTAACCACAAATTATTAAAGGTTTATTTACCAGTAAACAAAATGAATTAAATTCATGTAACAATTACGATAGGTGTAAGGGACACTTTCTAGGGGGAGGAGGAGGCTAAGCCGTTTGCCCGACAAACTGTAATAATCCGACCCAATGGCCGGATTTTCACAACATGTGCCAGAGAAATAGAATTTTTTTTTTCCAAACTCCGGCTGACCAAGTTCCATTGCGACTATGTTCCAACTCCCTCTCATAAAAAGATAGCAGAAAAATGTGTGTTGAAACAAAGCAAAAGCAAAGCAAAAGCGTACTTTGTCAGTTTGTAGTGTACATTTACGGTAAAATGTATTAGTTGTATGCCATCCCGAGCAAAGACGCTTTCTGCCTTACTAAAATTTACCATCACGTCCGAAAACATTTAAACAAATATCTACTTTTTTGCATAGGATATTGCTACAACATGCCCTTTTTCGCTGATCTGGTTCATGTTGGCAAATAGTTATTGCAATGACAGAAACACCGTAACGTATTTAATAAATAATTAAGTCAATTAATTTAGTTAGGCTATGTGATTTCGCACTTTTAATCTAATCAATGCAATGGTTCCATACATCCTAACAACCGAAACAAAAATTCAAATTTCTCTGATACAGCTACGAAAATAGCCTACATTTCATGGTAGGCCTATAAATATTTTCATTATATCCCACTTAATTTTAAGGATTGCAAGTTCTCGACATTGGTAGGGGCGGAAGCCATGGTCCAAAACCCGGACAAAAGGGACCGATTACTGCATGGAAGGATGGTGAATAAACATTTCGGCGCTATTGGGGCGGCACAAATTTGGGGCTTTTAGTGGAGAAATTTCAATAATTTGGTGTTTTTATTGAAGTAAATTAATTTAAAAATTTGGTTTTATATTGAAGTAAATGCAAAAGGTTAGGTTTGCAATTTATTTTGAAAAATAGCCCTCTTTGAGAGTACCGTGACTCAACTAAACTGTTGGGACGACCAGTCGCTGTCGGAGATTAAAAATTTCATCGCTCACACTCATTCTCCCTAAAAAAAGATTAGAAAATTTTCCCGACGAGGGCCTCAACCTTTCTCGAAGGGGCCATGGCCTCCTCACCCCACCTGGCCTCACACCTGACAAAGTTGCTTTAAAACATCTGAATAAATGTTGTTTGAAGTCACATGATTTTGTGAAGGGTCCTTATGGGGAAAAACGTAAAATGCAGATCAAGTTTAAAAGGTGCGACCTTTAATGACCCTTGACCTTAAAACTATGTTCGAAAACTAAACAAACATTCAAAGGTTGTATTTAAACATCACTCGTCTACAGTTTACAGAACGCGTGGGATTGTATCTGGACCAGGGGTGGCGCCAGGATTTGCCCGACAGGGGACCAAGCTCCCCGACGAGGGGCCAGCAACCCGAAGCCTCGATGAGGGCGATGTAGTGCCGAAACGATGTTTGAAGTAAAATTTTGGCGCGCGAAGAGCGCCGAAAACTTCAAACTCTTAATGGAAAAAATTGAAAAAGTTGGGCTTTTACCACGGAAAATTTGAAAAAAATTGGGTTTTTACGAAGAAAATTGGAAAATCTGGGGATTCTATTGAAGAATTTGCCCAAATTTAGACCAAAATTAAGTAAATCGTCGGAGCGACTGCCCGTTGTCAGGGAATACATATTTTATCGTATACATAGTAGCTTCCCGAAACCGGAAAATTTCCCCGACGGGGGGCAGCCTTCCCCTATGGGGGCCATTGCCCTCTGCCCCCCCCCACACCTGGCGCCACCACTGTTCTGGACGTTTTTCTTCTTACTCTTCACCAATGGTCCAGAATTGAAATTGAAAGGTGTTGAAAACAGATTGTCCAATGTGTCTAAGTCCGTCATTCAAATTTCTTTGTTAAGACTACGAAAACACTCTATAAACAGTTTATAATTCTTTTATTTTCTTTACATTTTGAGCACTTTAGGACTGTATAAATTGTTCATTTTGACTCACAGCATTTTATAAGTCTCGTCATATTAAAGTGTGTTAAAAATACTAAAATTTTGAAAAATTGACCTTTTTGACCTTTGACCTTGAAAATTTGCATGTTCGGGAACTTTTAAAAAGTGACAACCAATCTTAAATTTAAAGTTACATTATAAACATTAGTTTTAGCATAGTCGCTATATTTTACAAATCGGTACCGGGTAAGTCAATTTTTAGAGCTCTTTTTCAAATTCGCCGCTAGACTATTTGTGACCATTAACCATCAATCAAAGCTGCAGGTAGGCCTAGCCTACAGTAGGCCGGCCTATGCCTAGGATAGGCAAACAGACCCCTAGCTTAAGTGACAAAGGGGCAGGGGGGAGGAACATTAGGAGGGCAGAATTTGCACGGGCGAAGCGCTGCGCACCATTGGCCGGGGGTCCAGGGGCAATGCCCCGGTGGGGGCCCAGGGGGCGAAGCCCCCGAAAGCTCCTGGGTTTTAGCTTCTCTCTCAACCCAGAATATGGTCTTTTTTACCTTTCAACACCTATATAGACTGGAAGAATCTAAGCCACAGAATAATTATGCAGATTCCAGACCCTAAGTTTTTAGCCAAGTGAAAAATGTGAATGTAAGATATGTATTATTTTGTCTTTACCTTTAATATTTCTTGACTGCATATTAATTACTAAATTAATACTACAGACTACATACTGTTTGTATGGGCATGTCGTTTTGAAAGTGAAATTTATCTTACACATCCCCCTCTAATTATTGGCAAATGATGTGCAGTTTTAGTATACAGAATAACCTTTGTTAGCTTACACAAAATATATGAAATACTTTTTCTCTGGAAAACAACAACATATTTTAATGACCTTAAAGTCATATTATTATCAAGTGTAGCAGCATCAAACTGAAGCAGCAGCATTTGGGAATATATCAATGTTTGATAGCCAAAGTACGTAGTTCATTTTGTTTTAAGGTCCTCATGTGTCTTCAGAGACACTGGTTGTTACTGACTTACACGTACATACGTACATTCTTGAGACAAACGAGCCGATTCAAAAATTCAACATGAAACCACTGAATTATATTTAAACCCTGTTTCACCTTTTACCAATCTCCCATAACGTGGTGATTGTGATTAAGAAATCACCCATTAATTATCTGGATCTTACATGGCAACCCAGGTTTTACCCATGTGATAGCTGGCCCAGAAGTGTTCACTTGACAGCCTGTTTCATTTTGTGGAATGGTCATAGTACAGCAGTACGTCCTACTCCTTTGCGAAACAGCAAAAGTTTTGAAAGACCAGAATTTATTGTTTCAGTGCATACACAGCCGAGGAAAGTGGGATCGCATCTATGACGGTCCATGATTGATTAGATAATCTGTCAGTCAGTAAAATGTTGCCATTCACACAAATTTCACAGGACTGATTATTAATAACTAACTCAGTAGCTTGCTTTAGCTGAGGTTATGGCGTGTTTGTTAAAGACGATAAAAAGTGAAATTCCCTCGACTCTACAGTATTTTCATACTTTTATTTTACACCAGCACTGCTGTTATACTGTAGGCTAATTGTAAACTTGGAAAATATGAGGTCATGCAGGTAGCTGTCCACAACGTCCGCCATTTATATTTGTCAGTCACTGGTGTATACGGATTAGATGCAGTTACTGCTTTGTATGAAAGTTTTCGAGTCCTGTAAAAATGCCTCGCATGTAAATTAAACTTTATACAAGAGCCCCGATCATCATGCAATTGGGCGGTCGAAGTATAGGCCTACATTGCATTCAACTTCTAAATTTCAGGCACATTGATAAAACTGTTGCTCAGTTATGCCTCCATCTTATCTCCCACCATGAACGTTCTCTCCGTCATGCTGCATTCAGTCTTCCCCCTACCCTAAAATGGAGGCACAGGGGGCGTATAAGTATTCGTGTTGAGCCATTTGCAATGTGTGACTTCGCTATAACGGAGCAGTGTTGCGATCAAGTCACTGAAGAGTTTGTTGATAACGATGTTCACCTGTGTACTATGTGTACACGTGTACCATGCAACTCAGACTACATCTGTGAGCGCCTGCGTTTGGCGAAGCCATCTTACGTTTTACATGTAATGAGTAGCCTTCTGCTGGGCCCCAGCTAGCCTAGCTGCCCGCACTCATTGGTTGGTTGTAGTCTGCGAGCATAGCTGCAAGCTTTATAAACACTGAACTGGTTTACGAAACCTGCCCAGCAACTTCACTACTTCATGTCAAGCCAGTGCATACTGTATAGACCTCGCTTACAGTAGCTTCTTGAAACCTTTTCCCAGAAAATCGCGTAGATAACTTTACTAAATTATGCCATAAATATGCGAGAACCTTTTCCTAAATATAAGATGCTGAGTTTGGCGTACGGCGAACAGCAGTATAATTTGCGCATGTGCAGTTGAGAGACTGGAGTTCGAGACAACAGGCGTTAACCTACAGTACATACAGCACGTGAGAAAGTTCGCTCAGATGCGAGCGTTTTTCCACACTGTACGTATGGGAATTTTTGAGGGCTGGTCGTTGAATGAGCCTGCGTAGCGGATCTCTGGGCCTCTGACACACAACATTGTCGTATTCCGTAGCTACAAGCTGAACAAACAACTCTGGGATCGCAGGTCAATGCATGGTGCTTCAATAATAGATTGCAATTTGAAGAACACGCTGTACGTTTCTATAGTAAGCATAACCACTGACATATAAACGTGTTCAGCTGTCTTGTCGCTGCCGTTTTAATTTAATAATTTGGCGTTTAATAATTTGGCGCAGTGCAGAGCGGAAAATTACAAGGGCGGCTGAAAGAAGGGGCAGGGCGGGGATAGGAAGCCAAGAGAAGGTGCAGGGCGGGCGAAAAGAGGGGCGGGGCGGGCCGCCCCTGTGAAACAGCGAAGCTAGGGCACTGGCAAAATGAAAAAAAAAATATTTTAGACAGCAATGAATAAGAAAGAAAACAACACAGGGCATTTTATTCCACACTTTTGCCACAAGAAATTATCATCATTCTTGAACTTTAATTGTCACATCATCTTGCAAAAAGTTATTGCAATAACAATAGCCTAGGCTTATTTTTAATATGTAGCCTAGGCTAGGCCTAACTTATGTAGGCTACTGCCCACACTAAATTCAAGACACAATTTTGTCTTGCCTGTGAGTGTGACTTTGGAGGAAAGGCAGGGTGTTCTAGTAGTATTTTAGTAGTCCTAACCGTTGTAGGCCCCTTGTTGGGCCTTTGGCAGTTATCATTGTAGTGTTAGTTATTTGTCTCGCATACGGTCACATGTGGCTAAAACTTATAAATCAGCCTTGGCCTAGTAGAACTTAACGTTACAACTTACAGGTTACAATAGCCAATTAGGCCTAGCCTAGCCGAATTTAGTGTCTTTCCGCCATCGGTACATTCCGCCATAACATTCCGCCATGGGTTTTGCACCATTCCGCCATGGCGGAAAGGTGCAAAAACATGGCGGAAAGGTGCAAACTCTATGGCGGGAAAGCACTTTCTTAAAATCTGAGAAACAAAAGGTCTTGTTTTCCTTGCAAAAATAGTTTCAAAGGGTTATTTTGAGAACGACACATCATTCACTATTAAAATAATCATATTTAACACTTTACTGCCATGGCGGAAAGACATGTTTTCTATGGCGGAATGAGCACATTTTCTATGGCGGAAAGTACCTATGGCGGAATGGCACGGCCCCCAGCCTAGCCTACGGCCCATGTTCACGTAGCCAAGGCCTAACGTTAGGTCAACTGTAGCCTAAAACTAAAGAAGTTACGAATCCGTATAAAATGGAAGTCTTAATCGTTCAGAATTCCCTTTCTGACATAACCGCGGTATCTTAAACAAAAACATGAAAACTCACGGCGACATGTTCCGCGACTTCCAGGCAAATTAAAATTCCTGCCCCTGCAACACAAAGGCTTGCAGCTATGGCATGGCATAGCCCCAGCCGATAACAAATATTATGATTGGACCTGTTTATGTAGGCTATGTATAAATTTTGCACGGTATAATAATTAGCGTTGACCTGTATACTGTACAAGGAAGCAGACGACATTCAGGCTCAACGAGAACAGGGCTATATGGAAATACAGTGTGAACTGTACGTATGCCTATGTTCAGACACAATATTACGTCAAAACTGACCTGTGAAACTGCCACCCTCTCCATTATAGGATGGCGCTCTTTATATTTTAGCTTAGGATAATCTCTTTCATTACGACAAAGCGGTTGATGACTTTCGGTAAAGGCAAAACACAACTAATCTCTAAAAGTGCGCTAAAATAAACTTCTTAAATTGCACCGTCAATCACTATCTAGATACTGGAGCATACCCAAGGTCGGGGGAGGGGGTTACAAGACCTACAGAAGATAGTGAGTCTTCGAGTTCAACTGTTATCTTTCCACATCACTAGCCTATATTCGCCTCGCTCCTCAAGAATACGAGCGCTAAGATTTGCTCAACGGGAGATGGGGAGAAGACATAAAAAAGAGATGGTTTGCAGCAAGGATGGCCAAGCAAAATATTCGCAGGCCGAACGTCTCAGGATTTATTAAAAAAAATATTGAAAATTTTAGGTTTTTGTGGAAAACATTTTGATTTTTTTTTTTTGGGGGGGGGGGGTTATTGGAGAACATTTGAAAAATTTGGGCATTTGCCATCTACCCTCCAGCTAATAAACCCCCAGAGAGACATCTTATGGTCACCGTAGGGAGGGGTGGGGTGGAGAACCTTTTTCCTCTGAAGGGCCGTTTTGATAGTGAAAATCCGCTGGCGGGCGGCAGACAGTGAGGGCGCATCAAGCTCAGTTTCCCTGGGTCCTTTTGGAGTTTGTACAAATTTGTAGTCAATAGAATGCCATGTTCATTCACTATATTTAAATGACATTGAATCTGAAAGGCAGCACAGACCACTTTACGACCATCAAACTTTTTATTCATGAATGACGGAAGTAATAATGTATGAGCACACACGAAAAGTGCCGGAAAAACGCCGGAAAAACGCGTAGTTTGATACCAACTTTATTGCCCCTTTTAACGTTTAATTCACTCTTCGGAGGGACAGTTCTTACACCTGAATCTGCTAGATGGGAATAAATACAGTGCCCACCAAGTTTTGTACTCAGTGTAATAGATAGGCCTCTATACATGTTGTAGTGCACTTCTGGCCATTGCTATGTAGCCGAGTCCACGCAAAACTTCCGATACCATCAGAACTACAGGGTTCTGCACGTGGTTTGTGTCTATCGAACGAAACGGTGGGGATGTCCGCGGGGTAGTACCTCCGCAGTTGACCAACTCTCTGGGAAAATTAAATTAAAGGTTCCCAACCAAACTGTAGAGGGAATATACATGTGTGTCTACGAATGTCTTGTATTAATCATTCACAAGTGTGCGCGCAAAGCGAACATGAAAAATCGTTTTTCATGACCTTTGAGTCATCGTAAAGTTAAATATAAACACAAACATCAGCAAATATTATGGTCTTTGGCAAAATATGAAATATATTAGCCAGTATTGCATGGAGTCAAGTTTTTTATTCGAGTAATAAGTACATCTTACCTATCTTCCGAGTGCTGAGTACCAGGGTCCGAGTAAAGCGTTTTGGAACCCGAATACCGAGTACAAGGGTCCGAGAACAGCGTTTTTAGTACGAGTGATGCTTTACCAGAGTACTTTGGAGTACTTTTCAAGTACTATTTTATTTATTTAATATACAATTCATTTTTCAATATACATGACTTGCCCCTTGTTTAAGTTTAGGTCCAGAAGACTACCGCTATGGCTCTCAGTCAATTTGATCGAATTTTTCATTATCTAATCTCTGTGGCACAAGGGATATAGCTTGGGTACCTTCCCACCAAATTTGAAGAAAATCGGCTGAACTGTTTAGGAGGTATAGACAAAACCAAACTGGACACCCACACCCACCCACACACACACACACACGAACACCCTTTGACCCCTCCAACATTTATGGACTTCCAGTCACCCTTGAGTGTCACATCATGGCTTAACCCCTTAAACTAACTTCTGAATTTATCCGTTACCATGGCAACCGTTGCTTTTTTCATCTAGCATTGCTGTATGTAGCTCAACTGTCAAAGTAACTACAATTTCTCATCCTCCTCAAGGAACGATCAGATAATAACCTAGTCGAAGGCCATTTTACATATAGACTAAAAAAAGATTAAGTCTACTCTGTATAAACAAAAGGAATGCCTGGCTTTATTCTTTTGTACAAAGTTATAAACTTTGTTCACTGTTTGAAGAAGTTAGGTTACATTTAAGAAACACTAAATCACCAACTTACTGTACACACCAACTTGACCTCGCTACTTGCTCCGATTTGCGTAACGTCGCACGTTGCTTTAGCGGCAAAAGACTCATAGACTTATACGTGTTGCCCCTAGAACTCCCTCACAGTACCGTACTTCGTCAAAAGTCCCCTCGACTCTCTGGCGAAGAGCCAAGGGGAAAAACCAAACATTACTCCCAAAGAAGTTCTGCTCCCCAAAGGAGCTAGGTCCCCAAGTAGTACACATTACAGCTACATAACCACTACAAACAACACCCGTAAGTGGTATCAATACTGTATGAGTAACAATTTTTTGAAATGCCAAAGGATAATGAGACTTATGCTGCTAAATGTTGAGACTAATTGTTTGTTTTACACCTCATTTTTACAACTGGGAAATTGTCTATAGCCGTTTGTGGGGAGGCCGACGGTGAAGCCAAGCTAAGATGAGACCAAAGGACCCGACAGAAGGCACAGACAATCTTTATTTTATTAACGCAGTTTATTCTGTTACCTCCGTGGAAACTGCGGAACAAAATGACAATTAATTAACATGTAAATTCGACAATACAAATTCACGACTTATACAAACTGCACATACATACAAAAATAGACAATCAAAATGGTACAAAACTACAAAATATACTCTCAACGAACTAGAAAGCTATATAACATGAATTGAATACTAAAATTACAACTTAGCGAGTTATGCGCATCTTGACAATAAATCACCTTCTTTGCCCATTTCCAAACCCACCGAGAATCTACTTTAAATTACGATGCAATTATCATGCTAAATATATGCCTACATGAACTGCAAAAATAGTAAAAAATTCAACGTACCTCTTTGGTTTCTCTAGGGATGTTCGAAAAGTCTGCCACGCCCTTAATGAACTTATGTGAAAACCATGATGGGTGATGATGAGGCTGAGGGTAGGTCTAGAAAGTCTCGATAAAGTATGCGCGTTCCCTTTTATACTGGCCAAAGGACACCTGGGAATTCTCGGTACTTAAGGAAAGTATTAAGTTTGCGGGTCATGGGTCATGAGGTAAGATGCTACGGAATTTACTACCTGCACTTGAGGGCAGCACCATTACTACAGCTATTAGGACCTTTAGATTCCTTTACATTGTCTTTACAGGTACTCTAAACCCTGATAGCAAAATTTGGTCGACCCGACAACGGACCGCTGTCGGCCACTCCGACGGTCCGGCAGAGAAATTTCCAGTGGTTCACCGGCGGTCCTCCTATGGCAACGATTGGTTAAAAAGCTTTATGACATCATGCAAGTTTCCGTCCAACCAGCGGACCTCCGATGGTCCTCCGTCGGCCTTTGGCCACCGGGGAACCGCCGGATCAGTGCTATCAGGGTTAAAGTACTCCTCCTCACTGAGCCGAACACAAGCACTAAAAATCTAGTACGATTACCAGTATTTTGACATTCGAGCACGAGTATCGACTCGGACAAGTACGAGTACTTCAATATTCAAGTGCGAGTACTTAACAAAGTTCTCGAGTATTATTCGAGTACCAAGTACTTTTCGAGTACTACAATACTGATATGACTTTCCCCTCAGCCAAGTTATTTGGAATGAACTATGTCTTACACTCACAGTATCAGCAAGTATTATGGTCGTTGACCAAATATTGCGGGGTACAAAGGGTGGTCCGTCCCAAAACCAAATTATTGGGGGCATGTCCCCCATCCCCCTTGATCGCCGATCTTGGTCTGGTAACTTCAGAAAATTTTCGGAAACATTTCATATTGTTGTTATCAAAAGAAGGACTTTTGGTTTCTTTAGTTATTAAGAGTGGTTCGTTTTGTATTCGTTTCAGTTCATTAATTTGTTTTCCACATCATGTGATTCACATATAATGCAATGGTGTCATACTAACTAAATCATTTATGTTGTGAAGGAGCTATGGAAAAACGACAGCTAATTACTACCTCAAGTAACAAACAAAGAAAGACAAGCAAACAATAGTTCCGTTCTGTCTTCTTCCAAAGTGGCACCCCCTGGTTTTATTATGTAATGCGACAGTTCCAGTTCTTCCAGTTCTCCCAGTTAAGTTACTTCTAGCCCTCCAAAACTGTTTAAGCTCCTACTTGTGCAGACACAAACCTATTATATTTCTTAATCCTTTTCCGTAAGTTGCATGCTGTCAGCACCCAAATAGAGTAACCGTTTTTAAAAATTTCTAACTTTGTCATGCAACATCCAACAGCCTTCATAAAACTACCAAAATGAAGCTAACAAATAGACTAATGTGTAATAAGAAAAATCCTTGTGCATGCTGTGTAATGTAAAATACTCTGCATCTTTCGAATTGACGTCAATCAAAGAGCAGTCACCTATTGAGAATTTTGGTAACCCTCAACCAAAAATGTACCTGGGGTACGGTGACGCGTGTCTGTCTTTAAACTACCTTAGACCTGGTAAAGTGCTATTGAAAACTTTTCATAAGCTGACCTATACTTCCAAAACTATTACGGTAGCTTTTACGAAATTTTGCACAATATTTAGGGGGCTAGAATATATATATATATATATATATATATATATATATATATATATATATATATATATATATATATATATATATATATATATATATATATAGGCCTTTATATAACCCTCCGTAGAGAGGCCCTTGACTTCAAGATGATTCTTCAAAAATCACCCCACCCCTCTCAAAATCTCTGGCTTCACCCATGTTTTTCAGTCGTTTTCCAGGTTGCTAAGCACAAGTGTAATTGACACATGATATCTAGCTGTTATAATATGCAAAAACAGTTTGCGTGATATGCTGCGCCTATGCGTACTATCATATAACAAAATTCACACTTGAAATTTGAAGTCTCTAGGAGTCAGCTTGATATAATGCCCTCTAATTTTGGATGATCAACGTATCCTGCCTGAGATTCAGGAAGAAGTACGCCCTGCATTGAAAACATTGCCAACTGCCAAGCTCTCATAAAGGATAATGTATGCGTTTTTCGACCGCACAAGTATTTTATCTCGAGCATTTTGAACTGAAAAATTAAACGAGTTGCGACGGAAACCAATCCCTCAATTCAAATCCTAGCTGTAACTTGGACACACTTTTGAACCTTTCCACTAATCCCTGTAAGAGACAGTGAAGGATTAATGTATATCATGTCACTGCGTATATTTCGATCATCGTACGCTTGATTCGATCACCATACGGTGAATTCGACCCTATACTAGACAGTTTTCGACCGTCAAAGTGTAATATTCGACCCTACGTGTGTATTATTCGATCGTTGTTGTAAAACGTATAGTTTCATTTAGGTTTAACAGTGAACAAAGGATAGGCTGAGTGTGTCATTGTTTTGAAACATTGAACCTTTTTAACCATCCTGTTAAAACAAACTTTTCACTGCTTAAACTTAAGGCAATAGGCAGTCGCCCCAAAATTTTCTTTGAAAAATCAGCAAATTCTAGCAAATCTCGTCTTATTGCTTTACAAGCACCTCTGAAGATGTTTTGAACATAACTATTACAAACAATAGGTAAAGCAAGGAGACATTCTCCTTGAATTTCACAATTTACCAACAAAAATATTGTCACATGATCAGAATGGGCCAATCATGAACTAGAGTGACAGGATACACTCACTCTGATTGGGGTGACTGCATACTGCCTTTAAATGGCAGTGATAATTTGATAAAACATAATATTCGTTCTCGTATATTTAGCGTCAGTTGAAAGATTTCTTTCAGATCAAGTAGTAAGCAGGAAGCAGGAAAACAACCACATGAGTGTGTGCCGATGTATACACTAAATGTCATTCGACAAACCGTGGCTGCATTCGACCTAGAGTAGGTTAAACTCGACCAGGAGTGGGTGAATTCGACACACTTTGGGAATATTCGACCTTGGTAGTGGGAATGATTCGACCGCTTTCTTTGATTATTGCAAATACTCCCGTAAACATATTTGGTAAAAGCTATGATTTGTTTGTTCATGCATAGGGTGTGTCGGTAGGTGTACACAGGACCACTCTTAGATGTGAATGAAATACGGCAAGGTTTTGTTGATGGCCCGGACTAGCTGAATATTTATACTCTTGATATGTGCACCACCAAATCCGGACGTTTTGTTTTGTAAGGTGAAACATTTGTGTCTCAAGACATGCATATATGCATGATATCATGTCTCTAGGTTAGGTTAGGGTTAAAGCAATCAGGAAAGGTATAGGGTTAGAAGGATCGAGACTTCTTATTTGCCTGATATCATGTTACGGATTGGGTGTGTACACCTTGGTGAAACTTAGATCAAAGGTCATTCAACTCCAGGGAAGTGAAGTTGCTTGATTTATTTTAGAGGCTCCGACAGGTCTTCATAAGTGGGCTTAAGTAAAAAAGACTTGGTCAGTGACCCATTTGGTTGAAACACCAATCACATAAAGCCGGGCTCGTAGCCAGATAAGGTCCTGAAGGGGTGAAATACATTCCAGGGGGAGGGGGTTACTTAGGGGATACATACTTAAATAAAATAAGGCAATAGTAATTTGGAATTTTCGAGGGGCGACATTTTTGTTCAGAGGGCGCCTTCCTTGGTCCCTTAGCTAGGGGCTTGCACAAGTCTCACATTTATATTTTTAGAGTGTGTCTTCAACTCTGTTGCAGGTACAGGTACGCAAGTATGCGACGGTCTATTACGGTCAATTTCTCTTTCAATTCAACAGCTAACTTTGCTGATGGAGCAGAAAACTAAAGCTTTCAGCTATGCTGCTGTTTTCTCTTAAAGACAAGAAATTTGGGGGAGGATCATGGGAAGGCTATTATTGTGAAATGAGCGGCCATTTGAGAAAATGATAGGCTAATTTCAAACATTTAATATATTTTATGCCTGCACACTTTCATCATGAGTCACAATTTGCACACAAACAGGCATGGGCTACGTAACCACACATGCGAAGTAGTCTACGCTCCTCAGGTTCACTTTGTTCACCTCCACGCAGGTCAAAGGTCACTTGCCATGGAAAAGGACTCAGATGGCACTGGTAAGATGATGACCGAGGATAATTGTGTTTGAAATAGAGCTAGGTCAATGACAAATGTTTACCACCATGAGAGAGTCACGCTTTGTCATGATGTTATGTAAGCATAAGCACACGGGATTAAAACTACTTTCCAATTGGGGGAGATGCATGGTTGATCCCTTGCGCTCGACATTTCTTAGTAACAGTTTCCCTGAAAAATATTGTATATTTTGCCTGACAATGACAACCATTCTACTGGAGGGTGACTTCTACACTCTCGAATGATTATGGCTTTACCGCCATCTAATAATCTGGTCTGTTGCAGAAATATATAGAGGGGTACTTAAAGCAACGTAGGGGAGACTCAGGAGAGTGGAGCCATTTTCAGGTTTTCACTGATATTTCCTTGTACATTCAAATGAGCTGGAGTTTTTTGTCAATGGAATGAAATACAATTGTTAGGTTACAATTTAAGTTGGTTAAATACTTTTCACGATTAAAGCAAAGGCCTATGTTCGAATTTCGCCTTTTAAAATAAAAATGAAACTGACTCAACTCTTCCCAAGACCCAGGAGAGTTGAGCATAGACTAGGGGAGAGTTGAGCCATTACATAAACACTACTGGATAACAACAATCAGAGATGATGTGGTTCAGTAATGATTCAGTTTATTCAAAGTTGATACTTCATAGGAATACAGGTTGAGTAAAGGTACACTTATCAGTAAACAGTAACTACAAACTGCTTGATTATTGAATACGATTACATATAATTAAATGACATAATTATAGAATAGTATAGTAGAAATATAGAAGATATTGCTTTATATCCTGCTGGAAACAGCTTGGGTAGCACTTTACAACAGGTGCGCAGCTAGATATTCATCACGGGCAGTTTTGGGTCAGAGGGGATTTTAGCAGAGACCTCTAGACGTAGAAAAGTACGATGCACAACACTAGAATAACAACAAGTGTACACTGAAATTGGCAGAGAAGCACATTGTTTGTCTGAATTCCCCTTCACCCTTTGGTCACTGAAGTCTCACCCCAGCCCTCTGCAGTACCCCCTCTCGTGGTAACGTCTTTGCTCTACTATTTCCGCATGCCTAGTAGACATGTATGTTGCCCTCCAAGTGACCCAAAACAAACCTCATAATCTTTGCCCCCAAAATGCTGGGCAGTCACACATTTTAACATTGTCAAACAAATGTACATAATGTTGGAATATGAAATAGGAATGAGTATTCAGATCTCACGGGCACAATAAAAACTAACTTCCTTACTATGAGGAATGTTGAGGACATGTATGAAATGTCACTATTTTATCACCCTACTGTAGAACTTGAATGAAATGAAAGTTTAGAGTAATATCAGGAACAAATACAAAGTATGAATGCAGTGATACAGGCACACACGATAAGTTTATTAAAGGCCCCATTTCGCCAAGTTACAGGGGAACTGTAGCTGCGTACGACAAGATGTCCCAAGAATGGTGCAAAAAGGCAATTTCTCGCAGCATCATCACGTGACCATATTGTATCATCCTCTTCGTTGATTACAAAGGTGGGCCTGGTTTCTTTATTGTTCCGCACTCTGGAGGACGTCCCCCGCTCTGTTTTATGTGTGCATGCTTGTGGCATTATTCTGAAAAAGAAATGAATTTTCACTATTAGTTAACTACACAGTCGATATAGCCATTTGTTTCTCTATTGATGGCCTCAGGAAAAATGATTATTGAAGCTAGCTACTAAATATAACATACGCCTAAGGGTGCATCTAACTACTAGAAATGGTAGGAACAGGTGGTGGCTCAACTCTCCTGGGTCTCCCCTACCTAGAAAGCAGACAGAATGGACCCAGAATCGTACATAAGTTGGGTTAGGATGAAATTTGGTTTAAAGTAGGGCTATAAATGTTTAGTCATTAAATATAGCTCAACGCATAGCATTTAACAATGCAAAGGAACACCGGGCCAGGTGCTGCTCTGGTATAATTCCTGTTTGAATTGATCAATTTGGTTACGATTTTGGAAAAAAGAATGCTTTAAATCTCATAATATTTTAACACTCGGCTTAATTGTTCAAAGAAACGTGAAAGGAAGTACAAACTTAAGCCAACTCGTGCATCGATATGACCATCAAAGGTTTGAAACGCAGTTTTCACCTTACTTTACAGATAAAACATATATTTGTGCCTCAAGTCAGTGCCTGATGATTTGGAAAGCCAAATGGATTATTTCCGACATTTACAATTAAAATCTACAAACTCTCCGAATTTCTGCGATCACTTCATTTTGTAACTTTGTGTTCTAAAAACTTGAAATCTTTATATTAAATGCTTGCTTGATCGGTTGATGATAGTTATGTTAATTTTCCATTTAGTTTTGAAAAGTTTATACTGTATTTATAGCATCGCTTACCTGCAAACCAGGGGACAAATAATATTAAAACCTATTCAACAGGTTATATCAGGCCTCACATACACAGCAGGTAATTGGAAACAAGTATATTAACAGACTTCAATGATGTTTCAACAGGTACAAACAGGATCCTGTTAATTTCATAGGAGTTACTTGTTGATAAAGTTATTGACTTTGTTGACTCAAACAGGTAAATTGAAATTTGCTTGTTCATACCTGTTAACACCAGATCAAACCTGTTAACATTTTAACAGGTGTCAACAAGAATTTTCTCCAGCATATTAGAAAATGGAATTTCTACCTCCACTTCGCAAGGTGGAAACATTGCTAGCCTATTATAAATTTTGACTCCTCTTTGGGATAAAGGGCAAGAGAGGTCAGATAAATTTGCCAAATAAAGAGGTTTCTACCCCTGGAATCTGGAAAAAATCTGGTCAGGCAAATTGGAAGATGTGAGTCTTCATTCAAACGGCAAGTTTGAACCAAAAGAATCTTGAACCCTGTATGATACTTTATGTTCCTAATAGGGATACGGTAGCTGTATAGCCATACATAGCGTATATCCATGCTACAGCGTTATCCGTAGGACTTACAGAAGTTAATTCTCAAGGTGCTTAAATGAAAGACCTCGCTTTGCAGTAGAAAATCGTATTGAAAACTGTTGAACAACTATGAACGTGTAAAACAGGTACTTGGAAATAGGATTCAACAGGTTTCAACAAGATTTCAAATAGGTACCATGGGAACCCGTTGCTTTATAGGAGTTTAACGGTTGGTACCCGTTGACGTAGTTGACTCAAAAGGTAAATGACAAATAGCCAAATCAGTTCGCCGCGGATTTCACTAGGTGTCAACAGGAATTTCCCCTGAGTTAAGCGATGATGTGATTGATTGTCGACGTCTGAGGTGCGTCTAGGGACGTACTGTTAAAACAGAAATAGACCTTTGACTTTGAATCAGTGCAGAGAAACACAAGTTATAAGTCAGAATAGATAGTTGTATTGACTCGAACATTATTTAAAACAATTATAATTGTGCCACCAAGGTTAACGACGCTATGTTATTGATAAGCCGCTGACTGTAAAATTAACTTCCAATTGAGATAAAAGTTCATTTAAGCCTAACTGCTGCTCATCGAATTATACCACGCCAACATTTAGCCCAGTAGGCCTACACTGAAAATGGTTGTTCCAATAAAGTATCAATCAGAGACAATGCACTATGTTGAGGCAAAAAATTTGGACGAAAATGATAGTTTTCATCCAAAGATGATGAAAGTTGAAACATTGCCGTGGAAAATGAACCTTTCTTGCAAATCAGCTCTACCTTAATATTTCGTAATTAGTACAGAAGACAGTTTTTTCACTTATTATCACTTCAATTTTTCAAAAGATTGATAGTATTTAAGTTGACTAATTAAGGATTCACCAAAGATAGCCTGCAACTTCTTTGTTTGTGTTTGTGATTGAGTGATTGATGTTTTTAGAAATGATTAAATAAAGTCAAATTTAATTGTACACCTGCAATTTTTTCATTCCATTTTCCATGCAATCGGAGTTCTTGAAATGGACATTCTGCCAACAACTCTCACCACATCTACTCAAGTTAGTTAGATAAAATTTAACGACACACCAACACAAATGTGTTATACAGTGTTAAGCAAAGTTTAAATACAGTGCAAGTCCTTCCCTTTAGTCGCCTCTTACGACTGGCGGGGAAATACCGTGGGCATATTCTACAACCCCCAGCACACAGGGGGCCACATCTACTCAAAGACTGATAGTTGCGTTTCACTACTTTAACATTTAACTGCTTCATTACAAGTCAAAAATTTTTAATCATAAAGAAAATGCTAATTTTTGAAGGTTCACTGGCCCCGGTATCATCAAAACGGGTTCTTCCTTTATTTTTCATAACTTTACCTAATGTCTTGCTAGGTAAGTGTATTTACACGTACTATGAAATCCTTTTATACTTTTTTATACTTTTTTACTTTTATGTAAAGTTTAGAAACAATTCTTCTTTTATTTGTTTTAATACCAGTACCGCCAAAGTTGATTTTGTCTCATGAACACGTTACACTTACAAATGCATCATACCAAACGGGTCACGGATATGAAACATATTATCGAAAAAACAGTACGTATGTTTTGGAGAAGAGGGCAGTAAACGTTACCTGTCTTGCCGAAGGAGCCAAACCTGAAGCTAACATAACTTGGATGATAAATGGAGAAATGGTTGACGATGTACCTCCTCAAGTGACGCAGCGTAACTTACAAGAGAACAGAACGTTTGACTCAATATCGACTTTACAATTTAGTCCGACAGGAGAACAAGTCATCGTGACCTGTAATGTTAGCCTTAATGGGACAGATATTGAGGCAACGGCAAATGCAACATTTCTCACATACGGTAAGGTCTAAATTCTTGAATAATGACATTCACAACATCTCAACCATGTTTAAAGAGAACTGTCTTCCCAGTGAAAAATGGGACGGGCGACGTTCTTTCGTCTTCTAATTTCGTCCTTCGCCTTTTGGACTATTTTGGTAGGACAAATTGCTGCTTTGGACGATTTTTCAAGGTTAAGAAGAAAGGAATGTTTAATTGCGCAATTGGCCAACTGTTTCACCTTCAAATGGGGATTTTCTACCTCAGTTATTCCCGCCTGCGGTTGAGGGACAAATTTTCTTTCATACCACGAAGTCGGAAACCTTGAAGGATATTATGGATCCTATTATACAATGAAATAGCCTAGGCGGCAATACTGGAATGTTTATCTGTCTTTGACGATTTCTAATGGCAGGACGATTTTGGAAAATTTTGGAAAAAATCTTCCAAAGCAGTAATTTTTCGTCCCATTTTTCACTCAGTTTGCATGAATTTATACTACAGACGTCAACTTATACTACAGAATCACGGAGTCTGGTTCTCAACATTCCTGGAAATAAGAAGCTGAAGTATAATGCGTTTGTAACTTTGTTAAGGGCAAGTGAAGTTCACCTGACAGTCTTTAGTTTGCTATTGAAAGAAATAGATCTCATTAAAGTCGGTGAAACGAATACCTTAAAATGATCAAATTTCAATTTTACAAAACGACAGATCCAGAGATAGCTTCATGCGTATGATTATTCGTTGACAAAAATATGTGAACGTATTTATAATTTGGAAAATAAACTTTTCAAAAACTTTTTCTTGCACTGGTGATATGAAGACAGCTTATGATATTTGCTGTTGCCAATACCGCAGAGCTGTAACGAGTCACTCATTCTTGCAGTCGAGTCGAGTCATTAACTAATTACAATGTGACTCGAGGCATTGTATTATTTCTATAAGAAAATTATGATAAAATTGCTCGAGGCATTTCCCTTTTGAAAATTAGTGACTCGAGCCATGAGTCGTTACAACACTGCAATACTGTATTACTATAAAAGGAAAGTTAATTTTTGGGTTATATTTATTTGGTCAAGGCCATTTTTGCTTCCTACTTCCCTATGAATAATCGCATTTGTACAGACTCAGACTATAATCGTTGTAGATGAAGTTTTGCCCATACAAGAAATTAAATACCAGAGTTTACATAAGATGTGATTGAGTTAATTTCTTTCTAAACTATACTGAATGAGAACTTAAGTAGGTAGCTTATATATTAGAAAGAACTGTGTGATGTTACACAGTGAAACTTTTACTAAGAACTTGTAAAACTTTCGATGTTATTCAGGGCCACACAGTTGACGCCTTCATGTAATCTTTTCATTTGAAAACTTATGAAAATAATGATGCCAGAAAGGTGCAGGAGATAAAATACTATTAGAATAATATCCTCTCTTGTTGTTTTGCTCTTTTTCAGTTATACCACGTGTTTTCTTTTTGTTAAATGGTAGAAGAGTATACGCAGAAGAAGTTTATGTAAGAGGGGATGACACCATTAACATTACGTGCAGTGCCGAAGGATCAAGACCAGCTACAAATCTCACTTGGGAGGAAAATTATGATCACTTAAAATCATCTTCACAAGAGAAGCACGATGCGAATAACGCAACATTTGATTCATACCTATCGTTGATAATGTCTCCTGATAGTCACACACAGAGAATCACCTGCAGCAGTTTTATAGTTGAAATTAATCGAGCAGAGACAATAACTTTGGGACTAAACACCTACGGTAAGTTTGCGAAAGCACATTAACGCTTAAAAACTTAATGGAAGGCAAGTTTGTCTATGCTTTGTTAATTACTATACTTTATGCGCATCCTCTTTTCAGTTTAGAGAAAAGGTGACATGTAAATTTGAAATTGCTGCTGAAAACGTGCAGATAATTCTCCGCATCAGTATCCATCCCTTCTCACTTGACTAGTCATCAGTTATATAGCTTTAATATGTTATAGCCAAAGAAGTCATGCATAGGCTTCCATTATTATTTCAATATTGAAACGCATACGACCGGCGTATACCTTTGCCTTTCTCTTTCTCTATTTCTCTGCCTATGTTTCTTTCTTTTCATTTTTCTTCGCTTTTTCACGACATGTAAGTTACTCCATTTATACTTTCTTAACAACAGTTAGGCACGAAACGTTCTTGCTTTATCAGTGGTGATAGGGGAGTTTAATGGTATTCCAAGTTACCATTCTCTGTAGATACAGTTAAAATTTGTCAATATTCATGGTTATGACTTTTACGATCTAATTCGATTGCTGACTTTTTGCAGTGCTACGCGAGCCATTGATTACGTTCAACGGCCAATCCCATGACATCATATGGGTTAACCTAAACGATAGCGTGACTCTAATATGCAGTGCCGAAGGATCTAGACCTAGAGCAATTTTAACATGGACAGTTAACGGACTTTTACCTCAGGAACCAGCCTATAAAGTTAGTCAGTCATCTGAGTTATCCAATTTAATATTCCAACCCAAGCACAATGACCTTGTTGAGTGTGTCAGCTCCCTTCATGGACCAAACATCACTCGGGCAGCTAGTGTTACAATTCTAATCAATGGTAAGAAACTGCACTTCTTTCGTTGCAAGGATCTCCTTAAAGAATAACAATAGTTATCAAAACAGTTAAAATCCTACCATATCCTTTGTAAAGCAGGAGTGTATATTTCTAGGTCTTACAAATTCTGCACTAGGTAAATTCAACGTAACTCTGGACTTAGAAGTGCAACAATTTAACGATGCACCAGAAATGCAGAGTAAGCCCATAGCTTTCACATCACAATACCTCATTGCGAAGCTGAATAATTCGGCAATTTTGATCTTATATGGCTTCTTTGTATTGTATTGATTTACTGCGTATGATTATTACATGTTGTGATCTTGCAAAATAATGTTTGGCTGTCGTTTCATTGAAAGTAAAACTTTACTATCATAGGCTTGCACCAAAGGTCAAAGGGTGAAACTCAGTGGAAGCGCTAGTTGTTCTGGAGGATACTGGGCTGCGCACCACATTGCTTTAAATTAGTACATGACCTAGTTGATTTTGTACGAGTGAAACCTCCCTTATCAAAATGTGCAGAGATTTTCAAGTATGATACGGATCATTGTATAGCTCCTTTCGGTAGTGTTGATTGTGTTTCATGGGTAAGATTAAGATAGACCCGTCTGGATGGGCCAATGTTGTGCATATGTCCTGTATGTGGGTATGATAGAAATCCTGTTAATTTAGTGTCTACAGTGGATGAACAAGTGCTAACAGCAGTTAGGGTATTGAAAATAATACAAAGTATTTGTGTAGAAAACTGGTGCAGCTACCAATAAAAACGGTAAGTTTTAAAATGAATGATGTAAACTGCATGGCATTTAATATAACAACAATGTAAGACGAATGATTTTTAGAGAAAATGTCATTTGCCTTAATGACCTTGCAGATCTGATGAATGTATTTTAACCGTAAGAGTGACTTTCTATAAATAGCTAAAGCTTTAAAAATATTTTGCCGATGAGTTTGTCTGTTTTGCTTCACCAAAGCTCCAGATGGATCCTTCGACTACTTCATAAATGTAATAGTTCCATGTGCTGCTGCAGTTTTAACGGTTCTCCTACTTTTCTGTATTTACTGTGCATCCAGAAGATTCAAAGGTGAGTTAAATTTTGTACATACTGTTAACATGTCCTTAGATCGATTAACCTCTGCAACTGTTGTTCAGCCAGATTTGGAGAAGGCGGTTGTAACTTTTTATCTACAGTTTACAATGCTGCATGCCCTTACATTCCATAAAATATGGGAGTAGTACTTTATTTACACTTTCGACTAAATTGGCTGATTTAGTATACACTAATCTTTTGATCTTGTTTATTCCCATTTTGGCAGGGTCACGGTCTACGAATTTCTCGACGTAAGGGCTTCATTTTTCTTACAATAAATGTTCTTTAAAGTTAACACTATATAACGTGTTTAAGACTAGATTGTAGTAAGAAAAACCCCTAGCGAGATTACTTATTGTGACAAGAATTTAGAAAAATCTGAGTATTGTGAAGTAAGAGTCAAAAGACAGCATGCCGTAACTTCTATCTAGCAAGACGTATAGATTCGATCTTTTTCAACTGTTACAACTATTATGCAGGACTTTGAATATACCTATGGAAGAGACTTCAGATATGCCTTTGAGTAAAACCCAACAGAAAGAATACGTAGAAGGTAAGAAATAGAAACACATTTTATTTATGGGTGTTTTCTTGTTTGCAATATGGAATGTCGGTTTTTTAAACCGGTAAAAAGAATAGGTAAAAGGTATGTAGCTTGTCAAGATTTCATACTGACGTTAATATTTCATATTGTACGCATTCTTTCGCAGATGCAAATATAGCCTATCCGAAACCACCAGAGTGAGTATATGCGAAGTGACAGCTTTCTCTATATTTTCCTTCATATTTGGTGGTATTGATTGAATAGAATATTTGCAAAACTGTATGGATCTTTCAGGGTATGATTCTATTGTTCTTTCCAGCCTAGAGTTACCAGAAGTACCCACAGGGTCAGAAATGATCTATTACTCGGATTTGCCAGAACAAGAGAATGGTAGAGTATATATTCTTCTGCATAGTTTGCATACTTTCACATGTAATACTTGTCGATTTATCTCTTCACAGAAACCCTTATAGATATTGAAGCTCGGTTTAAGTTATTGATTTCATATGTCTTTGTCCTTTATCTGTTAGAAGGAGATTAAAATCTTACCCTTGGATGAAAAACTACAGTTATCACATCTTTGTCGAGTAAAAAAGATTGAAATTGCAAATTTTCGGAGTGTTAAATCACTAGAAAGTTTGCAAGGTTCACTGGAAGAGTTGTAAAGATGTAATATTATTGACTTTTGCTTACAGCTTACGAACTAAGTTTCCACACCGAGTACTATTCTGCTATGGGAAAGAGCGGAGCAAGTGCAAAGATGTTTCCTGAGAAAGATATATGTTTTGTCCTTAACATGAAAATGGGACACATTTACGATAGATGGATGGGTACAATTGATGTCAATCCTGTAGACAAAAAGTGTGTTATCCTTTCAACAATCTCAGGTAACATTTCATGAGCATTTTACCTGCAAACTTCTACAATTAAAGGCATAGTTCTTCTAGAATCATTTACGCTTGACACATAACAAGCAAACCCATTTGAAACCAAAACTTTAGTTACTACTTTCAACCCTACTTATCGAATGTTTATCAAGATATTTCTATTCTATAGACAGCCTCAGAAAAAAGGACATACATTGGGATAAATTTGTGAAGCGGGTTCTTCAACTTCCCGATGCAACTAACCTTACCAAAGTCGAGGGCATAGGAATTAGTGAAGGTAGGAAGAAAATTTGTATGTTATTATAAAGTTTGTGATCTTCAAAAGTACTGAATAGCAATCTTTATATAAATTCATGCTGCTGTGTTAGAGAAATGTAGAGAAATTTAGAGGTAAAGATCTTGCACTTATAGAAGATGTCGTTTTAACTTACGCAGAGAGCTATTCATATCTGAAATCAAGTATAAGCTTTAGGAGACAAATGAGATTTATTGCAAGATTAAGTATAACAAGAAATTGGGAATATTTTTTTCCCGTGCAGGAAAACTCTATTTGATTCAAGAACACATGGCGTGTGAAACACTCGAGGATCGTATCTCTGATCAAATTTCTCGAACAGAAGTAATGGGACACTTGACTGGAATTCTTGAAGGTTTAGAAATCATCCAATCTTTCGGGGTATGATTCATTTTAGTGGTAGCGATCGATGTTTCGATAATTGAAATAGTCATAAAAATGGGAAATAATCAAGCTGGCACAGAATTTTCTATGTAAACAATGGTTACACAACTACATGATGAGTAAAGCAGGAAATTATAAACTCCTCAAAATACTCCGAGGCTTTACAATGGACTGAACTTTGCTTTGATGTTTTTGAAAATCTTGTATCATATTTTGGCTGCATATGATCATAGCTGGAACAAATCTGCGAAATGTTTGTAGCTGTTTTGAAGATTATGCTTGGCTCTTGCTTTCTACCTTACATTTCTGTTGCAGCTTCTTCACCCTGGATTATCAACAAGAAAAGTTTTGTTAACGAAGCAAAGAATTTGCAAACTCTACGATTTCTGCTTAACGGAGGATGCTTCATACACAGTGAGGATTAGAAAATCACGGGTATGCAAAATATTTAGAGAAGAGTAAAGAGAAGCGTTCCTTTGATTAGATCCAATGGAGGAAATTACAATAAATTTGCTGTAAAAGGAGTAAAGATGTTAAGTTACAGTGTAAAGTAATTTGAGGTAGCGAAAAAATTTATCAGATAATGAAATCATTATCACATAAGTATATGAAAGCAACAACGTGAAAGAGATAGTATGCAAAACTTGAGGGGAAGTGGCCAGACCACTTAATCGACAGAAACAACTTAAACATAATACTGATAGTACTGTACACTGTACCTATAAACCAGATTAAGAGCAATTAGTGTAAGCTACCATTAACTACGTCTACCGCTACGAGAGATTACATGGTCATTAAGATGGTCATGCAAAAGGTATGTCCACATAGATTACAACTTATTAGGTGTCGTATACATCGGATAAAAAGTCTTGACAGAAGGTATTGTATCCTATAATACTTCACTTAACCTCTTGACCGTTTTGAGATTTTTTACAATGAGTCTTAGCAAACTTTGGTCGTTTCTTTACTTAGGCATGTTCATTTGGTTAAATATTTCGTCAACCAAAACTCCTAAACACTTGTATTCGGAACCCTTTCAACGACACATCCCTTAATCAATTCGGGTCCAGGTTTGACCTTATGTTAGATTGTATAATCCAAATCCATCTACCTTGTTTTGAATTTTTTTAAATTTCAGTTCAAATATTTTTTTCAACACATTAGTCAACAAATCTAATAAACTGATCATAACACAACCTTTCATTGCGACTTAAAGTTAGGCTAACGAAGGCAAGTATTATTAAGAAAATTAGCAAATGGGTAGTTGACATCGATAGAGCAAAATAGGAGGAGTAACAAATAGAAAGGCTAATACCGATCTAATTCCGATCTCTAATAAACAAAAGTAGTAGCAAGGGCGGATCCAGCCCCTAGCTCATGGGTTGGGGGGCGTTTGAAAGGGGGGGGGGCGCCAGCATGTCTGAATAATACAATAATGTATGTTATCTATCGAGGAGCGCATTTTTCGTGTATTGAAGGCCCCGGATTGGTCATGGGGGGAGGGGGGGCAGTTGCCCCCTGGATCCGCGCTTGAGTAGTAGAAAACAATGAAACAATAAAATTAAATCTTCGTTATTGTTGTATTTTGAAAAAAAAGTTCACTTTAAGGGGTCCAAACTATTTGAGCATAATGCGGGACCTCATTTTAAGTGCAGCGTCCACAAATTTTAAGCTACAGGACTTAAAGCTACTGGTCACAACATAGGCGTAGGAAGCTTTTCGAGACTGGGGGGCTGAACCTTGTTTCGGATCGCCGTCCTGGGGGAAGGGTCTAAGGGGAGGGGGCGTCCCCCTCCAGTCTGGAAAATTTTTTGGGTATTTGAGGGTCCTCAGATGCAATATGGTGCAACATTTTGGACAAACTTTAAGGAAAATTACTGCAATTTTTTGACATTTCTTACAGAAGAGACAAACAAGGAGTTTTTGCCCTTGGATCTTGGGGGCGGAAGCATACTTCAGCCCCCTCACATTTCTGACCGGGTGGCTAAAGCCCCCTAGCCCCCCCCCCCCCCGCTTCCTACGCCTATGGGTCACAAAGCATTCAAACAAGATATAGTTGTTTTTTTGGAACAAGAATAATGTAAGATTGTTTCCGTAAGGATAAGAAAAATATAGTTAATACAAAAATGAGTCACTTAAAAAGAACAGTTTTTAAGCACTCGCGGCAAAACTGGACCTCTGCTAGCAGTTTCAGTTTTCATACGCCAAAAATAATGACATACATCGTTCTCATTGACAATCAAAGACCTAAACTCAAAAAACCCAAAAGCAATAATAAAAAAAAAAATCCAAAAAATCAAAATGTAGTCTACATTGGCTATAAAGCATTACAGTCATTTCATCACAGCTATTAGTATGATCCCATTAATCTCAGGCCATTCCTCTCAGACACATTACATATTGTCTTGGGTAAAAATTTCTTCAAATTTCTACTAATATAACAAAAATTATTTTTTATTTAAGTTTTATTTTGAATGGAAGTAACCTTCGTTACCAGGTCCCTACCTTTCCTTGCAGATAACATGTACTCTAAATCAATTAGCTCCTGAAGCTCTACTACGAGATAAGTATAGCGAAGCGTCTGATGTCTGGTCAGTGGCTGTCGTAATATGGGAAATATTGTCATGTGGTAAGAACTTTATTTATGCATACTAACAAATAAAATTATCTAGAACATCTCAATTGTTAAAATTTAGATTTGGCAAATACGCTTCAAGGAAGGTCAAATATTTTTCTGGTCTCAGTCGAATTTTAATCTGCATAATTGTGATTATAATGTTTTCATGTTTCCGAGATTCAAAAGACTTAGATTGATTTTATCAATATTTGTAACAAATTTGTTGCAGGCACTTCACCATTTCCGAATGAAGAACAATCACCAGATAGTGATAAAGCGGTGTATAGTTTACCTGAAACTTGGCCAACCGATTACAAACTGTTAAGGTAAATTTTGTTTCTTTTTGTCGGTTCTAAACGCATCACCGTATTGTATTTTGGTTAGAGAGAATTAACATTTCACGCATCTTTTTCTATCTGTGAAAGAAACAAACAACTGTTTGACTGCTGGAGTCAAGACACTTCACTCCGTCCAACAATTTCGAAGTTAAAGTCATCTTTCATTGAGGTAAAGATTTCAAGGCGACAGATTCCTTTAGATGGAAAAACGTTTTATTTTTCACGTATGAGTGTTGTTTCAGTGAGTTCCATGTTATAACCAACATGTTTATGCCTTTGTCAAATAGATTCCAAAGCTGTCAATGCAACTTTGTAAAATAGATTTTCATATACCCTTTTATTTTTCTTTATTAGAACTTTGAAGCACTTGACACATATGGTCCTTCCAATACATCTACAGATGATCTTGCCTCTTCGTATGTTCACATGAAAGGGATCGAAAAGCCAGAAGAGGAAGATGACCACTAGTATGGTAATAAATGGTGTGATGGTGTTTACTAGAGTATGTAATTCTTGATTATGCAAGGGTAATCAGTGTGGAACTGTGGATCATTATTTGCGGAAACTTCCTTCTCAGATGGGGAAATCTGGATCAAGCTATTTTCTAAACTCTAAAGTATCTTAAAATATCAGTCTTTCATAGTAATTATCTTTCTCGGAAAAAGTTATACAATTACACCGTTGCATCTAAAACTTGCGAAAGACAACGTATACATATGATATGATAGAAGCTGCCATATTGTTCGATCTGTATTTGTCATTTACTATTTAGAAGTTGCAGCAATGCGGAAAGAATAACCTTAAGTTAATAAATCCTTCATATATCACCCTGATATTGCTCTAAATTTGACATGACATTGTGCAAGATGATATGAACATTTTCAAGAATTATGTTGTGATGGAAGATGTTTCCCGTCCCAGAATAATTATAGAATGAAAATGATATGTGTAAGGGACCCGTCACGCCATAACTATAGCTATACCGATAGCTATAGGATAAGAAAAATCGACCTTTACTATTTTAGTGGGGGGGGGGGAGGGGGTCAAAACCCGACGGGTTTACCAATAGGACTGTACCCAAGAAATTGATGCTGGTAGAAATAACGATATTTGCTTTAGATCCACCGGAGAATGTTTGCAAATCGAGAATATCTGAAATGATATGTAGGTATAGTTACAGTTATCGGATATGTATGACAGTAGCTGTATTCGGTTCACATTCGGTTTACTTAAGTTACAGTACATACGGCTAAAATGAGAAAGTGATACAAAGATAAAATGTGACTTACACATCGACTTTATGATCATTTAAAAAAGCTTAAGACTACACCCCACCATTTGTCTCAAAATGTGTACTCATTTATGATCTGAGAGTACTTGCCAATATGACTGAGCACTGGCATGCGATTAATATATTCGCACTAACCGAATTCTTCAAATAGTCCTCAGTATTACCAGAATAGGTCACTGATCATGATAACTTTGTACCTAAGCTACGAATATGCAGGAAACGTAAAGAATTCCATTTCGGAACTGCATTTGTTAATTATAAACTCCCTCCATTGAAGTAAGGTCCTTCGTTAGCTCCTCTGGTACACTCTTAAAAAGTTGGGCAAATTTTTCGACCATCTTTTGACCAACACTGAGTAGATACGTATCCAAGCAACTGTTGGGCTAATATTGACCAATTTCGGTTGGTTAATTGCTTTACCTTTTGTTGGGCACTTGTTTTACCCAATACCTGGTAATCTGAAAATTACCCAACTGGCTAGTTGGGCAAAATATTACCAGTTATTGGTTATATTATCAGTCTCACCTAACCCAGGAGTTCGGTAATGCTTCAATGTTTTACCTATTTATTGGGAATTTATGAGATACCATAATGAAATAGATGGGCTACCTTCTACCGTTTTCAAAGCTACCAGCATTGCTTGTGCTAGCCACTTTCAAATGTGGTAGGATTTCCATTGGATGTTCATATATAAATGGATAGGTTCAAAGCAAAGTCGGCTAGTTAACTGGTCCGCCCGAGGGCGCTTCAGTCCGGCGCGCAACCGACGTCGTAGGCTGGGCAACCGATTTTAGAGGCAGACGATTATTAATACCATTTTCCTCATGATATTTCAATTTCTCTTTCCTTATGATGTATTGTACAGCTGAGAAACATGATTTCCTGCAAGAATTCAGCATTTCAGCTTCCCTTTATTCCAATTGGACCTGCATTAAGTGATAAACATAAATCACCTTTGAAAAACTGGGAATGTTTCATTCAGATGAAAGGTATATAAGCCTGGTGTTCCAATAGAATTTAAAAGCTGAACCTTTTTTCAAATTGTCTTAGCAAAATTTCCCACAGTGGAAGTAAACTTTTTGCACACGATTTACTGTGAATGTAAAAATTCAGAAACAGCTGCAGTTATTATAAGAACTATGAGGTTGGCTTGATACCAACATAACGCCAATGCTTTGTGCTTTATGGATTGGCGGTACGTTTAACCATGTTGGGTAAAAGGATTCACACAACCATTTCACCAACAGTTGGTCAGTAAGTTTTGCGTTTCTTTTACCCAGCAATGTGAAAACTTTAACCAACATTGCCCAGAAAATTTTCCCCAACTTTTTAAGAGTGTAGGACGAATTAATATGGTACGAACACATCCTTCTGCATGTCGGCATGATCTCATGGATTTTTATGTAAGAGAGAAGACCATGATGTTTATTTAAGCAAGACAACATTTTAATCTTTGGGAATGAAAAATTAACAATCGTTCACAATTTTAAACATCTTTGAACACGTGAACCTGCCATACGACTATCTCATTTTGCAGTTTTCGGTGTCTGGCTAGGTTTTTTGTCGAAATATATTTGCGGCTGCCCCAGGTCACAACGATAACACTGGTTAAAAGCATGAGTAATATATCATGTTGCGTTCTTTTATTTGTATCATACTTCGTTAGACACATTAAAGTTGTCAGGTGGTTTCCAGGAAGAAAAGAAAAGGTATATTGGGTTCAGGTTTTGTTTGTACTAGAATATGCTATCAGGCTTGCAACATTACATAGACTCAGTGTTGTATTCAGTATATTGCCTGCCTAGATGCATTCATATGCTACAGCACGCTTTTGACTTACAATTCAACAATACTACTATCACACAGAAAGTGAAAGAAGTGGGCAAGCAGTATTTCCCCAACCTAATAGAACTGAGAATACACACAGTATTGTATGTAAACACAATAAAGCCGTATGACGTTGTTAAATTAAAACAGCATTACGACTCCTGTTTAGCGTCGGCGGGGTAATTATTAATTTTGGTTTCGGTCTTTGTAAAGTACGTGTTGAGCAAGTTAGCATATACATGTCTTAATTATATTGCAATATTGTTCACAAAACAAGGTGTGATGAAATGTATGGTATTTGATTTGAATGAGACAGTACACTCGAACACTTAATAAAGGAAAGCAATTGTTGCAAACAAACCAAATACCAGTCCACAGACAATGTAAGACAATATATAACAACGCCTAACTTGATAGAAAATTACATTAATTAAAAGTGAATTGCTGCGGATACATTTTGTAGTTCACAGCCCATTTCCTTCAATATATACATTTTTTATATTAAAGTCACTTTTAAAAAGTACATTGTATTGTAAGCTGCCAAATATGAACATTTTTTGTTAGTTTTATAACAGTGACTGAAACATGACCTTATAGGCCTAGGAGTAAACTATAAACATTTTCAAGGAATTGGCTTTGATGATGATTGACGATTCAGAAGTATTTTTCTTCCCCTTTTGTAATGACTCTTCTCGTATTTGCAATCTTTTTTAATATATTTACCTGTAAGATAAAGAATAAAATATAATATTGTCAATGACGAGTAACCAAGCTCAATGTTGCATTTTATTTATTTTCTGATGATAACCTCCTTCCTCTTCCATTTACCTGCAACAATCGTTTCATTCATATTGCTTTCTCATGAGCTGACAAACGTGTTGTACACACAAATGTTTTCTGATATTATCCTTTAGCACATTTCGTTGGAACACTTTATCAAAACGGTACGGTCCTGAACACAAAACGCTATGATCGCTCATATAGTTAAACAGTGAGTCTATAATATTATACAGGGTGTAGGTATAGACCCCAGAGTACGTAGTATCTAGATGTCGACGATTTCATTTGGTTTTGAAACATTTCAAAAACTAAGGATGAAAAATAGTGATAGCTAGAAATTAAGTATGGTTTTGCCATCTGAATTATCACTAAAAGTAAGGTACAGGAAGGCCCTACAGTGTGTTACCATACATAAGCTGTGGCAGGATAAACAGGAGACACACATTTGTTTGTATGTTTTGTCACATTTTATGTTATGTTATGCTATGATGGATGCCCATTCTGTAAGCTTGTTTGGAAGAGACACAATCTCAAATATTTATATTTGTTCACATACCTGAGAAATCTTTATGACAGATGTATCAAATACATGACATTCAACGTATCTTAACATATATGTACAGGCGTCACTTCTATACGTGCATTCAAAAATTACATCGATCACAACACATTTACGATCACATCCCGATGGAAACCAGTAAATTTCTATTTCATTAGAAACATTCCAATAGACAAGATTTTAGTAAGAATCTTCGAATCATTGTTCGATCACGAGAGATTATTTGAAGACGAGTGCGTTTGAAATTGGTTGTAAGCGTACGTGGCCGGAAAGACTGGAAGGACAAGCAAATGAAAGCATCTTTTGAGCCCACTTTGATCAATATACTTTAAACCAAAGGTATATATTTATGAATCAGGATCGACTAAATCCGCATACAACGTTAGATGCATAGTCGTTGTACTTACACGATTCCCTGAAAGTGCTGTAAAATACCAAAACAGTTTCAAATTTCCAAAAACGGTTTTTCACAATAAAATTGGTTGGCATATCATTCATTTATATAAAATTAAACACTTCCAAGCCAACAAAATGTAAAACGAAGGTGGTCAAATACCACCCGACGATCGAATACGGCATACATTACCCTGCTGTGAGTCGTCGTAATTGTTACATATTATAGTTAGTCAGCTTTTATTTTCGTCATGCATGATAGCTAACATAAACAGAGACCAAATAACACTGAGACTAGCATGCAGTATACTGATGATGGCGCTGATCATCACAGACTGAATAGCATTTACGTTGTTTCACAAAAAGGCTAAAGATACAGTCAACAGACAGTGAAAAAAGCTACAGATAAGCAGGATGTTATTAGAATTAATGCATATACCAAGAGATGAACACAAAGAAAAACGCTTTTCATCATGTAATGAGTAAGTGCAGTCTTGTCAAATTGACGCTACCACCATACAATTTTTTTAGCGGTACCGTGTAATTATTTCACAATTACCAAGGGATAACATAGCTTGTTTATCTACATTATGACTAATCACGTTTTCTAGGATATGACTAAAGTGTTCGTTGTAAGTTAAATTTTCAGCAATCGACTTCGCGATTCTACGTTTGTCCGCAAAGTTAAGTTTCTTTTTATACCTAATTACTAGTAAAAGGTGCATTTCAAGTATCAACCCCAGCTAAAGAGATTGTAGGCTTCATAAAGATCTGTTCGATTGGCTTAAAAAACTAGTATTTTACTTTGTCCTTTGATGTCGTAAGCTTAGCCTAATGCCTCAAAATGTATAGTAATTTCATGTATATAGACATGAGAGATTGCGATTAACCACTTTTCAGTAATTAAAAGGCATTTTAAGCCACAATTTTGAGGCAACTAAATAAGTACTTAAGCAGTCAACTTGATATACTAAAAAAATAAACATGGTATTGTCATATATTCTATCAAGCCTCTTCCTTCTATAATATGTTTTGTTACATCAAAGACCAACTTTTATGTATTGCCATCACATTTGCGATTGCATACTTCTTCAGGATTACAAACTGTAAAATCATGCCACGAATTGCTTTGTTAGGCTGAACACCATGCAGTCTGTTATATATTTATTTTCCATGTTCCATTCTGCTAAAGAACGGTTTTTCTTGTGATAAATTCCGAGTCTGCATAATTCTTTTTTGTGAGTGATCGTCTCCACAGACCCATTTCCAAATAGGGATTTCACAAGATCCGTTTTTGCCACAATAAAATGCCATTGACAAAAACGACGCGTTCCAAAATTCTGTCCCACAATTTTTTGTATTTGTTTTTTTGAAAGGTGTCTATGAAAGATAAAGTATAAGTGTATAAGTCGTGCCTCAAATACCTCTTACATGATGCACATCCCAGCAGCACTTGTGCATTCGTTGGAGGACAATGTCGTAAGCAAAGAAACTTGAAAGATAAGACTATATATCTATATTAACACAATGAAATGCCATATCACTTGAATAAACTACTATTCAAGCAATAATTAAAGCAATTGGCGTATTACCGAAACATGCCGAACTAAGGTTATCAAAGGGAAAATAGAGGGGAATCTTCCAGTACATTCACGGTGACAATTATTTCACCTTCAAAGTTGCTTTCCAACACCTTTAATGATAGCTTTGTCTCTAGAGCCTCCCGGAGCCCTCCTAGCGGGGCCTAGGACCTCGATCCGAAGAGTGCTATTGATGTTCTCTAGAAACGTTTTGGTTACAACCCATATGTTTCGACCACATTTTTAATTTTTTTATCAGTTCCTTGTTACAAGGGCGCACTTTTAGCTACACCTATTTCTTTAAACTTTGTTTAGCTTCTGAGGAGTTTGATTTAATTATCTTATCAAAACATCAAAAGACCCTATCCAAAAAGCAATATTACAAAGGGTTATGGAATAGACTTTTGGTATACGTCGTTTTTGTCAATGGCATTTTACTGTGGCCAAAACTGACTCACACCGAAATTCTATCCCACAATCCTTTGTAATTGCTATTTGGAAAAGCGTCTATGCATCTGTATAAACACTGTAGATGTGTATACCCTAAAGTAAATTTTCTACTTCAAGGCCAACCAATATATTGAAAACCAAAATTATAAGCAAACAATCATTTCTCTTCAATGGGAGGATAAATTATCACTCTTGCTTGAAATTCATTTTATGTTACCAATGTAGTATCTTTATTGCTAGAATCTCGAAAACTTCACACAGGAATTTATTGAAAAATTCCCAGAATGCTAACATGCAAGCATATAGTTCCTCTTTCACACGAAGAAAATAATTGCTTGCTGAACCCTTTTTCCTTCAGTCGAAGTAAATCTTCAAGACTATATATATGCAAAATTTTTCCGATAACAATGGCCTTCGACGAAAACTTACTTAAAACGACGAACAATCACAGTGGTATGTCGTATGCGGAAGTCCAGAAACGTTTGGACTATTAACGCAGGATAGCCATACTGTTATTTTAACCGATTCTGGTAGCTTGTCCAGTTAAAACTAATTAAGGTTAAGAATCACTGTTGATCAATAAAAACTGTACAAAACTTATGGTTGATATCATAGATTAAACCACGTGCTGTTAAATAACTTTCTTTGAACTTGGTAAAGTCTATATGTTTTTACTGTCATAATTTGATGTACAGTTAAAACTCATCATGGTTAAATCTAGGATATCAGCCATAAGTTTTGAATAATTAAAACTGATGGTTTTTAAATCATTATCGGTTTTAACTGTGCAGGCTATGAGATTCGGGTGGTTATTTACCATTATATGTGTTTCAAATTAAGAGGCAACTCTGACTTTGTCTAACTATTTACCAAGGTGAAGAAATTTTTATTGAATAAGCACCATCTTTTTAAGTTACTTTTGAACAACTACTCTGAATGGAACAATGCTGAGTTGTTTCTTTGGTCCCATTACAGCTTTAATTACCGCAAAAGGAAAACACTGTATCAAAAATTAAGGACTGCTGACCTTACTGAATCATTTTTATGGAATTACAGGAGCGTATGGGGGGGTGGGTCTGTTAGGGCGTGCTTCCTCCGGGTTGGAGAAAAAGAAAAGAAAGTTGTTACACTCTCTCATAGGTCGCTACATTAGGCGATTGCCAAAACTGAAGTCACGCCCTCGGATTAAAAACCCTGCACACGAGCATGACATTTGTTGCTATTTTCACTTTGTAATCAAATCATCATATACAGTATAAAATGTGGCGTACTTTGTATCCACTACCGTATATCAACGCTGTTACATTGTTTATTATTCTCGAATGAATTATAAGCAGCTTAAACGTTAGGGCTCTTAAAACATGCAGGCTTTCGACATACACTAATCCATAATCCGATGACAGTACACAAAAGTTGGTCCATAAACGTTAAACTAATACATAACGACTCCCTTCAAAGACAGATGGGCAATGTACTCGTACACAATGGACAAATACGGTATGTGGAAAACATGACCGTACGGGACTGTTTTTCTCAGGGAGGGCGGTGATTTTTGCCCGACTCCAGACTTAATTTAACTGCCCAATTTTCCGCCCGACTGAGACAGAATTTCTACCCGATTTAGTCAGATTTCTGACATTTGGGGCGGGGGCGGCCGCTCCCATCACCCCCGGCCCGTACGGCCATGGTGGACAATGTATCTAAAAGTGAAAGCATGAAGCATACGTACAACAACTTCATGGACAGCTAGAATGTTATCACAAATTGTCGAGTCCCCCAATCTGAAAAGACGAGATAGTGTTCCTGCCCGTTGGTACTAATGGCCGCACGTCAAACAACTTGAAGAACCTGAAAGGTTCGATCTTGTACTCACACGAGTGCTACTGGAAACTTCAACACAATTGATTCTTTGAAGCAAATCATTTGTTCTGAAGGGGATGAAACTGTATTCAGTACCACTTCTTGATTTGTCTAAAATACATGAAAAGTATTATATCAAGACTGTTTTGGGGTAGGAAAATACTTACACTAATTGTTTTAAGAGTTCACTAATCAATATGCACCATACCTAATTTTCTCCAGTTAAAAAGACAACTCGATCGCATGTTTTAGTGACAACTTCAGGTCATCATTGTTTTTTTTTTGTTGTCCACATGCTATGAACTGCAGCAGTAAAGTTAAGAACCTACGCATGCCTGTATTATTTTGTATGTACCGCCCACATAGCCATATATTTATCTTTATGGTGCCATGTGTTATTGTAAATTGTCTTCCTATAATACACTGCATGCGTGTGTGTGATACGTATATACACAATGTACACTTCTAATAATGCACCGTGTGTACCCAATTGGTAACTGCATGTGTGTACGTGGAACGTATAGGTAGCGCACGTGGTAGGGTATACATAGCGTACACTGATAACAAAGTTGCAGCAGTAAAACTTTGTGTGCGCTGTGTATACGTACCACACACGCATGCAGTGCATTGACAAATGTTAAGGCAACTACGGCTCGGTGGCGGTACATATAAAATTAGGCTTACACAGAAATCAATCTTTTCTTCTGCAGTTGATATCATGTAATGTTAATCCCCTTCTTCTCAGAATCTCCAACCGAGTCTTAGTTGCTACCAGTCGGGTGATTCAGGCTTATCAGAACTCAAGCATTCATCACGTAAAATCACAATGTGGTAGATTTGAAAAACCTAGTAGTAAATGAAGCCCGACGCCTAGAGTTAGATGAGGTTTTATGGCTCAGTTTCTAACCAATCGGTTTTAGTCGGGCCGGTCACGGCCTTTTTTCTAGTTGTGGCTCACTGGCTTGTTTTCCCTACTCCATTGCTTATGCTGATCACCAAGCACAATGGCAGTAGGTTCCATTTTTAAAGTATTCGGTATGAACAGGCCAAGAGTCGAACCCCAGTACTGGCCGGGTCATACCGACGCCTACATTGGGATACTTTACTAGTAGAGCATTGAACAAGGGTAGTAATTGGAAAGGGCGCCAAGCTTAGAGTTTGTTTTATTCTTAGACTGTCTATGACGTCATGTACAGTCAGGTACAGCCCTCTAGACAATCTTGTCTAAGTGAGAGATATGTGATTGTTTCGTTTAATGTTTTGCGATCCACTGCACACCATGTAGGCCTATTTCCTTAATTGAGTTCATTGTGTCGAGTGAATCATGTAGACGGGAACAAAAATTCCTGGTCGATATTCTGTTTACGAAGGCTACTTGAACAGAATACATAGCAGTCTACATTGTAGTAACCACAACCCCCTCAGTAACACAACTCGGTGCAAGCTAAACTCTCTGTGTGATCATCGATGTACAATATTAAAGAGCGTCCTCTCTCGATGCTTTCTTCTAGTAAAATGTTAACAACGCTTTCTTTGCCCCATGCACGCATTATCTCTCAGAGAATGGGTGACTATAGCACAGCACACTTATCTGTATCTGGTTCGGTATTGTTTAACAACAATGCATGCTTTCTTGTGGGCGTAGATATGTTGGTTATTGAATCGTAGTAATTGCTATTGGTTAAATATCTTACCCTTACTCTGATTGGTCAAAACATTCTGGGCAACCTTTGTTCTGTGGGAGTTGTATCAAAGAAAAGTTTATAGAGAACTCAAAATAAAACGTCGTCATCACGTTTACACTTTCTCACATTTTGCATGGCAGCAGGGCGTATGCTAAGGGAAAACATTCTACATATAAAAGAAACTTTATTCCGTTCTCTGACTGGTAAGAAAAAACACCTCAACCGAGATTTTATCAAAAGTTAAGTGACGAGATTCGTGATTCTTTTGAGTCTGTTAAACCTTGGACGGCGCAGCTATTCATCACCACCTTATCAGGGCAAACGATGCGAATACTCTTTACGTGAACTCATCGAGTAATAAACGAGAGCATTTCTGAAAAAGTAAGTGTTTTTACGATGTTTTCTCCAATTTGATATCATTGGTTAATTGATGTAATATCTCTTAGAGATTCTTTATCCATATTTAGAGCTTTTCAATCGCTTACAATGCACAATCCCCTCGCATACTAAACGGTTGCTAAGGCGTTCTACTCTGTCGATTCCAAAGGCATATGGGAAGACATTCCAAAAGGGGAGGGGGGAATTGCCCTGAAATTTTTCTTACATGAAAAAAAAAATCATGCCTTACAATTTACAATGAAAGTCGTATTTTCTTTGAGAGACCCCAGCCTCCTTCGCCTATGAATTCGCAACGTAGTATGTTATTTTCAAGACTTCTTTCCATTAAATGAAAATTCGTTACTCATTTGAGCTTATCAGAGACGTCCCCGAAAGATGTATTTTTGTAAATATTAGACTGTAACGTAAGAAGAGGCCCATTGTGTAGTAATTTCACGGTTAGATTTCAATGTCCCATTCTTGGGTAAAGACCCGTAAGAGAAGTTGTTTTCATAGTGCACTGAGAAAGGCTAATTTCACATGCTGCTGACTGCGCTAGAAAATTTTATGTCCCATCTCCAGTAGATGAATTTTTACTAGGATAGGTACAGGCCTTAATGCCTAAATACATGTTTTATCTCCACGTAAACTTAAGATTCTTTTCTACTCACTTTATCATCAGTTTCATGCTCGGTGAGTTACTCAGACCGTGCATGCCAACAGCGTTTATCCTTTTCCAGCTCATACTTCTTGGCATCATAGTTATATTAAAATCTGCACTGGTAGACTAATAGGGAATATAGGTGGTTATGACAACTTCCTGTTCTGTAACTGTGCACATGTGCAAGATCCCATGAGCTCTTTTCAATTCTTATATTCATTTCAACTGCATCACACGTCATGGAATTGTTAATAAACGTATACCCCTTGACAATTGGTGTAAAGGAGAAGGGACTATCCAAATTGACCATTTTTAGCAGGACCAGTTCCCTTTCGCACATAAGTCTGTTGTCTCTGTTCCACCTTTCACTCTTCATCAGACATCCCAGGTCTGATTTGTTGCAACCCCCTGTTCTACTACAAGGTAACCTGCGGAGTAGCCGTAGTTTTGCCTTACCAAGTTCCTCCCTACACAAAGTAACTGATTAAGGGAGGGTCCCTTATGACTAGCTATTATGGGTACGTCTTATATGGCTGAGATAGCTAACTTTAAGAAATTCTGGTCTTTTTGTTTTGTAGTATGACTACGATCTCTTCATCCTCGACCACCACCCTCGGCATTGATTATTCGAGCGATCAACCCTTCGAGAGGCTACCGGGGTATTTCGGATGGACATGGCCTCAAATTGTCTTCGTGGCGGTACTCACTCTCTCAAGAATCGGATTCGGTATCGCAGCCATGGCTGTTAACACGGCTCTGCTTATCATCCAGTTCAAACGGAAAATGTTCCTCAACACCCATTTCATATTTGGAATTACGCTCACAATTGCTCAGATGTTTTTCGCAGTATCTTTACTCCTGGAGACGATTTGGTACCTTCTGGGATTAATCCCCGTTCCTATCGTGTTCCCTTCCCTCACCGTCTCTTCTACAGTGCTATCTAATTTCTCTATGATTGCTGTTGCCGTGGACCGATATCTGGCCTTGTATGCCATCCCTTTCAAGTACAAGCAGGTCATCACAATCAAGAAGTACGGTCTCATAGCTGTCGGGATTACCATTGTGTCCATTGTCACCGGCTTTGCTTTAATGTATGGGCTCTCCGGTGATTTCGAAAATTCCTCTTTCTCTCTGTTTACCTTAGCTGTCCCAATGCTTATGATGAGTATCACTGCTACGATTTACGTCACCGTCGGGTACTACTTGACCAAGTCTCACAAGCGTCTGGAACTCGACGCGGAGACAAAATCCCGACGAGTTCGCCAAACTCGAAAGATTATCCTTACATTTGCCGCCATGCTGATTAGCGACGTGGTGTTGCTTCTACCGTTACGATTGTATACTTTCTACCTATGGTTCGAGTCCCATCCCGCCCCTATATCGTACGACAACTACAAGAAAGTCATGATATCTAATGTACTCTACGACCTTTTCGCTTTCAACTACGTCGTGAATCCGGTTATTTACTGGCGACAACTGATCGGGAATATTTTACCAGCACTTCCGTGCCCAAGAAGGAAGACAAAAGATCCAAAACAATCAACAGCTTGGGTCACGAAAGAAAGTTAGCAGCTACTCAGTTGAACTCGGGGCACGTATGTTTGAGTGATCAACTGTGGCAAAGCTGTTAGCTCTCCTGTCCCTTACTCAAAATCCATATCTGGCTTTATATCTGGAAATATCTGGTTGATTAAAGACTTTATATGGCCATATAAAGCCATATATAACTTGAATAAAACACAACCCAGATATGCATATAAAGTTTGATATGGCCATATAAAGCCAGATATAACTTGATATAATCGTGATCCAGAGATATATATATATATATATATATATATATATATATATATATATATATAAAGTTTGATATGGCCATATCAAGCCAGATATAACTTGATAAAATGGTGATCCAGATATGTATATAAAGTTTGATATGGCCATATAAAGCCAGATATAACTTGATTAAAACATATTAAGTTTGATGTGGCCATGCATATAAAGCCAGATATAACTTGATAAAATGGTGATCCAGATATGTACATAAAGTTTGATATGGCCATATAAAGCCAGATATAACTTGATTAAAACATAACCCAGATATGCATATTAAGTTTGATATGGCCATGTAAAGCCAGATATAACTTGATATAACCGTGATCCAGATATGTATATAAAGTTTGATATGGCCGTATAAAGCCAGATATAACATGATAAAATGATGATCCAGATATGTATATAAAGTTTGATATGGCCATGTAAAGCCAGATATAACTTGATATAATCATGATCCAGATATGTATATAAAGTTTGATATGGCCATATAAAGCCAGATATAACTTGATATAATCGTGATCCAGATATGTATATAAAGTTTGATATGGCCATATCAAGCCAGATATAACTTGATACAATGCAATTCCAGATATGCAAATAAAGTTTGATATGGCCATATCAAGCCAGATATAAAGCCGCGGTCACACTACAACGAATTCGGATCGGATTCCGATCCGATTTTTGTGAGTTTTTATTAAAATCTTCTCCATTTCGGGTCGGAAAGAACCCAAAATTTGCCAACCTGTGTAATTATATCATTTTTATCGCAGGACTATGAAAATTAAATTTATACGAATTGTTTCGTGACGTCACATCGACAGACAGCTTTTATCGGACTACGCGTGTCCGATAAAAGCTGTTTGTCGGTGTGACGTCACGAAAAAATCAGTTAACATTTTATTTTCATAGACCTCTGATGCAAATCATATATTTACACTGGTTGGCAAATTTTGGGCTCTTTCTGACCACAGATGGAGAAGATTTTAACAAAAACTCACAAAAATCGGATCGGAATCCGATCCGAATTCGTTGTAGTGTGACCGCGGCTTAACTTGATATGCTAGATATGCAAATGAACATTTTGTTAGTTTGTTTTATTATTTATTTGATTTGATTCTTGGATTATGCTTGTTACAAACTAAGACATGTTTTGGATACAGCATCACCTTCCCAGACATTGCAGTTATTTAGTGGCTACACTTCTGTCAATACCGCAGTGTACTAAGTGAACTTAGGCAAATAATTTGCATATTTGGGCGGAGCTGGTATCTAAACCTACATTTTTCATGATTTAGGAAGTTGAAAGTAAAGTCTGCACCACGCAGTAAACAAAATTTAGAGTCAAATACGTAATTAAGTTTAAAATAAGAAGCCCATATCACTGTGATTACATAACATAGGAAATTTCAAGACATTTTTCTGTTCACTGTTATGAAATAAGTTAAATTTATGTACTTAAGTCAATTCAACCTAATACTTACATTAAATTCTAATTCATGGAGCACTTAAACATTGTTTTCTGGTGTTCAAAGTCTCCATGAGGAGTGTGGACTATAAGTCCTAACTATGATTCATAACTAGAGCAGATCTGTGCCATATAAAGGCTTGATCCAGATAGAACTTTATCTGGCCATATACGGTTTAGATCTGGTTCTGGTTTAGATCTGTGTTATATCTGCCTAACTTTTTATCCGATCTGATATAAATTCCATATCTGGTGCAGATATGGGCCAGATATAAATTTCCATATTTGGGCCAGATATGGGCCATATAAAGCGTGAGCCATATAAAGTTTTATATGGGTCATATATGGCACAGATATGGGCCAGATATAAATCTCTTTACATGTGGCATATATGGGTTTTCCATATATGGGCCAGAAATGGAGTAGCCATATATGGGGCATATCTGGGCCATATAAAAGTGAAACTTTACCTGGGCCATATATGGCCATATATGGCCTTTATATTATATCAAGTTATATCTGCCCAATTCTTGTACAAGCCAGATATGAATTCCATATCTGGCCCAGATATGGGCCAGATATGAAATCCCATATCTGGGCCATATATGGATTTTGAGTAAGGGGTTGGACATGGGGTTGGGGGTTAACACAATATTAGCAGATTTATGTACGCTTTTAAAAAAACTTGGATGTGCACGCGGATTTGCAGGTACAGGAATACCCAAACGTACACGTGTGCGACACGAGTACGTGCACACACAGTACATGTATTATTTGTATGAAGATGTTAGGCCTGTAGTTAAGGCAGGGCCACCCTTAGGGCATTTTCGACCCTAGATAATGTTTGGGAACAGAAATTACTAACGCCATCTCTTCCTCTAAACTCATCTCAGCCCTTCGAAAATATCTTGAACCCCTTCAATAGCTCGTTTGGTCATGGGGCTGGGTGTATGTATGCTTGTCAGACATTGGTAATAGGTCCACCGGTCCTCCCATCATGACGAAGTTTTCTCATAATAATAAACATCAAAATATGATAAGTTCGTTGGGGGTTCGTTGGGGTTCGTTGAGTCAAGATACCTTTGAAGGGGTGAGATGAATGTAGAGGAAATCGGTGAGGTTGGGTGCATTAAACTGTATTGCGTCCTCTTCAAATGAATCATTCGAGGAATATGTCTTCTTCACTCTTCGTAGACGCCACCCTTGCGCTTGACAAATATTTTCAAGGATTGTTACCAAGTAAAGTGGTTTTGGTCATTCAAATATTGTCACAGATGGTAAATCTCTGGGCTAAGATTTTTGTTATTTTATCGTGCATATGTGATATGTATGTACGTTTTAATAGTAATAAATTGCGCTACTTAAAACAAATGAAACTATCTTGAACATCTGGCTTAGGGCTCTTATCTTAGAAAATGGACGTACTTTGTATCCTGCATACACGACCTGTTAGACCCTGACGCCTACAATGTGAAGAAACAATTTCAACAAAAAAATTAATAAATAAATAAAATAAAATAAAAAAAATAAAAAAAAATAAATAAAAAAAAACTTTTGGAAGAGAATTCCAAGAACAAGAAGTAAGAAATAAAGTAAAATGTTTTTGGTCTGTTGTGTCACGTGAGAGAACGATTTGTGATGATTTTGTTTTTAGGGAGGTAATGTCGGGATGGCGATTCTAACAATAAAGTAGTCAAATCAACGATAATCATGCCAGACATATGTTTGACTTTATGAAGTCAATGTTCTTTGTTTATATGTGACTAAGTAGCTTTATTTTGACGAACCTGTTTGCACATTTGTATTCATTAGCAATTCATAGCAAATTTTGCATGTTGGACGAAAAATAAAAAATCAACCAATGAAATAAAACGAGAAGAAACTATATTCTCGAATTATTTTGCTATTCATACGTACTCTCATAATTCTTGCGCACGTCTAACGTGTTTGCAACTAAATGAGCTATCAGACAAGCGTTAAGTGCGTACTTATACTCAAGGTACAACCCATTTGCTAGTACTTACATTTGTAAAAAAAATTGAAATTGTACTTAAAAGATTTTAAAAGTAAGGTACGTATTGGTCATTATGCAAACTTTTGTACTTAAAGTAGTGGAAAAGATGTCAACCAGTGTTGTAGGACTCGAGATCGGTCTCGAACCACGATTTTAAGGACCCGCACTCGAAAAGCAGGGAATCGGACTCGGTATCGTCGAGTCCGGACTCGTGACTCTACTATAAAATTCCGGAAACCGGGCTCGAGACCAGCAGAATTTGGGGTCAATGTGTTGCTCTTAATTCGTCGTCACAAAGCATTTACCTTGTTCGCTGTAGTTTCAGTATGTATGTCCATACGGTATCTAGGTCTTTGCATTATACGCTGTTTATGTATAGTGTAGATGATATTCGGAAAAGGTGTACGGTGAAAGTCTGTATAATAACATACAACGAGATCAAATAAAAGGCAGTGTAAACGTTAATGGTTTGTTGATTCTTCTTAGTGAATACTTTCCTTTATACTCGGACTCGAATTCTGACCCTATGGATCGGACTCGGAATCGGCAGGTGAGGACTCGGACTCGGACTCGGACCTAGAAGGTGGGAACTAGACTACAGCACGGCTCACAACCAGAGACATTACACAAGTACTCGTACTCATGGCAATGTACTTACACTTAAAGTCTTGTGAAGGGGATAAAACAATGGTGGGGGGTCTTACCCATGGGGAGGGGGTCGTCGCCAGCTTTTTGTAGCTTTTCACCCTTTTTACCTATTCGCTTTTATCCAGATCGTTGGCAATTAACATGATTTAATCATGTAATTTTGTAGGCTTAGCTATTAAAATACTCAAAAGGGGGGGGGGGGGTGACATCGACACTGTGCTGGTAGGGAAGGATCATTAGTTCCCGCGGGTCCATGTTGACCTCCAGGGAAATTGACTAACCTTGTGTGGAATGAGAAAAATGTGGAACAGAGTGACGAGAGTACTGGAATCTGATCTAGGCAGAATTTTTTGCTGCTTTGTTTATTTTGAGAGGTACATGATCATAGTTACTCAGTGGACAGCTTATTCCGAAATTGCAGAGTAGTCACTTGACACCCTGTCTAAAGATTGACAATGCCATAGAATGCTTATTTGAGACCCTGGTATCATCTTTATTGCAGATTTCGGGGAATCCAGTTAACTTTGGTGTTAAATTTTAAACTTTTCCTAGAAGAGGACCCCATACATCCTGTCTTGGTTCATTTCGAACGTATGACTATATTTACTAACTATTCTTTCCAATATAGACGTGGTCAAGAAAATGGTATACTATTTCATGGGAGTTAAGTTTCTTTGTGTACTCATCTCGGCCGCCAATGCTAAAATTCGCAACCATCAGTGTTTCATTTCCACAAGGTTTCTGGAGAAAACCCCACACCTAATTATCTTTGGCTCTTGCATATTTGAATAATCTTTATCCCCACTGGCACAAAGAAGGCCTCCTCCCCCTTTTCAGTAAATTTTGAATCTGCACCTGACAGATTACATACATACACAAGTGAATCGTTCACCGTGCTCACAGATTATGAAAGCGTTTAAAATATGCACGATGGGTTTTTGTTATAATATTTGAGGAAGGGAACGGGGTTTTCATCCAGATGGGATATTTAAGAGAAGAGGGTGAGAAGCATTGCCTTTAACGAGAGAGCTAAAAGAGATGGAGATGCATCATACTTTTTTCAAAAGTCCCCACGACTCTCTGGCAAAGAGCCAATGGGCGAAACCAAACATTACTCCCGACGGAGTTCTGCTTCCCAAAGGAGCTACGTCCCCAAGGGAAAATAAACCTAACTGATCAACCTCTCGACCCTCAGACCTCGACATCATGGGTCTGTCATGCGTGGTACCGTTCTTGAAATTTACCCTTCCCTTGAGGCTAGATGTTTCAACAACTTATCACGTTCCAATGACTGGCTCTTGAAATTTCTAAAAGATCTATAGGGGTTATGAAGTGAAAACGTCAGTTTTTGTTATCTCCTATACCTAGAAGAGTCATTGGGATGATTTCATCCATTGGTATGTCATTGCCAGGCGTAAAGGAAAATAAATTTTATGTTATCTTGTGTCCGATCATGTGCCACTTTTTAAAAGGGTACATTTTATCCCTACGAAATTTTTTGAACATCGAGGCAAATTTTGCTATTTCAGGAGCAACCCGAAACCTTTTCAAATATCAAAGATAATTATGTTGCTAAGGGAGAGATAAGAATTATAATAAAGAAATTAAAAGTCTGGATAAAGTTTCGGATAACTTGGGTTAAAAAATAAGCAGACCATCATTCAAAAGGAGAGTCAACAGCGCTTAACACTAGAGGAGTTTCACCGACGTTAGTAACGTGATCGCCCGTCTCCTTGGTTTTGAAGAACAAGCGTCCATTGTGTCACAGTAGTATCTATGATAATGCCGTGCGCGTGTGCTGCCAATACGCTTACTGCGAGTGTTTTGCCCTTCAGTGCCTGGCAACCCCACTCGCGTGACGTCAAATGAAATCCCTTTATAGGAACAAAGAGACCCGCCAATCAAATTTTGGTAACTGAAAAGGATTTAAAGTATTCTCCAGTACATATTTTCTTACAGCTTTGCTTGATGTTTATCATCTATTACAGCTCCCTTCTTAATCAATTTCTAGGCATTAGGTAACTACATATATACTGCAGAGCGCCCGAAAACACCATTCTCGCCCGTGACAGAACCTTCCATTTCCGTTACTGAGAGGAAATTCTATAATTTTATAAAAAAAAGTCCCAACTTGCACAATATCTCATTCCTAGAAATTGCATTTCAAACCTTAATCTCTTGCTGAGATGTAAAAAATTGAAAGGTTTATTCACTCAACCTAAAAGAGTAGAATACTCTGTCAATAATTTATGATGTCAATCTCTCACTACTACTTACATTACCTGCTTTGTTTTCTATTAGAAGTAAATTGCTTATATGACCTTGGGTAATCATTGATTCTTGCAAAGCCTTTTGTGAAAAATAGGAGTGGTTTAATCAACTAACTCTTATGCGATAAGATATGAATTTTATTAAGGACATTAATTTTAATCTATAAAAATCTTCAGCATTTATAAGGATTCAGTTTATTCTGTTCTCTGCACTCGGAAAGGGAAATCTTGTAGGAAACGATTAGGCGGAGGTTGAGTGGCAGGATTCAGTTGCGAATCGTTTGAATTTGGAAAAAACGTCGACGACATAGCTACCCACCGTCAGGCCCTCTGTGCGAACGTTAGCACTATTCTGTAGGCGAACTCGTGGTCACGAAAGGATTCTTGAAATAAAAGGTATTTGTCAATTTGAAAATTGTTTTTTTTAACCTGATAGAATTTCATTTGTGATCTTTACAGCACCTGACACGACAGTTTTAAACTCTTTAAACTCTATCGGAAAAGAAGGAAAACAGAAAAAAAAAGAAAAAAAAAAGAAGAAAATCGCCAGTTTACATTGCTGTTGTTAATAGTGACTTACTTATTGTTGAATCATAAAATACTCTGTGGTTTGGAAGACTTAGTTTACGTAACAGAGGCGGATCCAGGATTTTACAAAAGGGGACTAATTCCGTGAAAGCAACGTTTCAAGCAACGGACGTCAAATAAATGAATCCTCGATGGGGGAGGGGGGGGGGCGGAGGAGCGGGGAAACAGTTCTGAGGAAGATTTGAAATTAGACACTGTTAAATGATATTTCCTGGCATCTAGCGATTAAAATTAGTATACATAAACTTTGAAATGCAGTTTTGAAGCCGTCTCAAAAATCAAACTGATGTCCGAAGGAGGAAGGCTGAAGCCGGAAAATTACCCCTCTGGAACCGCTCCTGCCTAAAAAAAGAAAATTACAGATTAAAGAGTAAAGGAATATGGGGAAAAGGGTCCCTCTCACAGGCACTTCCGCCTTGTTTCTTTTCAGATGAATGGTAAAATAAAGTGTTACGGTAACTATTCAAACTTATACTCTAATAATAGTGTTCAGAAATTAAACATTTTGTTAAACTCATTTTGCTCTTTCTTTGCAAACATGTTGAGATGATAAAAGCTTGTCAGATTCTTACAAATTTTGTAAACGCTTTTAATTGCCAAATATGCAGTAGTGTTTAAATTTTAAGAATGTTTAAAGTACGAAAGTGCTTACAAAGAAGGTACAAAATAAGTTTTCAATTGCTCAGCACTTTTTTATACAAGGTACAGGCCTAGGACAGGGGCGAATATGTGACACTATCGAAGCTGCCATGATGCAGTGTAGGCCTACTTAGACTTTGTTTTACCAAAATGCCCCCCAAGTTGCTGTAAAAAGCACATACCTTTTAAGTTGCCCTAAATTTCGTATTTTTTGTCACCCTCTGAAAAACTTCAAAGAAACTTACAGGGCTGCAGGGTAAAGACCCTTCGTTTATTTCAATCTTTCTGAAGGAGGACAGTTCATGTGTTTCTAGAGGAAGACTTTGCTTCGGAGTGATATGTTTTAGAGTATCACTTCATTTATAATTCAATGTGTTCGTTTGATGCAAACAATGACTTTGAAAACCCGAAAAGAAGAAGGTGAATAATAACGTATTGGTGTACAACTTTTGTGTTCGTTAACCTTCAAAATTTCCTTGACTACAGAATTGGTTGCTAAGGCCTGCTTTTATCATGTTACAGAAAGTGCACTCTTTTGTATATAGTACTGTTTTGTGTATTGTTCACATGTCTCTATGAATCGGGTGAGTTCGATTAGTTTCGTTTGCTATGTATGAATCCGACTCAGGCTGCCACTGTGCAATATACAACACTATTCTATATAGTAGTTCCGATACACACACACTGTTTAAACAAAAAGCTATATTTTCATGCTTGTGACAAGAAATAATATGCTTTGATGGCGTTCATTATATGCAGATAGGTGGGGCATGCAGAACTTTGCCGAGGGGGGAGGGGAGGGGGAGGCCATCCCCGATTTAGCAGGACGCATCCCCCTAAAACCCAACATTTGGCGCGCTTCGCGCATGTTTACCTACTAGGGGAGGTCGAGGAGGCATGCCCCACCTGACCCCATCCGTACGCCAGTGCAGACTGCAGAGAGGCTAAACAAGGAGAGTTCTGGGGAGGACTCTACAATTTTTCAAGCGCTGCATGTATACCCATACTTTAGCCACTTTTTTAATAATCTTACTTTGATGTGGGATAGTGCAAATGAAAAAGGTTTGAAATCATTGATGGGCGTGGTTCTGCACTATTTACCCAATTGCCTAGCGATAGAGGATGAGGCTCATGTAGGGGACGCAAAGTTACTGAGACTTTTTTCTTCCCTGCGTATAGACAAGACACTAAAGGTAATGTCATAAGAAATGCAAGAAATATATTAGTTCAAGAAGGCTGAGGATCCTCTATTCAGGAGCACAGCTAGACTACTTTTTCACTACTATTTGCCCACTGCCAAGGCCGATTGTGCCGACTACCGGTGCAATAAGGGGCGGTCCACGATAACATTTTAATTGTACATAAACTTCCATGTGAATATGTCAGAGCGTCTTTAGGCATATGCATTGCCACAAGGTACATGGACTGGGGCTGGCACACCAACGAAATTTAAGCTGACATTTGTTCAACTGTTATCATTTGCAGTGGCGGGGCCAGAGTTTTGAAAATGGTTGTAAATGGTGGGCAGAACAAAATTATTGGGGTTATAACATGGAATGACCAAACCGCACCGAAGGATGCCAAGCGCTCCCTCACAGACGTGAGGATGGCAGGGTCCAGGGCAACTTCTCTATGGGGGACCAGAGGGTAAGGCCCTAGGAGGCTCTGAACTACTCTCAAAATTAAGGGCATTACAATTAAGCAAGTTAACTATCTTCAATTTGCCCACCAAAATCACCTTTTGGACACTTTTTTATACCAGCTTAACTAACAGCCGATTTAGTTGATGATTAAGGGAAATTGGAAATGTGGGGTGCCGATGAAAGAAAGGATTCGGCCTTTTGAAAAGTTATTTTACTCAAGCTACCCTACGGTAAGCTTTAATTATGCCATCCAACAGTGATAGGCGAATGCGAAGCGCACAGAAAAAAATGGAACGTTTAAAGACATTTTTAAATTAGTAATCCAGAGTCTATAATACCTTGTATTCCAGGATGTTTTTAATACAAAAATATAAGCCTAGCGCTGCGTATTTTGCATAAGTACCAGATTTAGTGGGGAACAAGTGGGGGCAAGAGGAAAATCTGGGGATACACTCCCAAGTGTTAATTACCCCACCATTGATTATATGACAACGAAAATAAGTTAAGTGAAATTTTGTTTCTATGTGCCCCATGTTTGAGTCTTGAGAGACACAGTTGACACAAATAACGCCGCCTTTCAAGAAAGGTAAGAATGTGATAAAGTACACCAAAAATATCATGTCTGATCTTTCTATATACTTTCCGCCAAAGTAATGCCACATCAAGCGTGGAATTTCTCGGAATCTTTGCATAAGTTTACGAACAGCGCATTCAACCCAACTATAAGACACAAAAAGACAATAGACCTTATATGCAGATGACGTCACGGAGCAGAAAGTGTTCCCTCGTCTAGAGGCCAGCGCGTATCATTGCAAGTAACACCAACAAATGCAGACAGCTGATTTGTCAACCAATCGGATACGCGCGCAAGTCTACTTCACGGGCGTGCGAAGTCTGCGTTGTGCGTGCACCTTGCTTCATTGTTTTGGCTCCAAAATGACGTCACGTGACATCAATGCATAAGGTCTAATTATGAGACAAGACTTGAAGGAACACACAGAACGCGGCCAAGCGCGTAAATATTACTTACCACATCTTATCTTTGAGTAACTGATAGGTGTAATATGGGAAGGATTTCTTCGACGGTAGACACTTGAGTGGCTTGAAGTTTCTTGGATTTGGTAAAGGGAAGGGCAAGGGAGACCACTGGGAGACGGGGAGAGAAACTGTAAGAAAATAGTTGACAACAGCCTAATTTAGTGCCATTACACATGCAGTACAAGATAAATACTTGATGTACCCTGTTTAGGTCTGATTTTCTAAGTAGTATTTGAAGACTTAAATACATAGGGATACGAAACGGGGGTGGGGGAGGGGGCTAAAGCCCCACTCAAAATGTAGTGGAGTCGCCCCCTCAATTCAAGGACAAAATCCCCTTATTTGTTCCTCTGTGAAAAATGTCAAAATTTAGCATGTAATTTTCTTAAACTTTGCCGGATATTATTAAATTTTCCAAAGGGAAGGGGACACCCCTCCCCCAGAACGGCGGTCCGAAACAATGATCACCCCCCATCGAGAACATGTTCCTTCGCCAATGCTTAAATAGCGCGAAGCGTACCAAGAAAGTAGCACAAAACTAGGGATGCAAGAGAGAACATGCAAATCATTGAGGGAATAAATGGAACGACTGTGGGAAAGAATGACGATTGTTTGGGAGATAACATGTAATGTATCGCATGCATTGTCTTCCGACGAAATGGTGAAATCTCCAGTCTGGGATAACGTAAAATGAAAAATGAGAACAATTAAGTGATTAAAGATAAATTTCGGACTATTACAGACTATACATATTATGCTTTGTTGGTAGCGGGCTCTTTATTTAGCTCTATGAATTGAAACTATGATAGGAAATCAATCTATCTCTGAAAATGTTTGGCGAAATTTTGAACAAAATCTGCAGAATCTCGCAAGAACATCAATCTTGCAGTAAAATGAGTTGTGTTTGAACTGATTCACATCCCGCAATCTTCTGCTGGTTATGAGCAGTACCTCCCCCTAAATACTCGGTTTGCTCTGAAATTCATTTTACATTGGAAATTTATAACAGCATCTTCCAAATATATTCGGACCTATAGTGTTTACAAAAACCATCGTGCTCAATTAATAGAGCAATAACAACGCGACAGTACTTTCAGAGACGGTATTGAAAAAGTTTTTTTCTAAGCGGAGTCAAGAATTTTCAGGTACCGTAGGGAAACTTAAAGTGACACTGTGTAAGCAATATCTATGGCTACATGAATTGAAGAACGTTGGATTTATTGAACCGGTGACGAGCTATCATACATCGCGCGAAGGGAGGAAAATTTTTGCATGCTTCTCGAAGTTAATTCAAAAAATTGAAAACCTACAGTTGTCGTAAAAGTTTCGTTGCTAGTTTTATTTCTCATATCGTAAATAACCACAGCATACTTTTACAAAATAGCATACGATAACCTTTAACAAAAACCATAACTCTATGAGATTGTAAAGTAACTTCTAAATTTTAAGGTGATCAGTCGTCTTGAAATATTCTTTGTGACGTCAGCCTTTTCTTGACATGTTTCTGCAGTCGTCACTGTTCAAGGATACACCGTACAAGCATGGTATAGCTAATCGGTAAGCAAGAAGAGACGGCTTGTAGCTGTATACCTACTAGCTATACCGATGTCATCATAGCTACTTGTACGGTGTATCCTTGAACAGTGACGACTGCAGAAACATGTCAAGAAAAGGCTGACGTCACAAAGAATATTTCAAGACGACTGATCACCTTTAATCAAATCCATGAAATCTAAATTTGTATCTAGCATGATGAGTTTTTTCCAAAAAAAAAAAATGTTTATATGCCATTTACAAGGTTTCCCTATCTGAGTGCATTTAGACCAATCTTTCGTTGTAAGGTCTACGCTATGGCTATGCGCCAACAGATGGTGGCTCTCTCAGTGGCATACTGAAGAGGGTCGAGCAGCCAGCACAGAATATCAGCTTTGTAAGGATGTCATACCACTGTCGAAAAAATGCAGTGGATAATTAAAATTTCTAGTCGTATAATTAATTCATATCTGTACCAAAGGGGCCCATTTTGAATCCAGGAAACCTTAAAACAAGAAAAATCTTCTTAAGACCAGTGGAATCACCCCTCGCCTCAGGCTGTCAGGCAACATCCCCTTCAATTACACCTGACCAAAAATAGAAAAAAGCACTAGTTAATAATAAGGATTTCCAAATAAACAATCAGTTCAACGCCTTACTCTGTAAGTTTTATCAAAGATAGCACCAATTTGTATCTAACTCACATAACGCAAAAACGTCCCCTCTTCTTAGACGGTAGGCCTACCTCTTGCCATACACCCAGCCAAAAGTAGGAAAAAGTCACTGAATAATGACAAATTCTGGAGATATAATCAAAGCCTGCCAAAGATAGCACCATTTTGCATCTAACCTTGGCCTTATGTGTCACCCCTCCCCAGGGCACCCTTCCTTAGGATGACATCCCATGTACAAGTGAAAAAGGAAAGGTCCGCCCGTTTGACAACTATATATACGTACGTCCCTTGGTGCTCCGCTTACATGTGTCATAAACTGCCCCCTAGAAATTTCACCCACGTGGTTCTGCATGCATACCTGCGGAGAAGACGAAGTTTTACCTAGCTTTAAACTTCATGATTGATTTAGGTGGATTCCGTATGGCCGCCTATGCAGACTAAGCCTATACTTTAACTTTTTATGATAGCTGATCTGCAATCGTTGTTACGAAGAAGCTCCCTGAGGCATCCCTGGACGCCAGCTCCATGGGGTGGGGTAGTCTTGCGCGATCCGGTGGTTCCTCTGGTGTCATTGATTAATGTGGTCTGAAACCTTCCCAGGACCAAATCCTGTAGCTATGCGACTGGCTCCGACATTAACTAAAGTCTTCTCCTATTACCTTGCAGTACGACGATGGACCCCACCGCCACTATCGATTTTTGGAGCGAGAAGCCCTTCGAAGAACTGCCTTGGTACTACGGATGGACGTGGACGCAAATTTTGGCCGTTACCATTTTTACAATCTCAAGAATAGGATTTGGTATCTTAGCTATTGCTATTAACACGGCTCTGCTTATCAGCCAGTTAAAACAGAAAATGTTTCTCAGAACTCATTACATATTTGGAATTACACTTACCATTGCTCAGATGTTTTTCGCGGTATCTTTACTCCTGGAGACCATTTGGTACCTTCTGGGATTAATCCCCGTTCCTATAGTGTTCCCCTCCCTCACCGTCGCATCTACAGTGCTTTCTAACTTCTCTATGATTGCTGTTGCCGTGGACCGATATCTAGCCTTGTATGCCATCCCTTTCAAGTACAAGCAGGTCATCACAATCAAGAAGTACGGTTTCATAGCTGTCGGGATTACCATTGTGTCCATTGTCACCGGCTTTGCTTTAATGTATGGGCTCTCCGGTGATTTCGAAAATTCCTCTTTCTCTCTGTTTACCTTAGCTGTCCCTATGGTTATGATGAGTATCACTGCTACAATTTACGTCACCGTCGGGTACTACCTGACCAAGTCTTACAAGCGTCTCGAACTCGACGCGGAGACAAAATCCCGACGAGTTCGCCAAACGCGAAAGATAATCCTTACATTTGCCGCCATGCTGATTAGCGATGTGGTGCTGCTTCTACCGTTACGATTGTATACCTTCTACCTATGGTTTGAGTTCAGGCCTGCCCCCATAGAGTATAACACCTACAAAATAGTAATGATTTCAAATGTGCTGTACGATCTTTTCGCTGTTAATTACCTCATCAATCCGATAATTTACTGGCGTCAACTGATCGGAAACATTTTACCTGCACTTCCGTGTCGACGCAAGACGGAGAAAAAACCCAAAAATTCAACAGCGTGGTCAACGAAACAAACTACGCTATCAAGTCGAACAAATTCTTCTTACAAAGCGTAATGATTTAAAAATATTGTCACTGTTTGCTTCTGGAAAAAGAACTGGGGGCGATCCCGGGGGACGGGGGGACACGTCCCCCCAATATTTGAGAAATCGCCCAGTGACTTTGATTTTTCACACAGTAAATTATTTGAAAATGCTGTCATGCCCCCTCCCCCAATATTGAGAACAAATCGCCGCTCTTGTTAAATGTGTCTGTCTCTCACCCCAAACTTCACCCATAAGCCTTTCCATTAACCTTACCCCAAACCTTAGCTCAAATCTTACCCCACAAATGGTCGTAGTCGCCGCAGTTTATTATAATTTTAACTATTGTCCCTTGCGAACAGCATCTGGCACTTCCAGTACCATATTATCTGGGAAAGGACTTTATCTCCACCCGAAACCTCACCCAGACCCTACCCTAAACTTTATCACAACCCCTACCCCAAATATGGTCATAGCTGCCACAGGCATAATTTGAATATATATTGTCCCTTACGATTAGCATTTTGCCCATTCAATACCGTATTTTTAGACTGACTTGCGGAGAGGTGTAATCTTTAAGTATATCGGGCAAAGGCATATGAGGGGTCGAGGGTCGGGGTTGGGGGGGGGGTCCGGTCTCTACTTGGCCAGAAAGTAGTCTATGTTTGGGAAGAATATATGCTATTTTTCTTGCAAAGTTGCTTAAAATTACGGATAAAATTGATGCATTTCACAATTATTGAAAGTGGTTACGTACGCTGCTGATACCTAGGGTACTCATGTGCGGTGTGTTGTGTAATTAAGGATGAGGCATGCTTATCGTTAAGTCTTACGAATGGACGTTCGGTCGTAAAAGTGTGACGTCAGTCATGCAATACTGGTAGATTTCGCAGATGGGAAGTGCCATCTTTGAAGGATAATATCATAAATATTCCACAAAAATTAGTCGACCCTCGTAATCACATTGAAGAAATGTGGTTCTCTAGTCATCTTACACTCTTGATGCTCGATGAAAAGACGTTATTCTGGGGAATTTTCTATGGACAGATAGGCCTTAAAAAGGAAGCTTACCTCGAGATTTTGGCCAAGCTTGTAGAAGAAGGGGAAAGGGCAGGGACGGTTCCCCTTACGCCCCCAGAAAATTAAAAATGCCACTGCCTCAATACATTTTAGTGTGTCTAGCCCAATTAAAAATATCCCCCCCCCCCCCCGGATGCTATCTCCCTCCCTTCCGTAGGCTTACCTTGTCTGGATACAGGCCTGGTATCGGGGGATAATGTGAGGTAACTTGGGTCTGATGAGGAGAAGGCTGTGTGTATGGATTATAATACCAAATAGATTGGTTTCGAAGTGAAAAACAAATTACGACTGCTGGACTCTTTACCACATACCGTCAGTTTCAAAAAGGTATAGTCTGACATCCCAACTCTGGCGTATTTTAAAACACAAAAGCGTTTTCGGTACGTTTTGTTTTTGTTGGTAAATTTTTAGGCCTATGTATAGAATTAGATAGTTCAGGCCCCTCATCCTTAGATACCCTCCGACGGCACTGGCAAAATGCTTGAATATTCATGGAAGAAGGAGGGGAGGTTGAGGGAGGGGAAGGCGAAGGGAGGGGAAGGGGAGGGAGAGGAAGGGGAGGGAGAGGAAGGGGAGGGAGAGGAAGGGGAGGGAGAGGAAGGGGAGGGAAAGAGAGGGAGGGGAAGGGAGGGGGAAGGGGAAGGGAGGGGAGATGAGGGGAATTCTAAACTTCGAATTAGGTGGACTGCATTCATCTTTCCTTTATATGTTGCAAAATTAATGTAATGAATTCAAGGGAGTGGGGTTTACTATTAAGACGCTTTCATATCAAATTGGCTGTATGAGAACATTATGTTGATGATCTGTGTTCTCACCGTTCTTTCAGACCAATGTTGAAATAGGAGGGAAATCGCTTTTCCAGCAGTCTGATTTTGAAAATTTTCTGGGGTGGCCACACCCCAGACACCAGTCATTCCAGTCATTCTTTCAGTGCTGTCCTACGCCCTCGACGTTCGCCGTCCACATGCTAGTACGCACTCTTTTACTCCTGGCTAAGGGGATAAAGTTGCATCTGATTCAAAACAATATTGAGAGGAATTATTTGGTGTCTTACGGTGATGGCGGATTAAACAAGTGCAGATTTACAACTTGTCTTTTGAAACGGCACATTGAGTTGGTTCACATAATTCATGTTTTTTATCACACCTGCTGAGGTTTACTCACATCTTGATAGAAAATGGTCAAACTAAGAGATTCTGCACATCTGCCATGCAACTGAAATGGTAATGATAGGGTAATTAATGATTAAAATCATTTCTTACAAATTTGTGACCAGACACTTTTTACAGTTAGGTATTAATCATATGCAATCCCCGTTCAAAGACAACCAATGAGTGAGGCTTATCCCAACTGCATTGACAGGCTTGCAACTCCTATAACCAACAGCTGCTGTGATTGAAGGTCACAATTGTTCATAAGTGTTGTTTATTCAAGAGAGGCTGGTCTATCATGGGCTTTGACAAGCTTGGTGAACTGCAAGCTCTAAAACCCACAAAAACTAAAATTTTTCACATTTTTTATCACTATATAGGAACTGAAACATGAGCAATGGGGCTAATTAGAAGCATTGTCATGCACTGATTCCCTTCCAACTGGTCATAAAAAATAGATATCAACTCAATGAGCCCATTTAAGGTTAACACTTGGTTTGATTACTAATCACCTGACAATCGTCACATCACATTTTATGAGAGATTTTCTTCCATGTCAGTAAACAGGTCTAAAGTCAAGGAGTAGGCGTGCCTTTCATGTACACCCACCACCAAAGGGTAACCCGAATTATTTTCTTTTTTTTTCATATTGTAATCAGTGTGCACTGAATATGAATATTCATGAGGTGACATAAAAGCCTGAGATCAAGTGTGCAGTAATGTTATTCAATCATAAAGAGTTCAAGAACTAATTTCGCGCGTTCACTTTTTCGAGATTAGTTGTGATAATCACAGAGTATAAAACAAAGAAACAAAAAAGTAATTTTTAAAATCTAAGGTTTATCAAGATTGACATTTTTGAGTTTTTCTTCATTTATTCTAATCGTCTGCAGCAAATGCCCTTGAACAGTTGAACTTCTAAGTCAAGGATTTCTTTCAAATAAGGAATCAATTTACTGCTAAGAAATTTATGTATCGGACTAAAGGTAATATTATTGTCAATGCGAAAAATTGTCATTGTTTTATCAAAGTTCTGAAAAGTACAGACGGTTCTGACATTGCAAATCGAATACCAATTAATTCCCAAGGATAAGGTTAGACAATGTTTAAAAGAAGCTTTGTTACTTTAAGGTCACATAAATGTAGCGTTGTCAAGCATTATTTAGAATATTTATGAGTGCCATTAATATTACGACTTTTTTATTCATAATTAAACAGACAGAAGGATGTCAGAAGTTTCATTTTGATTAACCTTTTGAAGTGTGGTAATGTCTAAGACATAAGTGGGTAATGGCATTTTGCCTTATCCTTCACATGATAACAAACATGGTACTTATTAGTGTGTTTTAAATTTGTTCTGTTGTTTCTCTTTGGTACATGTACCCATAGAGCTAACAGCAGCGAATGAACCCAAGGAGGTAATACCACCTGATTGGTGGACCTAGGATAATTGAGAGTGTAACTGTTTGTTTGTAGTGGAAAAAAACTGAAATTGTGGCAATTATCTTTATAAACCATTTGTTTGTATATCATGCGATGTCAATGAAATAGTGAATCACTTCTTAGCTGTTTCGACTGTACCTGAAATACCCGATTTTTCGCGGTTTTTAACTGTAAGTACTGATAAGTTCACTGCCTAGAAACAGGCCCCTGCATTCACATGGGGATCAATGAGCTGCCTTGGTTGTAGTTTCAGTTTTTATTCTCTTTATATCCTCGTCTTGAGGTGTAAGAGATCTACAATTACAACAGTGGTCAAAGTCAAGAATAAGCCAATCATTTCCACTGAACAAATGAAGCAACCAGTCAGCCGTTTTCAGTGTAACGACTAGTAGTCTCTAAGCAGATGACGTCACATGTAAAAACCGAAGTGTGCATCCTCAGAGGGCGGACGTGCACACACTTCTGTTCAGTCAGTAGTAAGCAGCTAAGATGGCTGTTATCAATTAGGCGATAACGTCAGAGTATAAGGTCTATACTTGTCTCTCACTCACGTCTTTAGATGTTTCGTGTCCATTTCCATATTGTCCTACTTAACATGATTCCGATCTTCGGCATCTCTATGTAATGAACATATCCCAAACAATCTTTTTGATTTCAAACCAATATTTATTCTTCATCTAGCCACAGGTTTACAATTTAATCGTCCAATCTGTTGTCTTTTGTCCACTCATCTCTTTTGTCCACCCAAATATTCTTTTTCAGCGACACATCTACAGTTCAGTCGACTTATGGGCTGCCTTTGGTCAACTCACAGCTTTGTCCTTTGTCCACCCACATGTTTGTCATTTTTCCACCAAAAGGTTTACTACATTGTCCACGATTGACCTTTCTTGTTGTCCACTCTCAGCTTTGTCTTCTCCACTACCACGGGCGCAGATCCGTCTTGGATAATGATGGGGACGCATGTCTGTTCCCTGATACTATCTAGGCAGAGCGCGATCATGGGTTCGCGCGTAGCGTGCAAGAACTTATTGGCGAATACCTCCCATATCGCCGGAAATAACACTTCCCAGACCCAATGATGCTCTCAAACCTCCTTAATTTTAAGATCTTTGCCTTAGAAATTTTGTTTGGGGAGATAAATGCCCATCTGCAGAAAAAAAATCAGGGGACAAATAATCCAAGTAGACTTTTGTATACGATGTGTCTGGGGTCCTCTCCCAGAAAATGATTATAGACTGTCGCAAATGCGATTTCCGTCCTACTTTTAACAACTGTGGATAAATATAATAAAATAAGAACTGGTGATAATTTATGTTACATGGACTTACATGAATGATTTACCAGTCTCGTGTATAGATTATGTTTCACGTGGCTGAATGTGTTAATACTTCAGCTGAGAAGTCACGCCTGTCAATAGTAATAATTCTCGTCTTATACAGCATGTCATTTGCACAATGCTGGATCAAACTGCACCAAAGTTTAATACAGAGGATTTAGAAATGCAGCGTTTGATGAAGACAAATTGGTGGGGACACTGTATATCTGTCCCCACCACTGAAAAAGTTGGTGGGGACCCGTCCCGCTGTCCCCCACCGTCCCCATTAGGATCTGCACCCATATTCACTACAAGTTTGTCTTTTCTACACAGGTGTGTCTTTTTCACCACAGGTTTGTCTTTTTATACCCTTTGTTTGTCTTTTGTACAAGTTGGTCCGTTTACTCTCTTACCTGCGCGTTCCTCCTTTATAGAGGTGTTTCACAGACGTCACGTGATCACGAGTCTCTTTGTTTGTTGGACAGTTTGCCCATCAAGGGTCCATTGTGTCACAGTATTGGTATCTATGGTCATGCAGCTAATTAATTTTGCGTCCTCCCACAGGGTGAGTGAGCTTTCACCCGCAGGCCCGAATCCTTTATCTATAAACAGCTTTGTCTTTTTCTCTATCAGATGTGGATGGCATTAAAATATTCAACGAGTTGTACAGTAAAGGTGTACATGTGATGATGTATATAGATGTACATAGATGTATATTATATGTTAAGGGACGTATCGAACGTTTTAGAGAGATGGAAATTGTGCTCTGTAATCACGCTTTGCAGAAAAGCACTTTAAGAAGATGAAATGTACAGAATAATGTAACATTGGTATAAGTGTTGGAGTGTAAGAATGCAAGTAAAGTACATTATCAGATTATGTCTATGACATTCAAAGTCTGTAATGGCGTTCCTTATTCAAAAAGTGTTACTTGTTCGTTGTTTGGGGGTCTTAAATGTTGATATAGTTACGAGACAATTGTTAACTTTGTAATGATGCTAAAAGTCTAGGATGATGACGTCACTGATTCAAATGAAAAGACTTATGAGAATTTCTCTTTTTATTATCATGCAACAAAAACGAGCAGACTTGTTCAAACTTTAAAATCAGTATGTACATGCAACAGCAAAGTCCTTGGAATGTACTTCACAAAAACGGCAATGCTGTTAAGCTATAATTTTGCTGGCTTAGAAACTTTGTAAAACCATGAAAATTTTGCCAAGAATTTGAAATGAGAAAGTGCCCGTTAACATGGCAAAGTGAGTGTATAATGTTATTGAGTTGCACTGTTATTGCGAAAAGTTTATGTAACTGGAAACACATATTGAGTCTTTTAAATTACAGTGCTCTATAAAACAAAACATTTACCTGTATATGTGAGGGTTATGTAGCAAAATCATGCCGATGAAGCAAAAACCACTGGTTTTTCCTTACAGCAATCGCTAGTTTTGATTAAAGAGTGCTAATGTCTACAAAAAGTCGTTTTTAAATTGAACAAATGTATTTGATTGGTCTATTAAAGTAGTTAAAATTGTCCTTTCCATCACATGTTATTCTACTGGGCTATTCTATTCAATGTTTGACCACAGTCTTTAAAATATTTTGTCAAATGAAGATATAAAATAAATTTGAATAGAAGTACATTGCATTCAATTTACTGAAATACCTAATTATGTTATTGTTTAAAGATGAAAACATAAAAAAGATTGGAAAAGGTTTTAAAAAGCCTACACATGAAGCCAATTTGAGGAAACATTTTTATGGGTGTGATACCTGGTTTAGTCATAGCACGTCATTACCACGTGATATTAAATTTCACTAATCGTAATCATTAGCTGTGATCCAGTCCATCATAGCTACTACTCCGTTGTAACTCTCCTCTCCGGTGGGTATGATCTGATCGGCCGGTAGGAGGAATCCGTATTCACCAGTGTCGCGGAGTTCCACCGTATACGAGTACGTGGCTCCCGGGGTACTGGCGTAACCGTAATCTTTGCTCGTTCCAGCAGATACGTCTAGAAGTTAAGAAAAACAAATCCGAAAGTTACGAAATTTTTTTCTTTTGAATAAGACGCTAGTAGTAACCTGAAGAGAATGAAGGCGAATACCTGTATGACATTTCTTGAGACGGTTGCATTGTGTGGTAAAGGCAAAGTTCCATTAATATGCATGCTATCACCCTGGTGCACCCTAGCACCCAAGGCGCGCGCTATGCATGACTCCGATTTTTAACATGAAGCCACACTGTGTGAGCTGAAATACAGCAAAGGCACTATTTGTTGACGTCATAATGCAGTAATGAAGCCTATGAGTAGACCTTATGCATTGACGTCACATTGACGTCATTTTGGAGGAAAACAATAAAGCACACGTGCACTTACAGTGTAGATTTCGCACGCGCGTATCCCCCGGTGCACAAATCAGCTGTCTGCATTTGTTAGTTTAACTTGCAATGATACGCGCCTTTCCTCCAAAAGAGGGAGCACTTCCTGCTCTGTGACATCATATGCATAACGTCTATACAGTGTACAGTGTTTCATATTTCCAAGTTGCGTACCGGATGGAATAAAAAAAAAATTGGGGCAAATTTCAAAGCCGATGAGATCAGAACAAAACCTGGTGCACGTCAAATATAAAATTTACATGCCACACTTTTTGTTATAAGTGCCTTAGGAAAGCTGTTTCGGGGAATTGCTTTGCCGTATTTCAAGTGTCATGGCGACCCCCCTGCGATACATGAGAGGGTCAAGGAGGCAATGGCTTGATTACATTGTGATGTAAGAGTCAGGTATCTAGCGCCTTCCGCAGTGCTGGACACGCTAGCATGTACGTCATTGCAAACTTCCAATGTGCGTGCACTTACATTGTTTTTGTCTTAAAACTTCTAAAATCGAGACAGAAAATGTCAAAACTAGGCAGTTGAAAGATAAAGCTTTCTTCTACAATCTTAGAAACCTTCTGAAGGCACTGGATAGTCATAAGAAGACTTTGCCATTACTTAATAACCTTTACCGGTTGTATGACACGTATACTTACATCGACAAATATGTTAATACATAGCCTGCGTAGAGGGTGTGTGTGCGTATGCGTATGCGTTTAAGTGACATTTTATGAGTTAAACCACTGTACTTCTAACATGTGTTTCCCAAAGGCTTGGTCTTTGCTGTACCAATAATCCAGATACATAGGTAGGTGTACGGTAATCAACTTACATAAAATGTCTGTTCCAACTCCGTGTATGTAACCTTCTGGTACATTATGTGTTTCATTCATTGCCTTAGCCATGGCTCCTGCCGCAGCAATCTGGAGGGAAATTAAATCAATAGTGTTACATGAAATTACTGGAAACTCCTCCATCACAAACATAAATGCTCAAGGCGCTAAAGCTAGATTATTGCGAGGAAAGGTAGTCGACAAACTATTTTTCGGAGAATTGTCTTGCAATAAGCTGTACAAAACATTGCCCAATGAACAGTGCAGGAAAGTGCAAACATATAAAGGGTGGTCGTTAAGGGGTAGGTCAAACCGGGGATAAAAACCAGGGACTCAAAAGGGCCCGTAATAAGCTACATCAGTACGGGGGCGAGCGTTTATACCTTGACGGGCACTCGAATGTCTCCATTATGAGTGTCTCCAATTTCAATTACAGGCGATATTGGCGGGGGGGGGGGGGCGTTGTAGGAACGGGGAGGGGGTTGTTTCACAATTCATCCATTGCAACGGGTCAAGGGTCAAATTACCCTAGCTATATGTGACTGATGTGTATACAAAGTGGCACTTCTGTAGACAGTTACTTGTAGCCTACAACCAGAACACCTAAAAATCCATAGTTAAATGATATTTGGTTCAATAATCTAATATTTTGTGTCATTTCATATCCTGGAGACTTATAAATAAGAAACTAAGGCTACGCAAGGTTTTTTAGTATGCTCAAGAGGGATTTTTTGGTTGGTTGAAAAGTGGTATTTAGGATTAGGAGTGAGGCGTATTTGCTTCTCTCCAGTCTGTTTGATTGGCCCGGTAACCTTCGTAAGAGCGATGCAACGTCTCCAAGGCACTTATCAAATTTCATTCATAGGATTGGCAATATTATCAGAATCTTTTCTAATTCCAAATTAATTTGTATCAATTCAAATCAAATGGAACCATTAAATCAAGTTTTCAATAAATAAAGCTGAGAAAATAACCACTGCTTAAAATGACTACAAACCCCCAAAAGTAAATGAAACATCCATACACATCCATTTCCAATGTTGCCGAAGGACGAACGTAGTCCTATTGCAATATTGAAATGGGATGTGATTGTATATGTTGGGTGGGGATGCCGAAGATGAGATAAGAATGTTTCAACTGTTCCGTGATGGATTGTAGGTCTATTTGCATTTCTATCATCGAAGTTCATCAAAATCTTAACCTGTTTGTCAGTATCCTTAGGAGGATCGACGTCGGCACTATACGACCAAGGTGCCAAGATTAGCTGGGAGTAACTGTGCCAATCGATGAAAACTTTGGTGACTCTGTTTGCTGCCCTCAAATTTTGAAAATGATCGTCGATCGCCCGAGTCTCGTTATGATTCAATGGAACAAATCCCCGGTAAATGATAGAACACGGCCATGGACTAGCTCCTTCCCCTAAAGATAGAAGCAAATTGTTTGATCAGTTTGTTTGTACGTGTTTCACGTTTATTCAGACATTGTGGCATGCTTTCTTGACTGCCTTAAAAAAGCTGTTTTTGGACCTCGCAATTCTCTTTTCTAATCTCGGCCATATCATGTAACCAACCGACCTAATCTTCTAGGGTCGCTGTAAATGTCAGTAATCTGAAATACACTTCTGTGGAATGTGTGTGGGTGTGTGTGGGTGTGTGTGTGTCTGTGGTGTCATCGAGCTCACCGCCCCCTGCTTCCCTGAATAGTGCACGGACAAGAAAATCTAGGAAAGTAACAGATGGTTTCTTTAAGGAAAACGATTGGTCATGATACGAATTAGGCTACCACAATAATGGCAACCGGAACTAATTAGCACATATGCGTCCAACTGAACTTGAGGTAAGAAAGCATACGAAAGAGATTTGAAACTAGTTTAGGCAACGGCGAAGGGTTGAGAATTCAGGACTAATTTCTGCGAGGGGGTGGGGGCGACGTATAGGGAATGAGGTTCTTTTATGCTTTGAGTTCACAGAAAATACCCCCGGACATCTGCTACCCGGCGGACAATTGCCCCCTTTACAACTCCTTAACGGCATATTCAACCCCGGATAATCCCCCAGGACAGTTACAAATTGTTGGGTTAGTGCAGCTGTCTAAGGGGTAAGGGTCTTGAGTGGGAATGCCCAGGCAAAATTGCACGGGACGTGGAGTTGTCCGGGTGGGGATTGTCGTTGGGTGAACTGTCCCAGGGGAGTTGTTTGGGGGAAAATTGTCGGGATGGGAATTGTCCTGGGAGTTGCCCCTGAGAGGCCGTAGATGTTGGAGGGGTGTACCCAGTACTGGCGTAGGGTTTAGGGGTCCATATAAATATAAATCTTCTGTCAGAGTGGAGGGTATTGCCCCGGTGGATGAACAGGGGCAGAAGTTCGCGGAAGTTCCCAGGTATTAACAGAATTGTGGGCATTAGAATGAAACAACAGACAATGGCAGTTTGTCATTTTTTGGAATAGTCCAGTAAAGTAACACTAACGGAGGGTCAAGGCTAATGCTGCAGGAGCACTATGAATGGGAGAGTTAATGATGGAAAGGGGTTGCTAGCTTTAGAACAATTATATGAGTCCAACATCAGGTTAGCATGGGATAAGCATGTACCATGGGTGCGAGAGAAGAGCGCTAAATTTTTCAAGACATTTTAGTTGTACACATGACAGTCATCTGGGAATATCCCCCTACAGAGCCAATACCAAGTGTCCCCTCCCTCTCGCATGGGATTGTTTCATTCCAAAAGTACGTAATTATGAAGCAATTTGGGCATAAAATACCACCATACATTTTTCCTTCGGACATCCACAATCAGTGAAATGTAATTCCAACTTTGCCCGGAAAATTCTAGAGGAGTGGAAGTTGCCTGTGCTGGTTGGATCCACCACTGTCCGCCACTGTTATGTGAGTCGGCGCTGTTTTCTGGGTGTTAAAGGTCGTGTGACATGAAAATTACATAGTTGGGCATATGGAGTAAAAAGTATTAAATTTCCAGAAAAAGCCGCAAATCCCATTAAAATCCCATCAAATATTGACCATTTTACAGGGTAATTTCTATTTCACACTTGTATCATGAATAAACATGAGCTAAATATGGAAATATGTGACATCGAAAGATGGACGTACCATATATATTAGTCTTTGTTTTTTTTTTCAACCTTAATTTCAAGGACACTGGTATTGCTATCCCCTGAGGGTTTTTTATGAAATTTAAAATTCTTTCCGTCAGAAATATTGATATCACTCACCAAACTGTAATCTATCTCATCAGTAATTAAGAGCCGATTTATATAGGGTTAACAAAAGAAATCTTAACACTGTGCAACACTCCACATCATTATTTTTGCATAAGCAATGAATTTCTTCAGACACCATCAAACTTTGAAGACGTATATTTTGAAAACGGTAAAAGATATTAAAATAATTCCAACGGATCTTTCATTGGAGGACTTCATTCTTTAACTGACAAGTGAAACAGCTCTTTTGTGGCATGTCACACGACCTTTGAAACAATTTTCCTAGCCCACATATATTTTTTATATGTTAAAGAGAAAACGATAAGAATTCTGGTGAAAATTACAGTTTCAGTTTTTATGTTCATTTCTAGAGAAATTCGCAACAGAAGGAATCAAATATTTCTTCCAAAGTGAACTTAGAGCAAGCAGGCGTGACGTCAAGGTTTTATATACGATGAACGTTATATTTTTTCCTAAATATTGCACCCAATTTTTCACAAAAAATCTGAATGTATTTGTTAGTACCATTTCACCTTGTGCACTGGGATTTGTAAATTTTACATAACCCTTTGGCAATGTAACAACCTGAGGCAATCGGAGGTCAAAACATTTGGTTGAACATAAACGAATACAAAATAAAAGTCATCATCTGAAGTCATTTCGTCACACACATCAATTTTTTAAATTTTTTTTAAAAACTATAATTATAACTTCAGCTTCCATTAGCAAGAAAACCAAACAAAGGAACTGAATGAGAGTTCCACAAGAATACATGAACTATTCATTTCTGAGTTTCCTACCTCTTGCACAACTGTTCTGCCCTCATTTTGCTCCCATCGCAGCTTAAAAATGACACTTTGACTTTTAAATACCACTAAGGAAAGACGAAATCTTCATAAAAGTTAAAAAAATCCTCCATTACAAGAAAGCGAAGTAAAATCTCTGTTTCATGAAAGCTTTTTCTGTTTGTAATAGTTGCCTGGGACACATAGTATGCAAATTTGCCTTGCAAAAATTCGTTGAAAAACTTTCCAGAAAAATTGGGACCTAGTTTTTAAGTCTACATTGATATAATTTTATACAAGTGGATCAGTAATTACAAAACTGTTTTTGCTTCCTTCGAAGGTTAATTTTCATGATGTTCATAACTCAAGAAGTGTAAGTTTTAAAGTATTCACCATACTGAAATACATTGTTCTTGTCACACACTCCGAAACAGTTTGGAAATACTAAAACTGGGTTAAGTTTGCTCAACAAAGCGTGTAAGAAAACTTATTGGAAAAAACATCTTTGCCACTTAATTAATTAACCCACTTCTCAACAAACCCATAAATCAACAGTTGTTAAGCAAATTTTATCTCCTTTTTAGTATTTCCACATACCTATCTAGAATGGGTAAATTTTTTACCTTACTGTTTTTAGACTGCGCAACAGGTTCCATTTCAGTCTGCTGGCGCATCGGTATTTAATTTCAAGTAAGTTCGCTATACACATCGAGGAGATTTTGATTCACAACGCGTTTAATCCACCCTTTGTTTTCGCAAGAAAATGGTGCAATTAAAGGGCATCAGTGCCTTTCTAGAGCAAACTGAAAAACTAAATTAAGCAATTTTTGTATATTATTAGAAAAATAAAGCTATACAGGGCCAACTAATAACCACGAATAATTCCAAGCAAGTTCGCTATATACATCAAGAAGTTTTTGATTCATAACACGTTTAATCCACGCTTTGCTCTCGAAAGAAAATGGTGCAATTAAAGGGCATCAGTGCCTTTCTAGAGCAAACTGAAAAACTAAATTAAGCAATTTTTGTATATGGAAAATAAAGCTATACAGGGCCAACTAATGACCACGAATAATTCCAAGCAAGTTCGCTATATACATCAAGGAGTTTTTGATTCACAACGCGTTTAATCCACGCTTTGCTCTCGAAAGAAAATGGTGCAATTAAAGGGCATCAGTGCCTTTCTAGAGCAAACTGAAAAAAAAAACTGAAAACATAAATTAAGCAACTTTTGTATATAGAGAGATAAAGCTATACAGGGCCAGCTAATGAAAACTAAGTTACAAGTAATTATTTTCAGGCTTCTCACCTCCCCAAAATGCATCAAAGTTTCTGTTCATATCAGTTCCGACGCATCCAAAGTCGGGATTTTCTTGTCGAGACTTCCTCCACAGTCGTTCCTGTAATTTAATAATGCCATCGTTACACAAAATGCAAATATGATTTATGAGCAGTTTCTTTTTAAGTCATTAGGAAGGAATAAAAAGTTACTACGGTAAATGTTAAAGAAAACCCTTTCCCTACTTTTTTTAATGGCTCGACACTCTTACCTGCAGTACACGAGTGCGAATTTAGGTTTACTACGGTAATGATTATAGCTATTTCTTTGTTTACCATGTTGGTGCAATTTACACACACAATATTTCCCTTTAAGGTATAAATTAGGACGTAACGTTCAACACAGGCGCGGGCTGTGTGTGTGTGTGTGGGGGGGGGGGGGTGACTGCCAGCAAGACTATCTAAGAGGAGCGCCACCATCAGTTGGTGCGGAGCGGACAAGAAAATTTTTGGTTTACAAACCCTCCAGATGGCGGGAAACAGCCAGTGTTCTAAGCTGCATGTATCCAGCTCAACTTAGCAAATATGGGGGGGGGGGTGAACCTACCTTTAGCCCATTCGCTTTTTTTCATTGGAGCTGAGCCCCCCCCCCGCCCCCCCCCCGGTTTCGCCGCTCATGGTTCAACAAAGATAGCTATGAGGATCTCTAAAGAGAATAATGAAAATGTACTTGGATCTTCATGAACATAAAAAATTTCCTTTCTTTCAACTTTTGATAGGCCTAAAATGTTAATGTCTCATATTTATTTTATGTTTTACTATTCTTTACTGCATTTTCTAGTATTACTAAAAATTTAAATATCTGAAGCAAAACCTGGGCCCAATGAATGGTTTCGAAGATCCGGGGGGAGGAGGTGTTCCAGCATTTGGAAATTTCCTAAGGCACTTTTTTGCCGTTAATTCTATGAGGCAATTAATAATAATTTTGGAACAAAAATTTCAAACTGAGAATTAATGGGGGAGAGGATGGACTACACCCCCAGTCCCCGGTTCCGATGACTCTGATATTTAAATTGAAAACTCTTTAGGTCTAGCTACTTACAACCTCCCATGTGTACACGTATCCATCACAATTAAGAAGCGGAACAATATGGAAGTCGTACATGCCCAGTGTCCTTGTGGCATTATCAACGTTATCAACGTAATTTTTTAAAAACTAAAAAGAGAAATGAGAGACAATATCATCAGTCAATTGTAACGTATTGGTGACATGAGTGTAGTACAGAAGTATCAGCAATGTTCCAACACTCTAAAAGCAGTCTTTGGGATTTCAGTATTTTTATGTACTTTTTGCCCATTTATGTAATCATGACTTAATGCTAAAAAAAAAAAAACGTGAAAAGTTCGTGGCTTAGCCTATCAAGTCATTTAAGCACAAAGAAGGCGATTTATTTCTTATATAAAGTTGGCCCTTTTCCAAGTAACAATTACACAGGAGTGTGGGATAGACTAATTTTTGTGTTCGTCATTTTTGGTACAGTAAAATGCCATTGACACAATCGAAGCGTACGCGGCAAAACTCTGTCCCACAATCCTTTGTAATTGCTATTTGGAAAACGGTTTATACACAGAAGTTTAACATGTTTTCAATAAACGAATCCCACAGAACCGTCGCCCTCATCTATTCCTTCCCAGTCCATCGTTAATTTGTTTAAAATACTTGTAGTAATGTACCTGTGAAGTGAAGAACATGACGGTGGCTGGGGAGATCCACTCCCTGCAATGAATACCGCCCTCAAAATAGACAATCGGTTTAGGATCAGATGCTCCTTCTGCTGGTGGAGCCGTAATCTAATCAAGAGTAATTCAAAAGCAATTACCTTGAATGACATTACTGATGGGAATAAACGAGAGTAAAGTATTACTTCTCACACGCTCTGATAGGTAAGGGCGCTTATCAAGCTCGAGCAGCCCGTCTGTTACAAAACGTCAGAGGATAAATAGAGGGCGCATATTTAATAATATCCAATTAACGTTGTACTGTGCCTAACTTGTTGTATGGCCTTGAAAAAGACTTTTACCAGCCTGTACGGAGCAGCTTAGACTTGGGTGAAAAGTTTGCTGCATCGCCACTTGTAAGGGCACACCATTTGTCACTGTAAGTGAAACCATAACGGTGCAAATAGAGGGTAGGGGTTGGGGACATACATAGATATTCAGCCAAGAGAAACGTTCCTCGAAAAACAGTCCAAGTAGCATAAATATACACTCTCAGAGTAACGGCTCGAAATTTTACCATATTTGATCTCCGCTTTTTGTATTATTACAATAAACAGTTCTAGAAAAGACAGGCACGTTTTCACAACGGTTGAATAAGCATGTTTGATCGTAAAGTTACGTTTTTCAGTGTAGAATACAGAACATGAAACCAGGTATAATGCATTTACAGGATTTAACACATCATTTACTACCTTATGTGAATCATTATTACTAACAATTATACTAAAAGCAGTTTGTTCATTGCCGAAAGAAAATTCCTGCAGCCTCAGGGGATGTCAGAATACTTCTTTGAAAAGGGTAAAAGAAAAATCATCAGAATCTACAATAAAAAAAAAATAAACAAATAAAAACTGTGCTAAAAATGATAATTCACTGAGCTAATGCATCTTTCGGAAAGGTAGGTCTCTATTTTTTGGTTAACAGAAAAAGTACTTTAAAGCCAAGTTATGACTACCGAACAAAACCTAATATTTTAACAGCCGTTCACAAAAATTGGTCAAATATGCTACTTGATCAGGAATCCAGCTACTTATTTCACTCCGATGCATAAATTTTCTTTTACGTTTGACTGTGAGTTTAAAGGAAAATGGAGTCTAAAATCTCGAAAAAAAGTTAAAAAGGTTGAAAATAGATCCACTGGTGCAACTTTTACCTTAACTTACGGCATTTATTGTACTGAGATGAGATATTCTGAAATTCATTCACTCAAAATAAATAGAGATTGCGCACAAGGTAGGATTAAGTACCCTGTAGGCCTGAGGCTGAGTTCCTATGAAGTGCTTACTTGGAAAAATACTTGAAGATTTTATCGGGATAATATAAGCCCCTATTGTCTGCGTGCATGGCCTTTATTCATCATTCCTTTTAAAACTACTGACCGAACACTGACGGGGCTGTTTCGAGACGTACTTGTTCCCTATGCACAGGTGCATGTTTTTCTGGCGTAGAAATAATAATAGAAATAAAAAGACAGGACGTTGCCTTAAAATTACTTGACACTGTGCTTCTGGAGGCCTATTGGTCAGGCCGGGCGGGGGGAGGGGAGGGGGACTATCACCCCCCTTTCGCCGGCCCTGAATGCATGATAATATTTAACATCAGACATGCACTAGAGCCAGGGACATACTATTAACTACAGCCGTAAAGGTTAGTATCTGTGCATGGTTGTACATGTCTGTGCCGCCCACAGCGCCATATCAGTGTCTTCATCATGTGTCATTGCATGTCTTAAAATAATGTACGCCTTGTACGGCATGTATCTGTATACACAGTGCACACTTTTTATAACGTCCTGCATGCACCTGTTAACTACATGTGTGTGTAGTACGAATACGTAACGCGCACGGACAACGTTTACTATATCACACGCACGTAAAGACAAGTATCCTGTGCTGTGGGAAGTATTTACATGTCATGGCATTCGTGTACACTAAACTTTACCGCTGCAGTTAATCGCAGGTAAGCCAGTTTATCTTCTTCAAAAATTTGCTTAGCATCATATTGTTACATATAACATTCAACGCTATACCTTACACTTACTGAACTTTTGTAAAAACTGCTTCATTTTCCAGCGCCATTCTTTCATTTCAAGTTTGGAGAAAAACAAAAGCTTTTATTGTGTGTAGTAGCCTACGAGAATGCAGTCACAGATTTAAAAAAAATCAACATTTAACATTTGTATTGTGTATTGTGGGAAAGACAATTACCTTTGGACCAATAATTGTTATAATTCATCCCTCGGCTAAATATATTTTGCAATTTTAAACTTCACGTTCCCTTTAAAGGAGGCTGAACCATAGACTACTTCGAAATGAAACAAAAAAGGTTCTTAATGTGAAGACTTCAGAAGTAAAAGAAGGTTTCAAAAAATTCTCTATTTAGTGTGATAGAGAAACTAAATCTAAGCATTACGGTGAATGTTCTTTGGATACGCCAGTAGGCAAACCGTGTTACTATAGTTGTAAGTATAGTGAATTTGAAACAAACAAGCGTCTTTTTGTATCAATTGGAATTGCTCCATTTTCCCTGTTTTACTTTTAAAAAATTGCTTGAACCTTGAGACAAAGAGAGAAAAACTTCAGTTGGGAAGTGTAAACATTGTAACATTCCCATACCTCTAATGCACTCCAATTACCAAACATGAGATTATGGAGGAGAAAATTTAAGTTAAAAGTAAGACAAACAGTGATAATTAAAATAAGGTTCTGATGTCAAGTGTTCTCGCTCTAAGCCCATAATATGTTTAAATTGTGATAATTCCATAATATCTGCTAATATTAATATCCAGAGAAATATAAGATTTGAATGCAAATTTCACCAGGATGGTTAGATTTAATACCTTTCTAACATATCAAAACTAAATTCACACGAAAACCCCTTTTTAACGAGCTTAGAACTTTTACTAAACTAGTGTTATATTGATATTACAAGAAAGCGGTATTATCGATACCAATTTTTCAATTTGCAATATTTGCCGATATCGATCCGATGCCGACATTTGAGAAATGACCGTATGCTGTACACAGTGGCGTACACAGGGAGGAGGCTATTGGGCCATGGCCACCTTCACTGATGCCGATTTTTTTTTTTTTTTTAGTTCCTAAAAATACATAAATTTTTTACACAAATTTTACTTCAAGAGGTAAGCATATGTGGCACCAGATTGCATGTAAGGACACCTAATTTTTTCAAAAATTTTCAAAGAGGAGGGGGACACTCCCTCCCCCAGGCCGGCGATCACACAACATACTGCATGACCCATCGTAGGAGAAATCCTGGGTACGCCACTGGCTGTACACCAAACCACATGCTATAAAAGTCGTTGGTGGGACATACCACCAAGTGTCGTTTCATTTTTATAATGTAATATATTGGATTTTACAGTCAAACAAACAGAACAAACAAAGTATAGGACGATACTTTTCCGTCTGGTAATATGGGCATTTAGATTCAGTTTTACCGATACCGCGATACAACATTAATGTGGAATATCAGCCGATACCGAAATTGAAGACCGATAATCGTTATAACACTAACGTTCACATACCTCCAGTGCTAGTATCTCTCTTCCCTCGAAGGTGTAACCAAAGGTGAAAAGGTTAACAAAACTACTGTATTCCTCTGCAATATCTCTAGTCCACTGTTGGATCTACAAGTAACAAGAAAATGTTTTCAATGTTGTCAGCATGAGGTATCGATGTCATAAAAGAAATCTGAAAATATCGAACAAGTGTGTCGATCTGTTGCTTCCTGTGTGTGGAAGGAGAGGGGAGTGAAATGGGAGGGGAGGGAAATATAAGAGGAGGGGAGGGAAATATAAGGGGAGGGGAGGGAAAGGGAGGGACATTACTACCTCCCAAAATTAACTGTAAGAACGGCGAATTGCTGATTTTATGATGTTCGAAAAGAAAAAAGTCGATTGTTAGAATATGAAGGTTTTTTATTTCGATCTTCAATATTTGACCGATATTTTGTAAACTGTAAAACTTAAGAGAGTGGTTTAAATAGTTGTGAAACCCCTCCTGTATCGACGACCAGCCTCTTTAGTGCACTTCATGAAAACATTCCAGCAGTGGAGAGCTTACCAGAATCCTTGCTCCACAGTTGTGCCGAGGAGCAATAAAAATACAACTGAACTGAACAGTGCGCAAACGCATAGTCTTAGGAAGAGGGTAAATAGGAGAGGCCGGGATAAAGCTCCTCAATGAAAAGTGGCAGAACCATGCTCTGTAAAAATGGCAAAACTTTTCAGTAATTTTCCTTAAAATTTGCACAATGTTTCACTAAACAGTATTCAAGGTTTCCTAAATATTCAAAAATTTCCCAGGGGGACACCCACTCCCCACTCTGCTTTGAGTCCTCCCCAGGCCACAGATTCGAAACAACGTTCAGCCCCCCCCCCCCACACGAGAACAGCTTCATACGCCTATTTGGAAACTTTTTCATTGTCATATCTACTCCTCCTTGTTAGCGTTGCGCATACGTACATACGTACATACAATATTTTAATATTTTGTAAAGTGCTAACGCAAAAAGATCAAAACGCGGAGAATACAGAAAAAATGCAAAATAGCAGTAGTAAGAATGAATGAGACTTAAAGGATCTATGCCATCCCCAGACATATTAAGTGATAGCCCTATAGTTCTAAATACAATGGTTGACTGCACTTTGATTGACATCAATTTAACAGTAGATTCACTCTGGATGGTAAATAATTAGTTGTGCAGTAAGTTGTGTTCCCAATGCTCACACACAGTCTGCGTGGATATGACCTTGCACAATTTTAACTAGTATTGCTGTGTCTAGAAGGTGCACTGGACAGGTTTCTTTTTGAAGTTAGAGGAGGGGCTAGAAGTAAACTTAGTTGGGAGAATTTTTACTGCTTAAGTGAGATTCGTTGCCCAAAGTGTGGCGACTGCAACAGAGGAAGCTTTGTCACAGAAGTGACTGAAATATGAGAAGGATTGTTTGTGTCTGTGGTAGACTTTGTAACCGGGCCTAGGCCTATATACAGACCAAAGTCTGTGTTTTATATTGATGGTATTGTATTCTTTGCAAATAGAACCGCAAACGACCCTTAGTGTCAGTTAAGGTGATAAATGCAAATTTGTTACCCAAACATTGCTATCTGAGTTAAAGCACGCATTATTTGTACTTCATTGTAATCATAGAGTTTCGTATCGTAATCAGCTATTGGAACTGACAAGTTAACCACACAGCAAAGAAGAGAAGAAAAATGGAAGCACTCTGTCATTCGCCATGTGTGTAACTAATAGGTTAAGTAAAACCATAGTGCACTCATCCACCAGCCTTCTTTACTTGCAGATATCCTGCATCAGAGTCTAAAGCAAAAATGAATAAATTAGCAATAAGAGTTCATCGAAAACATACGAATATTTAAGAGGTATGTTTTGTGATAGCTAGGGATAAAGTTTTATGTATCCTCAATTTTATTCGCGAGGACGGGGAAAGGAGTAACAATACTTGATTTCAGGAAATTTTATCTTTTGTACTTAATTATTTATTATAAGTGCTAAGTGTGGCCTCAGACTATATTTAGTCACTATATCATAAAGACAATATGTATACACCCCTGGTTCACGTAGGCTTGTTGAAATTGTTAATTTCCTAGACAGAAAACTAAAATCTACAACGAACATACCTCTTCGAACGTGTGGTAAATTGAATAATCAAAGTCTTGGAGGGCTAACGTTCCCAGGTCTCTTTTGGCTCGCCGAGCTGCAGTTGTCTGTGATCTTTCGTTGTTTACATTTTCTTGGACATCGACCATGATTACGTCAAACGACAACTCCCTTTGGCGAAGAATACTTTTAAATTCATCGACGTAACCACGAGTTACCATAATGTCCGTTTTACGTCCGGGAACGGGACTTGTCCAAAAGTCGAGCTGCACGAAGACACCCAAAGAAATGTCAATTCCAATAGTACTAAATCAAAACTATATACTTCGGAAACACAACAATACTTGTTAGCCAATGATTTGACACTGATTCTGGAAGGTGTTACCCATCTGGTTTAAAGCGCAAAATTTAGTTTTAAAGGCACTTTACCAGATTGCCATGCCATTGAACTCCATGGTCGAAGACTTCGGAAAAAGTACCATTAAACTGGACCATGGTCTTGACCTTTCAGAGGGTGATTAAAGGATTTACACAATTAGTGCATAATTCCACTCTTCTGCCCTTGATCCGACTGAAGGACCGCAATTCGCGGAGTGGAGTTATGTAACCAGAAATGCCACCTGAGTAACTCAAATTGCCACAAGTTTTTCACAGTTAATATTTCAAATTATTTCCTATACGACAGTCACATTCAAATCAGTTACATTTAAAAAAGGGTAACATAGTCAGAATTAAAATCCTCCAAAATTTATAGGAGCGTGGTATTATAGCATATTTCATTTTCGGCTGAAAAATGATTTTGTGATGTCAATGTTTCTGAAAAATTTATACATCCAGTGTAATCCTTGAATTGGACAAAATCTCTATAGAAATGCTTACATTCTATAAAAGGCCTATTTGCAGAGACTCTTTACAGGTTCCTAAGTCATTCTATGGAATAGACTATTAGAGACATTTCTAGAAATTTTTATTGGATCTATTCAAAAGTCTGTAAATGTCAAAAGAAATTTTTATAAAAATTCAAAAGAAATTTGCAAAATTCTGAAAAGGTGTTGTGCAGAATTTCATAACTTTTTTCGTAATGGTTAATACAAAACTAGTTGTAGCGATGGTGTGTTGGCCGATATTTTATGACGAAAAGAAAGCTTGACTTTTTCTTACTGTTGTTCCCGAACTCGTTTCCTCTAATGATTTCATCCATCTTGCGTCATCTTCCTCTTCAATGGAAATTCTTAGAAGCTGGTTGCTATGTTGGCAGATGTAAAGTAAAAGTATTTCTATTAAATTTATTCCTGGCAATTGTGCCGAACACTTGATGTGAACGAAACCACAATCTGACAATAGTCTTTCATGTCAATTATATTTCACCCAATTAACATCTTCTGCGGACAAAAATACAGTCAGGAGCGTCCGTGCAATTGGAGTCAGAGAAGGGGCCCGGTCGGGAAAGGGGCACGAAACTAAGGTCAAGGACAACGTTTCACTGATATCAAACCAGAGAGGTAGGTCACGGAAAGGATGTCTCGTTTTACTCCGCAGCCCAACCCTCGTCGGAGCCAATTTTAGTTCCAAAATGCCCCATTCTGGGCCAATTCTGAGTCCAGTACAAATGGTTGAATACTATTTAACAAGTATAGGACCTATAGGCAGTTAATTTAAAAGTTCATTGTTCGGAATCAAGTTCATAATCTGGCCGACCTTGTAACCAAGTTAACTGTAGGTGGTCGCGTGTATACTAAACTGTGCATCAATTAACAATGTACCTTTCAGTAATCGTTTAGATTTCATTATTTTGGACTCGGCTTGAATGATCTCGGAGTACGAGTCCAGTTACAACCCTTCAGGGTCAATTCCGCTTCCAGTAAAGTCGGACTCAAGTTTGGAGTTAAGTCACAGTCCAGACTCGGGCATTACATTCATGACTCCAAGTGATTCTGTCTATCAAAATTTGATTCAGAGACCTATGCTGACGTCTATAGAAGAACAATCCAACCACAGGCCATCGCTCTGTACTTATTAAGTGCAAATTCCGGACATCCAAATTTGATTTAGTACATTCCGATATTTGATGTAAAAGCAGAACCTTACTATAAAGCTGGTTCTATGTAATAACAGTTAGCAAAGTTTTCCTCACATAAGTTGAATATGGCGCACAACTGTTAACAAATTTTTCCTCACACAAACTGAATATGGCGCACAACTGTTGTGAAAAACTATCGAATGAAAAGCAGTACAAGAGATGACCATGGTGAACAAAAGCGCTGTTACGGATGAAGTTGAAGTAGGTCAATGCGAACTTGAGAATAGTTAAATCAGACTTTTTCGGTCCGGGAGATTACCTTTTTGTAGTATCTAGTTTTCCCCACTACAGGGAGAAAAATTGGTCATGGGCGCCGCCATTTCTCCTATTTTACCCACAATTTATTTACATTTTCAGTGGCAAATGATATTTGAACCCCCTTGCAAAGTTTATTAGTCTAATGTTATGGAATTAAATGTATATTTGATAGGTGTTCTATCAAAGCTTCGTCCTAATCGGTGATTCACCACGTCGTTTTTGAGAAAACGCAAATTGTTGAGTATTTTTCGTTCTTCCGAAACCTTCATAAGTATTTCCCCATTCGGAAGAACTTTGGTATTCTACCAGACAGGAAATCTCCCGGACTGCCCATTCAAATCCTTGATGTCCTTTTTTTAATTTTTTTGACCCAACCTTGTAAATGAGAGTTTTATCCTTTGATAGTGATATAATCCTCAAACAAACATTTGATAAAGACGAAATGTTTAAGTTCAAGTTCAAGTTCAAGTTCTTGTGAAACCATTGTCACCTTTCTAATATCAACGAATGTAGATACACTTTTAAGTGATCCAATTTCTTTATTATTCCATTTTTCCTGTAAGCAACATCTCTTTTCGATAATGGTGATAAATGTACATTTTGTTTTTAAAAGTTCCAAAAACTCAAAAAAAAAAATAGAGAAACATGTATCCATGTTCAATAGGTCTTTTGAAATATTACTGAACTTTTTTACACAGTGAAATTGGCGTCAAGAGATGAAGTATTTTTGTTTTCCTTGACGACTGGTGGCACTGTAAAGGCAATGAGTGAAATCATCCCAAGAATTTTTAAGAGCCAGATAATCGAAGCTTTTTGTGGGAAAATCACATTTCGAAACAGGGAGAAGTGTTTGGACCGAGGAGGTGTTAAGACCTAACACCTTCCTGTTTGGACTATATCCGTAACAGCAGGGATCCTTACATGGGCGAACTAAGTTAAGGGCGGGTCCCACTACTAGCGATTTTCATGCAATCCCGCCTTAGGGCCCCTGCTGGGGTCCAGGGGCAAAGCCCCGGTGGAGGTCCAGGGGGCGAAGCCCCCGGAAGCTCCTGGGTTTTAATGTCTCAGAAGTTCAGGAAGATTGTTTTAAGGGGCTAATTTCAGTGGTAATGATCTTTGGCAGGCTATTGGTATATTCATACATTTAGGAAATGCTATTTTGAGCACAAACTCGTGAATAAGCTGCACTGGATTGATCAACATATAGGGTCATCCCAGACAACTGGATTCTGAATTCGGAGATCATTACAAGACCTGCAAGTTGGCTTGAGATCAGTGGCGTCGCCAGGGTTTTTGTGATTGGGGGCACCATAGATGATGTTGTAATAATACTTCAGTTCCCCCAAGTCTGCGTAAATTACACCTTTATTTTTCATGCGTTCCTGCATTTGCATGCAGCAGTTTTGATCTTTTTTTTTGTCACTCCATAAAGGTGTCGTCCTGGGGAAGGGGTTCCTCCTCCCCTTTAAGATTTTTTTTTTTATTAATTTAAGGTCTTTTAGATGCACAATGGTGCTATCTTTGGGATGTTCTTGGAACTAATCATATATGGCCGGAAAATGTCCATAATTTAGTGAATGCTATTTTTTTGGTAAGGTAAATGAGAAGAATATGTTGTATATTAAGAGACAGATACCTTGTCAACAAATCTCCTGAAGCCCCCTCCTTTCAGTCTATTTTACTGCCTTCTATTTCGGGAAAGTTTTTACACAAAAATATGTGTGTGGTGTCCACAAAAACATTCTTGAGTTATTACGAAATATGTCCTTTCCTTCATTGTGCATTACGAAAGGGCACCATCTAAGACTAGCAGATACCTGAAGAGGGCCTCCTGGAAGCTCTGCATTGATCATATTAATTAGGGAGGGGGGGGGGCAATTTCATGTTGCGTATGTTACCTGACATCCAAATGATAATATAGAGTACGACGTCGAACACTTTACAACTATCGTATTTTTACTACTTTTGAACTAAAATCCTGACGAACAGCTGCCAGCAATGGAAAATGAGAGGGAGGAAGAGTATAGGTGTAGAGAGGTGATATTAGACCTCCCTTATAGGTGTAGCAAAAGGGGTGAAGGACTAATAAGAGAGTTACAGAGTGCTGTTCTCGTTATAAGTGTATTAACAATCACCATCTATACCGATAATGGCTCAGCTCGAACTGGCAAAGCTCTGATAAAAATTTTTGAAAAATATATAACGGCAGATACGTACTTTCAACCTTCTACATCATGCTATATATTAGATTGAAAGATCCCATATTGATGCGAGGTCCCCACAGATGTTTGGAGATGTATCCCTGTTCTTCGGAAAGTCTTGTGATCAGAACAGTTTCGTGTATTTTTACCTTAATAATGGTCATGACATGGAGTGTAAACAGTGACGAATAATATTTCCATTACAAAACCTGCATTCAAATTCTACATCGAGACACATTTAATTGCCCAACAAACCTACATGCCACTGCCATAAGCCAGTCTTTTACCTATTTATTCGTAAACTTTCAACTTTTTGCTGCTGTGCTTCTCCTAAAGTTGCTATCGGAAGACACTGATAATATAAGTGACACTGACGCAAGTTTGGAAGCGCGCGGAGCGCGCGAAAATTTTGATAGATTGCCAACGATTTGCTAAAATTCTGATAGTTTGAGAAACATTTGTGATAGAAAGTGAAGCGAGATTGAAAAAAATTCTTACGAAAATGAAGAATAAAATATACTTTCCATCATACACGTATCTGTAGACTGAAACATTGGTGGGGTTGGGGGGGGGGGTGATTACATGAGCCATCCTCCTAGTCAGATGTTGGGGGATATATCACCCCCCCCCCCCACGGGATTTACGCCCATGCTCATAGCACTCAACAGAGTGGTATTTGTTCGAAAATCAATCCGAATTTTTAAGAGCCTCCCATAAACGCTGTATACCGATGTGAAGTCACAAAATAATCAGTTTACATTTCATTTTCGTACTCCTCTGATGCTAATCATATATTTACACAGGTTGGCAAATTTTTGGCTCTTTCTGACAAAGGATGGAGAAGATTTTAACTCAAATTCACAAAAACCGGACCGTAATCCTATCTAAAATCGCTCTAGTGTGACCTGCACTTTACACATCTATTTTTGAATATTTTGAATTAGAGACTGCGGGCTCAGATAATTTCATTTAAGCCAGGCGTGGATCCAAGGGGGGGGGGGTTCCGGCGTCAGCCTCCTTTTTTCGCCACTTCATCATTAACAAATACGCGAAAATTAGCATAGTGTAAATCTAGGAGAATATTCAAGGGGGCTTTCAGCCCCCTTTCGTAATGTCTGGATCCTCGCCTGTAAGCACCCAATCATTATCATCTCGCAGAAAAACTTTTGCCCTCCGTGAGAGTAGGGAGGTGAATCACCTATTACCTCCATGTAAGACCCCTTTCTTACCCACATCGAAAATTACGTAGCATACAGGTATGATTCCCATGACTATAGACTGTACATGACGAAAGATTCTACGCATTATCACAAGTACTTTGAGAATACCAACTGACAATTATTTTGTGCAGTTTTCAACTGACACTTCGGATATCGTACTGACCAAATTGGAAACATCACGGGACGTGTGGATTAAATATAGTAACTTTTGACTCACCCTCTGTAAAGTTCCTCTGCAAGTATTGAGATGAGGACCAGTTGAAATGCAGCTATTAGTAACAAGAATTTCATTTTGACCAGGAATTAGGCAACGAAACTCTTGTCGTTGGCAAGGTTGAGAAGCTTACTTGAGCTGGGTAGCGTGTATGCCGATACTTGTGTACCTGATAAATGAGTTGCAAACGTAAATGTATCAAGGTCCACATATATTTGGACAGGATTGTTTTGTCATCTTTGATCAGTAAACAGAAACCACATAAAGAGGTACTAACTTATGATCCTATAGTTTCAAAGTGTAACGATGTTCTTTGCTTTCCACTTAAGCCTACAGGCCATTATTTGTCTACGTAGCAGGCTGTAAGGCATATCCCTTGTTGAGTCATATCCCTGGAGCTGAGCAAACAAAAGTCCGCTACGCCGGATAGGGGTGTTTTTGTTATTTTCAGTCATGTATATCATGGTAGTCCTATATCAGTGGTTCCCCAGCTTTTTCTCACCGCCCCCTTCCACACTCACACACGCACTTGCACACAGGCCTACTAATTTGGTGGATGTGCTAACGATTGGATACGTAGTGAAAGATATGCAAACGCCGGAAATGATAAGTTTAACTCCTTTGACGGGGAAGCGCACTACAGGTGTTTCTTTTTTGATGTGGAGGAAGGGCTAGAGGTAGCACGCCCCCATTAATAACATATGTTAATGCGCTCATTTGCTCTCCTTCACAAGTAAACCCTAGAGGAGACACTGGAGCAACTTTTTTGAAAACCTATGTTACCAAATGAGATGGGGTCTTTTGTAACTCTGATATAAAGGTATAAAAATTAAAGTATAGTGGTGCGACAAATGGTTCAAGCTTTGAGTGAGTAATAAGGCCTGTGAGAAGGTAAACCAAGGTTTGAGATATTCTAGCTAAAACTCTTCATGGGCATGGTATGCTAAATTAAAAGTGTCATGAATGGCCAACTTGTCAGATATCTCGTGAGTGGTAGCATGGATCTGGCGAAAACTTTGACAATGTTTTAGATGCCACTTTACTTTTGGAAATTAATGTGTGAGTCAATGGAAGATTTATTGGGGGTGTGCTACCTAGAGGTAATCCTAGTTAGTAGGGAGATGTTTTTTCTCTGGGACAAAATTTGTGGCTCTTTAATATACATCTTTAGACATCTCATAAGGTGAACATTTCGGTTAGAGTCTGAAGACCAACCTCTCCATGTCAATCACCGAACATAATCTCTGTAATCAACAGTCTTGGGCATGGCTAATTAGCCGATTATTCGCATGACTTCTTCAGAGGAGAAGGACACGGCGACCACTATAGCACCAGATCTGGCTGCAGTCATTGTTAAATTGGCATTGCATGTTATTAATAGCGTTAGGCAAAGAAACTTGAGCAGCCAAGTGGCCGGCCGAGCAAGCAAATCAATTAGCAAGCTTGAAAGGAAGCAAGATGGATCACCCGGGCTTTCTTATCAAAGCCCGGGGAGGCATGTAACATTTCCCTAACGGACTTGTACGCGCTATGAGTTATCAGAATGCACTGGCCATCGGCTTACAAGAACTCGTAACAGATTATCTGTCACAATCATAGTGACACCTTCAAGAAGTTGTACTGACCTGAATTATCTAATAAAGGGGTCTGAGTTTGAAGGCACCAGTCAGTGGCGTAGCTAGAGGGGCTGGGCATGGAATCTGTACAAAGATTGTAACGCTTGTGTCGAAAATTTTATGCTCTTAGAATACATGGTCGTCGAGGTGAGGGCGGGGACCTTCTATGTTGTGTCTTTGACCATGGAGCCCCTCAACTACAATATCTCTTAAATGCACCAGCGGGCCGTATAATTAAATTCCTGATTTTTTTTTTTTTTTTGCGGTGCTTCTCGTGTATATAAGTAGCTGTCTCATTGTCACTGCAGCTGTGTCCGTCTTACTATCACTTTACGTAGGGCAGCTTCACTGGATTTAATGTTAAGAAAATTCTTGCAAGCCATCCTAGGATCCTCTTTCCATACCATCTGCTACCCTCATGAATAAGACGGACCGTTAGTCTGGGCTATGATTTAAAAAGTACAGTAACTATAGAACAACGTATTTGCTCGCAGTTACAGTACGGTCTACTTAGAGCATTGAAATTGCTAAAGCTGTTCAAGACAGGATACAGTAGCACACTTTGTGCACCCGATCTTTGATTGGGTAGGGGTTCCTGAGCAGGCAGTGGGTCAGGAGTTGTCCAACAGTGGGTTAGCCTCCCCGAAGGAGCCGGGGGGGGGGGTAAAACGCTTTCTCAACAATAGTCAAGGTTGCTTGTAAGGGTGGGAGGGGGGGGGGTACTATTCAGGCTCTTTAGACGAAAGCTACAGAAGAGATTGAATCTACTGAACACAATGACACGCGAAGTGCGCAAAAAATCTTGTGTTCCTATTGGTGAGTTTGCACTCATTGAGAGCAAAAGTTGGTGTAGGCCTACCATAAAAGCAACTGATAGTACGTCGGATCCGCGAGGATTACATATTTAATCATATCCGCTAACGTTCCCTAAAGTGTGGGAATTTTCTGTAAGTGGTGTTCTGTGTAATTTCAGCTTCTTTAATTCAATTTATGATTGGCCATGTGTAACTCTGCAACAGAGAAATGTACTGAAAACTCTTTGTACGACTGTCTCACATATGATAATTGTAGTGTACAAACGGTGTGTAAAGTACTGCATCCAATCCAACAGCCTGGACGTTTCCACTGCAAAACTCAAAATTTGACTTACTAAAATATCCCTTAAATTTAAAGTAAAAGTCAATTGTTAATGGTTTTACCATAATATTGCTTTTGGAGTCGTATTTGAATATTCTAACTGTAAATTCGTGAAAATTTGCAAAGATGGCTTAAACTATAGCCTACAATAATTGTTGATTTTCAAGTCTACGTTTAACCTTTCGTCTGACCGTTGGCCAACAGGGAGCCTCTACGTTCAACTTACTTGGCCCAGATTTCTTGGTGTGTTTGCATTACAGTTGTATGTTGGTCTAGTTTTTGATGTCCAGACGTGACCCAATCGTCGGTGTGGACCGTGACAGGATAACCTGAGACCGATAAATCATCATACTCAGACCACCCCTGACAAAACCGGCATTGGTTTGGAGGTATGCGAAAACACCCAAACCGACGAATTGTAGACCACGGTAGACAATCCGTCTTAGGGCTAGGGTCGTTTGTTTGCACCGATCCGAAAGGATTCAAGAGTGTGGTCTGACGGGCTGCAATAAGAAACTATGATGTTGTTGGCCTGCTCATTGCGAATCGAATGACATCTGTGCACGCTTAAAAGCTTCATTTTTATGCCCTCCCCGCCTTTTCGAGGGATTTGCCACTAAGTTAATCCCAGGCAGGGCACGGAATATTTCCCCCGGAACCCATAGCAATGTGAACCCTGTATAAAGTGCAAGCTGGCAGAGCCTAGGGCGACCATCCACTCCTTCAGAGTCTCTGCCAATTGCAATGAAAATTTTCGACATCTTTTTGTAATCATCGTAACCCAGACTAATTTATAACTATTTCAAATTACACCAGGCTCACTGCAGCCTCCACATTTTCTCCAGAAATGGTCCAGAATTTTTTGGGCTTTGATTCGGCGCTCGTGGTGAAAGGTTTTCGCCGACCACACCCTACGAGCGATGCAGTCTCCGCGTTAAGTCTTGTTTGCCCTAGCATTTTCATTCCTGCGGACGCCCATGGTCATGACTGTATCTGCATTACAAAAACCTCCATTATCATTGAATTAGGATTGAGTAGCTCAGTAGCAGATCCTCAAAACTTCATCTTCCCTAGCTATTTGTTACACCGTAACCTATATTTTACACGCTACGCATTACTATTTTCACGCTAATAAAAGAGAAAATGTTTCAAAAGGTTAATAGTACTCCAAAATATTGAAATATATAGCAGTTTGCAACTAAGCGCTAGGTTTTCCAAAAGGGAGTAACTCATAAGAACCCACTCCTAGGAAAGCTCTGTCTGAGATACCGAGCCGTCTCCAAACAAAGTAACACAGGCTTTGCAAAATTCTACTCCCGTGAGCCTCATGGTATTTAGTAGCAAAATGTTTTCTTCGGGTAGAAATCTGTCAAAGAACCTTGACCTTTGCCCTCCACGCAAAATATTATGAATGTCACAGGCATAAGGCACCCTCAGTGACACCACTGTTCAAATTTCAACTTATTCTTTTTTTCTGTCCTTCTCAGAGGATTTGTAGAAGGCGATAAAGAAATCCTAACCGGGCGGGAATACCAGCAGTGACGTTTGCCGTTGGCAAAGTAAACCACTTGGATAATGGACTTGAAAAAAATTTGACCCATGCACGTACTGCTCTCTCTTCATAGAATCAGTTTTATGAAGTACTAACTCGCGAGGTAGTACTTCCATGGTTTATAGATGTGACAAAAATCATCGACACGGCGAATGAACAGATTCAGAATATGGCAGCGAAATCATGCAGAAGCACAGCACAAGAATGAATAGTGTTTATCGTAGCTATCTGTACCCCGCTGAGCGGACTCCGTTCCCTCAGTTCTTCTTTAGTTAGGGAAAGGAATATACGGTACAACTTGCAGACGAAAATACGACTTTAGTTCCAGAGCTGGAGCAGGAGTAGGCCTAAGTCAGAGATATGAAGGCAAGAATACAGAATCTGAAGAATATCACAAACTGCGTGGTGCACATAATAATCATATAGTGCCGATGCTACTAATGGTACAAAAAGCAACTGTACTTTTATGGCAAGAGTAAGCCAATCAGCTAGTGCTCCAATTACACAATACCGTTGAATAATGATAGGGTAGGCCTAAATAAAAAAATCGTGAAGGATTGAGGAAGTCATAAACATTCAAGTACACAGTGTAAACACGGCCCTCATCTCGCACTATTATTAAACTAAGAGGTACATACAATACCACTGGTGTTCGCTTGAACACTGAAAGAACTAATCAGTGACTTTACAGAATTTACATAGAACAGCGGAACTTTTAAGCAATCCCGTGACATATATAAACAAATTCAAGTTAAACACAAAACGTTAACTAAATCACTCCAACGACTTACTGTGACGAGTGTCGCTGTTGGTATTGGAATGGCGATTCCTACTTCACCTTAGGCTGTGTGGTAACCTACTCTCTGACCTTATGTACTACCTAGCGATTAGGGATATATAGGCAACGCAGACTGATTGCTAGTGGCGTAAATACATGTATGCGGTATATTCGGAGAGTGCCTATAGATTGTGAAGTTGGACTAGCTCCATCTGTAACGGTATTGTTAATATCGGTATGGCCAATCGCTTCTGCGAAGGCTTGGGGTGAGCTCCATGAAGATATCAGCAAAGCAGGAAGAACTGAGAACAGGTTTCATGCAATTGTCCTTGATTTTTTTCCTCAAATGAAATATATACATAGTCTATGATTGGTGTTGGATGATTTCTGTAATTATACTGGCCGCCCTTACAGATGATTTAAATTAACAAATACATATCTTAATTCCTTCAATTCCCTTGCCAAACGGCCTAAGCCGCTAGGTGTATATTACTTGTTTCTGTCTTGTCTCTCTCACCTTCTGATCTCAAGTGACTGCAGTATTGCCGACAGACCCGTGGATGTTCTGGTTCTAACAGTGACTACTACTATTATGGGATACAATTTGTGAGCTCCTGATTGGTCCATAGTAAGCATGCACTGCGCGATATGAATATAAATGAACAGGCTGGAATGATTGACCAATCAGAGGGGGATAAAGGGTTTGGGGAAACCATACGCATAAATTAGGCGTGCTAGACGTCTGAGCTGTGGAGTGGGAGTTTCCTGAACTTCCGGAAGGAAGGGACCTGGGAGATCTACGACAAAAAGATGCAAGTAGAACTCGTAAACAACAAAATGACATCTATACTAAAATACCTTCCATATTATATGACAATATGGTGGTAACAACATAAAAGTATCCTTAACGAAAACTTCCGTTCGGTGATTCCTTTGCCAAAAAGAAAATTTTACATGTAAAGTTGTCTCTGTGGAGGGGGTTTAGGTCAATTTTAGACATAACTATACGGATCTTTATGTACTAACGTCACGCTACGTCAAAGTAATGAAGCACAATGTAAGCACGACGTAGACTTCAAGTGCTTATCGGACCGGTACACCAATCAACTGCCTGCATTTGTTGATGTAAGTTGATGTAAGTTGAAAGTTGTAAGTTGATACGCGCTTGCCTCCAACATGACGTCATATGCACAATGTATATTACAAGCAGACTCTTCAACCAGAAAGCCAAAAGGCTTAGTGATTCCTGCCCATATGGATATATTGAAACAAACAAGAATCACCCACATGACAAGCATGCGATCCCTTTCAGTTATCCAACTTGAGATGCCATGTTAATAAAGTTTGAGCTTTTGAAATTTTGAAACCCAAAATGACCTTTCACCTCCACTTAAAACAATAAAGATCACCTACCCTATATGACCATCTACATACTAAATATGAATAATATGTGAACAACCCACAGGCCAAGTGTATGGAATCCCTCACAGTTATCCTCTTAAAAAAACATGTTAACAAGGTTTTGACCTTTTGTAACCCAAAATGACCACGAAAAATGATAGGGATTATCTAATCTATACTAGCAATCTACACACTAAGTATGAGATCCATCACAGTTATCCCTCTTGAGATATTGTGTTTACAAGTTTTGACCTTTTAACCTCTTGTGACCCTAGATGACCTTTGAATTCCACAAAACCCAAAAGGAAATATCACCTTAAAACGAACAATTCACATGTCAAGCGTGATATCCCTCACAGTTATCCTTCTTGAGATATAGTGTTTGCAAGATTTGACCCTTTGGCCTCTGGTGACCCCAAACGACATTTAACCTCCACCAAAAACAACAGGAATTATCTGCTTAATATGGGACATTTACCTGCGAAGTATGAGATCCCTCAGAGTTATCCCTTTTGGGATATTGTGTTTACAAGCAAAGCGTCACATACACACACATTGACGTCATCACCATCTCATAGATTTCTTGAGCCTTCGGCAAGGAAGCAATAAAAAATAAATCAATAAATACAGCCCCAAATTTTTAAGTATTTCTTCAATCGAATTTAACCTTAAGCCTAATTCAACTGCATCAATCCTGCTGCTGTATGCAGACGCTCCTATGGTAGAAGGACCAACAGCATTTAGAAACACCTAATCATAGCACGTAGCAAACTAACTCATTGTTGTGCCTGTCATCGTCATCGTCATCGTCATCGTCATTGTAATCGCCTTTGCTTTGGACGCCGTTAGGTCCTCCTAACCTCAATCCATCAGTATTTCAAAATTCTGGCTAATCACTCGTCTGAGACCCGCTAAATTTTCCCAAGGAAAAATGCATCCCTCCGACCCCTGAAATATTTAAGAGGCCTTGCTTAAAGGAAGGATATTGCAGTTGAGAAATTACATAGAAGAAAAACGTCACTTTATGTTCTGATTCAGTGTATTTAGCAACACTTGAAAAGCAGGAAACAGGGACGACGCTTCGAGGAGGGGGTTCTTCCAGAGATTCCCTTCCCCCGGTTCCTCCTGAATGGATCTACTAATTATGCAAAGTATAAAGAATATAAAGAGCAAAGAGCTAAATACTAATCGCTGGTAATTTACGAAGATTATATAAGTGGAATATTCTCACATGATAGCATCTTTTTTCGTCTTAGTTATTTTACTCTCACAAAAACTACCAAACTGGAGGGATAGAGTACCCCTCTCCAACGTAATTAATTGTAATATCTCTGCCCAAAATTAGGTTAAACCCTCCCCTCTTAGTTTCTCTCCCACATTTTGCCTAGGATAATGCCACAACTGGGGCAAAAACTTTGTCAATACATAAAGTGAATCCATTCAAAATTTATATCCTCTAGATAAAACGGCTCGTAGATATATGGAGGTTAAAGTAAATTGATCTTAAGTCTACATTATTTCATGGTCCTTTTCGAATAGTTGGCTACAATTATGATCAACAGATCAAGATAAAAAGCAATATGAGACAATGCAATCTAATAATCGTTATCGATAATCCAGCTTAAGAGTGCAATGACCCCGTTGTAACTTTCCTCTCCGGTAGGTTCGATTTGGTCCGCGGGAAGAATAAACCCCTTATCACCTTTGTCACGAAGCTCTACCACGTAAGTGTATCTCGCCTGCGGTAGGCCGGCATAACCATAATCGTTGCTGGCACCGGCTGCTTCGTCTGAGATTAACACAGAGAGTGAAGAAGAGGTTTTAAGTCTATTCAACTTCAGCATAATGTGTAATTTTACACTTTAAAACACCTGGGTCACATGGAAACTGAATGAGCATTTTATGTGGAAGCTTAATCCAATTTGGGTCAAATAAACCTTATTTTGTTCATTATTTAACGCAACAATTGTGGGCAAATTTTGGGTGACTTTTGGGTCACATTGACCCAAATGTTTTTACAGTTTACTCCAATCAACGTGTTACATACAAACAAACATTTTGAAAAATTTATAGTTTGTACAAAATGAAGTGATTTAAGTCAAAACGATCTGTTGTGTACAAAATGACGTCATTTAAGTCAAAAAGATCTACTTTTAGTTTTATTTTGAGGTTCTCAAACTGTTCAATGACATGAAACATAGGACACTCTCTTGGCTCTTGAGCATTGCCTTAGTAAATATTGTCCTTTTATTATTTTATAAATTGCGACTGTCACTTGTGTTTGCAGCAAAACAAAACACTTTCATTGGTCAAGGTCCTATTTCTCGAAACCTCATTATTTACAAAAAATGATTGATAATGACATATCAACAAGTTCATTAAAGAATTTATTAAGAAGTGGGAAGGAAGAAGCACACCTTGACCGAAAAACTCCCTCCGGGAGTATTGTCCTGGATAACTTCTCTGTGTAATTCCCAGCTGGACAAGCACAAACCTTGACAACCGTCCCTCAACTAATCGCACTTAGGCACATCACAACCATGAGAGTTTCCCCAAAAATTGCTTTGGAAATTGTTTGCTTGGATATCCGTGGGCCAATTACCCAGGCGTTAGGAAGGGGGAGGGGCAGGAAATTTTCTGGGGTGGACAATGTCCACGCGACTCGTTGTCAGTGGGTTAAACAGAGAAATCGTGTGATGGGGCGTTGTCCGGGAACCAACCCTGGGAACCCCATAGAGGTCTTGAACTGAAAAAAAAATGGAATTTTAAGAATGAACGAAAACCTTTTGGGGACCCTTTACTGTGTATGTCCTATTAAAGGTTGTAGAAAAAGTTCTTACACAAAAGCCTCGCCGATGGTCCGTGGATGTATCCACCAGGAACGTTGTTCGTACTGTTCATTGCAGCGGCCATCGCAGATGCAGCAGCAAGCTAAAAACAAGATCAAGTGATATAACCAATGATGTAATTGTAAATATTGATTGCCGTTGTCATATGATACGAATGTAACCTCCATACAGGTGGGCATAGGATTCAGGTAACACCAGTCCAATGACGTCGGGAGCATTGTCGAACTTTAAAGCCTTCGCTATGGGGTGTGGTCCAAGTACCCGCCTCATGGCGTTTTTTCTTTTTTTTTGTAGAGGATTTTAGATAAGGGGGCACGGAGACACATCGGAATATTTTCCCCCCAAATAAGTAATTTGTGGGCATCATTTTCACATTTCCATGAGGTTTTAACTTTCCAACCTACACCCTTTGTTGCGCACTTTTCCTCCGTTCCACGCCTGTACTGACGAGGCTTTAAAATTATAATTATTCACTACAAGGTACGTAAGTAATGTTCTACGTCAATAGGTGTATTACATCTGTTGAAAACCCTGTGAAAGAACCTAGTAGAATGCATGCTCATTTGTTCTTACATGAATGGGCCTTATGTATGTCAGGCCCGTATGCAGCTTTTTAAGTGGGGAGGTTCCATTTTAAGCTAAGCGGAACAAAAATGTTTCCGCTCGCTGGGCGCGCGGTATATTGCCTTTCTCAGTCGGTATTTGGTATGTCCAAAAACTGAAGACCTTTCTTCTTGCTTATGACCCTTTTAGGGGCCTATTTTGTGCCCCCGACGAAGTGAAGACCTTTTTTCAGTCCTTCATAATGTCGTGCTGGGGGGTTCGGACGAACCCCCTGATCTCCCCCGGATACGGGCCTGTAGGTGACGTCACACAACAGAAAGGTAAGCGTGTAGCATTTCAAGGTACAACTTGCACCAACACAAATGTAGCAGCTAATTTGTGTACCGGTAGGATACGTAAGTCTACTACGCACGAGCGAAGTCTGTGTCGTGCGTGCAGAGATGACCTTCATGGTTTGCCCCCTAGAATGACGTCGCTTGAAGTCAGGGCATAGGTCTATATCCTTGTTAAAGATGAAGGGTCATCTAAACAGTCTTGAAAATGTGGCGCTCTTTTATTTCATCCCTAAAGGACCGTGCAGCTTCGTTGTCAGGTGCAAGACAAAGTTTTGAAAGCTCCAAGTAGCAATTTAAAGTATTTTTCAGGGTCGAGGAAAGTTGAGATGTGTTAAGGTGATAGCAGATTTCGTTCTTAAAATGTGCTAGGGACGACCTTTTAGGGAACGGTGTCCATGTACCCTTCATGCCAAGATGATCCCACAGAACCGACGGTCGTGAGAGTTGGCAATGAATAGGGAAAGTCTGGCAACAAGTTGGGAAAATATGTCCTTCACTGCCACTTAATTTTATGGACTTTTCAAGGTTGACTGGTAGTGGGTATCTTGTTACACAGGGTTTTCTTCAAAAGTAGACATTTTTCAATAAAATTATTCTAAAAATAAGATTCTGTGTAAAATTTACACCTTCCTCGATACAATTTTTGTCAAATTCAAGCCCCCAGAACATTAAAAATGATAGAAGAAAACTTAGCAATAAATCACAACAACATGACAGCTGAGCGACAGCTGTTCGACAGCTATCAAACTTACTCCCTACCGTCAACACAGTTAGCACCACAGAATTCTGTGACTGGCAGCAACTTGGTAAACAAAATGAAATAATTGTAGAACGATCTGTAAGGTCAATAAAACTTTTCAAGTAAGGGAGTGGGTGCAAATAGGGAACACCTTGTTTATCAGCTCTGCTTTATGACTAGATATACTTTAGGATGACGGATATTTTATTGGATGGTACGACTGTGTCTTCTGTGGGAGCAACTTCTCATGTTTGTCTAGAGGCCTGTTTGCTGTAAGTGCTCGGCTGTGTGACTGAAGGAGATTGTAAAGAAGATAGTGGGTTCCTAAAAAGATTGGCCAAATTTGTTACCGTTGCCAAAAATACGAAACTATTAGTATGTATTTATTATATCAACTTACTTGCATTTCAGAGTCTTCAGGTAGTTCATACTCGCTGTCGAAAGACCAAGGGGCCAATATTAATTGAGAATAACTGTGCCAGTCTATGAATACTTTCGTTTCTCGATTATCCTTTTTCAACTGTGTGAAGTGGTTGTCAATGGCCGCAAGTTCCATGTTGTTCATTGGTGTAAATCCACGGAAAACTATCGAGCATGGCCATGGACTTGCACCGTCCCCTGAAAGAAAGAAAACGAGAAGAGTACATTCCCATCTTCACATATATTTAAGAGTTTTCTATGTAACACTAGGAAAGTAACAAGAGCAAACAAGAAGGCAATTCACGGAGTTGCTAATGCCACTCATATTCTCCACTTGTTTTGTGGTTAATAAAAATTCCCAACATGCCATTAACAAAAAAAAAAAAAAAAAAAAGGCAAGAGACCTCTCATAGAGCATTTGACTCTTGACGTAGGACATCATCAAGTACGTATGAAAAGTTTTCATGGTCATGTGCCTACCCATCAAGTTTGAACTTCATCGTGTAATGCTCCTGTCCCACTTTCACGGTTCGACGTCCCGGAAGGCCACGGTTCTCATTCGTGACTATCCGTAGTGAAACCGTAGACAGAATCGTGGCGTTCCGGGATCCACCGTCGCCCTTCCGTAGCCTTGTTTTTGCCGTAGCTCAATTTTCGACATGTTCAATTTTTTTTCTTTCCGTCACCAATCGTAGGTAAACGTAAAGCATCGTAGCACAACCGTAGGCACCGTTGCACAACCGTAGAATGTCCGTAGGACATCCGGCAATAACCGTGAGGTCTGATTTGACCATGAAAGGCTACGGAGAGGCTACGGATAAGCTACGGTTGTGTCACGGTGCCTACGTTTACGATACGGATATACTACGGTTATGCTACGAAAGGGCTACGGTTTTCATTTACCACGTGGCCCATGGAGATACGTTTTCATCATCCAGGTCCTTAACCCAAATGCATCATCCCCCACCATTGAAAAGGGAATGTTCTTGTCATCCCCTGGTAAGGTATCCGGCTCTGGTAAGCCGGCATATCCTCCTTCCAAAGCATCAGCAAGTGAACATTCTCTGAAAACACCACCATCAGATGCGCTTCCATTTGCGCCAACACTGATGTATAAAAATCTGTAATGGGCGTCCACTAATGCCATGAGTACCATTGAAAGGAATTTCTTATAGTTGAAATACATGCAACCACCATTAGGGGGGCATTTTATAGCCACGTGCTTCCTATCAATAGTGCACGTGTTGTGAAAGTTCCATCTATCAGAGAAGCTTTGAGCAACTAGCTTCCATTCTTTAGGGGTGCTCGGACATGTCATGACTTCCTCAAGGTACTCCTGAATAATGGCCTCGCATGTCTCCGGTATTATTTTGCTGATTGTGTTGTGGGCTACACGAAAGTTACATGAAAGGCTCGTATATGAATCTCCACTTGCCGTATATCTGAGGGTTATGGCAAGGCGATGTCCAGGCTCCAGGGCTTTCCTCATGAAAGTACCCTTCTTACTTAGTCTGGGTCCCACACGTTCCAATAGTTCGTGAAAGAGTTCAGGAGATATCCTGGTGTAATTAATGAAACCCCTCACAGAGATACCAACCAGTAGCCTACGATTTTATCATATAAAGTAGGAAAAAAAAAACAGTAAAATACGACAGTACGATATTGCTGGTAAAAAATACGATTTTAAGTCATCTCCTGTCTCCTTCTCATTTTATAAATTCTCTACGAAAACAGTATGCTGAATTGGCACTGGAAAAGTCTGGTTTGCATTTGTTTGTATATCATATCCAAAGATACACCACACCACAAGGGTAAAGGGTGTGTATTTTCATATTTCTAGTTCTATTATACTGTATTATTATAGGGTGGAGTGAAGGGCATGGTGGTACTGAAAGGGATGTGTGGCGCTCTGTAGACATTGATTTGAAAAGTCTGACTTTTCACTGAAAAATCTGATTTTTCAAGAGAGTAAGTCTGATTTTCTATTCATAAGGTTGGCATCTCTGCCCTCACATCTTCGGCTATCAGTTCTGCCAACAGCTTCTCATACTGCCCATAGAACACTCTGCGTTGCAGCCAGTTTCTTACCCAGATAGACTCTTCCTTGAGCGTTTTGCTTTCTTTATAGTTTCTAGTTGGAGGTAAGCTGCAGCCAAAAGCATGGCTTCTTCTTCGTCCAGGAACTTCACGTGGAGTTGTTTCCTGCTCAACATCATGATGTAGAATGATACAGTATCAGAGACCCAAGTGCACAAAATAAAGACGATCGACCGTACAAGAACTGTTAAGAACCGTAGTATATCCGTCGACGCCGTACCATATCCGTGGTTAATCCGTAGCGCTTCCGGCGGCACCGTAGCACAACCAGCTTGGGAAACCCGTCACATAACCGCAATTGTCCCTGGCAAAACCTTGACACTTCCTTAGCACAACCTTACTGCATCCTTAGCCTTTCCGTGGACACCGTAGCGACACCCTAGTTCCATCGTGGGAGGTGTTCAACCGTGTCCAAAACACGCCGGTTTCACCACGGCTCATAACCGTAGCAAACCGCGACCCAAACCGTGAAAGTGGGACAGGGAGTAGTGTGCGAAATTCTATTTAGCAAAATCTAGGCCATTTTGACATTTGGCCTATGTTTGAACTTTGACCTTCACCTACAGCAACAGAAAAACACTATTAAAAGTTTGTCTCTGTATTTCCTACATATCATGTGGTTTAATGACTTTTTTCCACATGCTGATAAGCAAACAACGGCGAAAACATTTTCTAGGTTGTTTGACCTATACCTCTGTCTTTCAGTTTGACACGTGACGTCATCGACTAACTCATGCATAAGTTTTCATGGTCAGGAATCTACCAACTTTGAACGTAATCGGACTTACTGTTTAGCAGGAATAAACGACACCGTTTTTGCTCACATAAACCAGGCCGGGGGGGGGGGGGGCATTTGTGGGTCAGGCTTTCCTTCTCTGCGAGCAAAGCCAGACCCTTGTGCAAATTATACTTAGCGTCCTCCCCCTCCCCCCAGCTTGGTTTGCCCTTGCTCTCCAAATCTGGTTACGGGCCAGACATAAACACGTTCAGACGTCGACACTTACTAGCATTTCATATCTGATGTTAGGTGAATATCTGCATAACATTAAGGGAGATGACATATTAAGAAATGGAGAGGAATGACAAAATGATGGGTTAAGGTTGTAGCTTATATTGCCTTTGTGCTTGGTGCTCAGCATAAGCAATGGAGTAGGGAAAACAAGCCAGTGAGCCACAACTGGAAAAAAGGCCGTGGTCGTCTCGACTTGAACCAATTGGTTGGAAACTGGGACGTTAAACCTCATCTAACTAAATAACTAACTATATGATTGCGCATCAGTCATTTAAGGAGATTTCTCCGCCGGAAATGTTTCGTGACGTGTTTTGTCTCTGAAACTTTTCCAGGGACCAAGGAAGGCTGTGTTACATTAAGAAATGTTCCCCCACTTGAGATGTACATGTTAAGAGGTGTATTAAAGTATACTTATTGCCGAGAATTCAAAGATATCGAGGTGTTGTGGGAGTTCAGGTTTCGCATGATATTCTGCTGCAAGGCAACTTGAAAATAAAATTATTTTGAGTGAAGTTCATGGGGTAACCACCACGCTATTACATAAGCTCACATAGCTAAAAAGTATCTATGCTCGTGGCAGACATTTTTTGCAAACAGAAAGAAGAAATTTCTAGCTTTCATAAGAAGGTGTAGCTTGTACCTGTTGAATTCTTCCAAACGGGTCGAGATGGTGCAAAATAGACTCTGTTTTGTTTACAACTCAATGGAAGAATAATTGGTGGCGCCTTAATGTATGCAGGCCAGCCGTTGTACGGTTGGTTGCCACATGGTATCTATAGGGTTATATGGTATTTCAAGGAGGAGAAGTATCGTTTCTTTTATCAAATACAATGAACATTGACCATGTCTTGGACAGACATTTGATTTGTTACAATATCACGCATAACTTGAAAGATAATTCACTGTTAGACGACACTGGTGCAGTGACCATCTCATGTACATAGGCATTAGGAATATAGAAAAATTGTTGACAAAAAGCCGATTTTTTGTATAAAATTGGTCTAAATAATATTTGCAGGTAGAAACTGCCTGCTGCTAAGCTGGACTTGTCAACTAATATTCAGTGGCGCCGCTAGGAGTTGGTAACGCGTGGGGATACCACAGAAGATGATGTCGTTGTCCCACCCAAAGAAACCCAGAAGAGTAGGCGTAAAACGTGCCTAGCTATGCCTACTTACAATAGTTTGCGCTTCTTATCCGTCCTTTGTCATCTTGTGCCGATGTGCTGTCCTGGGGGAAAGGGGGAGGGTTATTCCCCCTCCCCTTTGAGAAATTTTTGTTTATTTAAGGTGGTTTGGACGAAAAGTGGTTCTATCTTTGGTAAGTTTCGAGCTTCTGATAATTTGTTGAATCGTTCATATTTTTGTCTTGGTGTAAAGGGAAGGGTGTGTTGTCCAGGTGGAAGGAGTGGCAACTACTCCTCTTAAGAAATTTTTGTTTATGTAAGGTGGCTTAGATGCAAAATGATGTTATCTTTGGCAAAGTTTTGAGCTGTGAGCTGATTACAAGCTAACCAATTCTCATCGTTTGGTAATATTTTGCCTGTGGTGTGGCACCCCTTCAAGACTGGTACCAAGCTGAGACCAGTATATCGATTTCTGGAAGCTCTGGAGTAATTACTAAATGGAGACATTAGCATGATGCATTTTAACCGACATCCAAATTTCAAATCAGGGGAACCACCGAGCACTTCACAAATATCTCACTTTTATTAAAGGAGCTATGGCATCACCAAAATATATTTAGATATATCCCCATAGTTCTAAATCCAGTTGGTGACTACTTTGATTGGCATTCATTCAGACAATAATGGCACCATTCTGGTTGGTATACTTGGACAGTCAGTTGTGTTCCTAATTAGGCTCACAGTCACACACAGTTTGTTTTTCAATATTGCCTCGAGCAATTGAAACTCAGTGCAGGCTACTGTGGCTGTCTTGGAAGTGTTCTACTAATAAACAGTTGACTGTGTTTAAATTGGAGGCGGGGCTAGAAGTTAGGTTAGGTGGGAGGATATTACTGTTTGGGTGAGCTTAGAGGGCCTTTAATCTTGAACAAGAATCCAGAGGTACGCTTCCAACAGGCAATTACGAGCGAAGGGCGCCGAAATGGTGCTTTAAAGAGGGATTTGCATCACCCCAAGCATGACTTCTACTTGGAGGTAAGCCCGCCCATAATTGTCTTTACTGCCTCTCCTTGTGCAGACACAAACAGTTCACTGCTCAAGGTCACATCCTGGTAAGCATAAAAGACCCTATGTGTACTCAGAACATTCTCTGTGCGTGCTGTGTAATATGAGCTCCTCTGCATATTTTGAATTTTGTAACTCTGATATCAATCAAAGAGTAGTCACCAACTGAGACTTTTGCTAACCCCTTTGTAAAAGTCATACATGGGGTAATGCAAATCTGTCTTTCAAACTGTTATAAAACCCTTACCGTTGAATAATGCGAGTATGTTTAAGGCGGTATAAAAAATCTGAACTGATGGGCTCTTAAGTATTTATAAAACGGCCGAGGCCATCGGGAGAAGACCCGCAAGCTCTGTGATAACTACAGGCCACCAGCGTGCAATGGGGAGTGAGCGAAAGTGTAGTAGGAATAACCAAAGGGTTGGTTAGCAACAATCATATTTCAGAGTGATTTTTCTTTTTAAAGTTATAATAATTCACCATTTACGATAATGGGTGAGGGCGAAGCGTGTGGTAAAAGTGTCTTTAAAAATGTGTAACGACAAATGCATACCACCAATCATTCACATCATAACACAAATGTTACTTGCCGTTGGTTAACTTCTCGTGATATTAAATTGATCTATGATCCCCTGGTGATGGCTCCCCTGCTGACGTCAGTACAGAGATTAAAGGCGTACCGCTTATTTTCGGGAAAGTGTTTTGGCCCGAATACTTCCATCTAAAGCTTCCTCAATATGGTCATCAGATATGGAGTGCGAACAGTGACGAATATGCGCCAAGCGCAGAAAACTTGGATTAGAAGTCTTTTAGGCTATATGACAACAGTTGCATGCAAACTCTTCCCGGAGATATTTTCAGTTTCCAAGAAATGTGTTTGTCAATTACAAAGCGAGTCTGCTTTATAGTCATCAGTTAAAGCTTTCATTTTTTAAAATACATATCTTTCCTAAAGTAGGAGAAGGCGAAAAAGGCGAATTGCAATGGCATGCTCCTATGTAGTCACGTCTATGCACACGAATAATTGGCCTAAAATATAAATCAATATATGTGAATACAGTTGAGCCGGTATTGATAATAAGCACAGCAATGAGACTAAAGCGCTCAGAGATCGCTAAAATTTCGATGTTTTATGAAGGATTTGGGCTACTTTTGATATCTTGCGAACGGATAATAATATTTTGTGACTCCATCAATCAGTCAAAAACGCACCTCACCCTACCTCCTACAGAAATCTGTCACTTAAACGCTTGTTGGGGGTTCATTTTTTTAAATTTTCGGAAATTTCGGAATCAATAGGGAAGGGGGGGGGGTGACGCTCCGCCATGCCTCCTTCCCCTCGCCACTGTAATATCTAAGATCAACTGTGTATGCAAAGAGACGTGGTTCTCCCAATTTTGATTTTGTCAAAGTGATCCGCTGTTCGGCAACTCATACTTCAAACATTTAATTTACCTTTCGCATCTTCTTTATCTGTAATTTTCACAAAGCTCTGATTTTTCATACGCCCTCCATACTTCGTACGGACAATTTTCATGACTCGCTCGGTCAAAACTTGAAAAGCCCGTACAATAAAAAAGAATTCTTTAAAAGGAATTCCTTACAATTTCTACATAGTTTCGTCACAAATTTTTACAGGATTCTACAGAAATCTATACATTTTCTAAAGATCTTTAACGTATTTTGTGTAGCATTGCCTGGGAATCTCTAAAAGTAGTACAGCATAAATTTACTAAAGAATCTATGTAATAACGTCTGAACAGTAGAATTTAGGTTTTCTAAAGAATGCTAGAATTTCGCAGACATGTTCTTTAGATGGTTTAGAACTTCAGAGAAGATATCATTACGCTTACTTTGGCCTGAAAAAGTAATAACTTCATTTGCTAACAGCTCAAAAAATAGAATCTGAATGCAAATTTTACCGAAATGTTGGGATTGAGTACGCCTTTAACATAATAAAAACTGAATTTCAACTTAAACCCTTCCTTTAAAGGCATTGTAATGGTATTTTTAAGGGCCTTCTATGAAAAAGAAAAATTTTAAAGCACGGTCACACACAAGTTAAGGTGTAACCAAGGTTAATGCCAAACTATATGGAATGTAACTCAGAACAGTGGCCAGATTCATTAACTATATAGAGACTAAATAAGTACATACCACCTGTAGGCATTGTTAAATATACTAGACTGCGAACGGTCTAGGAAATAGCTTGGAATGGTGGCCACTGGAATCAGATTGATTAGTACTCGGGGGAGTACCACACTTGGAATATACCCGGGAATGGGGCACTAGAATAGGAACTGGCTCGTACTCGGATTATTTGGACTCTTCTATAGACCGTAAAATAGACGTGCAAATTCCGTTTCTTTTTCAGACAATTTATATATTGAAAGCAAAAATAAACGTGAAACATAAGTCAGATCAAAAGACCAGGAAGTAGTTGAGACAATGTTTCCAAGCTCGTAGCAAGAAGTGATATGAAAGGGGCCAAAGCGTTTTCTATGGGGAGTCCCCTGGCCCCCTCCCCTTGGCTACGAGCTTGAATGTTTCTTTGATGAAGTTTTCTTCCCTTCCTCTTCTTCTATTTATCTACTTTACCTCTCAGTGTGGAGTGTCATGTTGTAAAACAGACAAAGAAAATCATTAGTTCTCACACAAAGCAGCACGTATGTCCTCTTTGCGCCGTAGACTAGAACTATAACCTCATCGGTGCAGTCTATAGCGAGTAAGAAGGCAGACCAGATCCAGTATGATACAATAATTGTGATCTTATTACAAAAGCATACTGCAAATAGGCTTAAGCGTACGAGGCGGGGGGGGGGGGCAGGGGGGCATATGCCCTCCCAATTCGGGCAAAAATAGTGGATCCATTCGGGCAAATGAGACAGCCGAGAAAACAAATTATGCCTTTTTGAACCGACACAACGGTATCAAAATTCGGGCAACTTGATCCAAAATTCTAAATTCGGGCAAAAATTTTCCCTGACCCCCCAGAAATATTGACCCCCCGTACGCCTATGCAAATAGGTGCTGATCTTTTCATTCAAAATTTTACATTTTTGACCACTTAAAATTTCAATGGGAGTTAAGGTGGGGAGGGGGCTCAGCACTTTTATTTAAAATTTTGAGCACTTTAGACCGAAAACTAGCATTTATTTTGGCTGAAAGTAGTATTAGGGACTACAGCCTCCAGCCTCGTTCGCCTACGGTCCTCCCATGGCTTGGTCACGAAGAGGTTGGAGAAAACAAAATATGTCTTTGGATGTATGCGCCCTCATCAATTAACAAATACACCGGCCTTGTAAAAAGACAAGGATGTTTTGATCTCATCCTGAGCTACAAAGGTGGTCATTTGTTATTACACTTTACAGGCTGGCGGAATCAGGGGGATAGATGGCATGGGACGGATGTCCTCCGGTAGAGGGTCCCTCAAGCCAACTTTGGACATACATTAAATACGTAATTTGCTAATGATGCACCAGGTAGAGTCTGTTTAGTCAAATGATTTTCAATGTAACTTTGACCTACACCGCACGCTACCAGGGTTCAAAGTCATAAACTCATTCACATTTAAAACAATTTAACCTCGAGTTCTGATCAAATTGGAAAAGTGCATCTGCACGTCGTCGGCAGGCAAGTAGCCAGGAGGGGGGCTACAAAATTCTCCCCCCCCCCGAAACTCAAAAATGTCATTGCCTTAGTCTCATGCATTTTTAGTATATTTCATCCCCTAAGAAAACATTTCGCCCCCTGGAAGAAAATTTCCCAGTTCAGTACCTTGTCTGGCTACGGGCCTACCAGTCAGACAACCTCATCGGAGACTTGTCTGCTTTGTTAATACTTTTAACATTTTAAATCTAGCTTACCTCCCCAGTAGGATTCAAAATTACGATTGAGATCTGTTCCCATGCATCCGAAGTCGGGATTAGGTTGACGGGACTTTCTCCAAAGGCGCTCCTGGTAAGAAAAAGTTCAACTTTCAGTTACTAAATGTATTTAAAAGAATAAAGATCCTTTGAAAGGATTTTCATATTCCCACGATAGGGTTAACGTTGTGCAAAAGATATGTGATATGCTTTAGGTCACAGTTCTTAGTCTGCAGACTTGATTACCAAGGTCTTGTATCATACCCATAGAGTCGCCACCGAACATGCGTGGTAGGGTTTTAAAACCGGCTGCGGTGTAATGTCTCCATAAAGATTTGGACTTAATCGAGTGGTCAGATACACAGTGACAGGCGACATTTTGAGATAAGAAACCAGACAGATATTTGGAACTTGCAAGGTAAAAATCAACCATCAGTATGACGAATCTTAAAATTTCCTCTTATCTATCTTTCCAGAATTTTCCAAAATCTTCATCAGATTACTCAAAAGGTTGATAGACCGGAGGTCATTCTGGTAGGCCGCCACTCCATCTAACGGTGAAGATTTTTAGTCACGCAATTCACTATCTAAATTCTGGGATGTCAGTGAGTTAGTCTCAGGTAACCCACTTTAGGCGTATGCTCATAGGCGAACGAGAGGATGGCAGGGGGCAGACTGCCCCCAAAAATTTCTGAGGACGAAAATTCGGGCAGAAAACGAAAGAAATTCGGGTACAGAATAGGTAAAATTCCGGCAAAGATGAAGTAAAAGTGAAAAGATTACCCAAATTTTCCGAGTTCCCGAATTTTGATCGAATGCCGGAAAAATGTGCAAAAATTTTCGGGCGCTTCGCGCGCAAGTAGTGGTTTAGTGGTCTACTTAATGCACCTGAACTGCAACGAAATTCGGGCAACTTTTTGATATTCGGACCAAAAATTTTCTGCCCCCCTCCCCAAATTGGAAGAGTCCCATACGCCTATGTGTATACTTTTGGCTTCTTAAACGTTGTTGATGTACACTATCATCATTGTCACCTTCATTGTTATTGCCATCGTCTTTGTCATTGCCATCGTCTTTGTCATCGCCATCGTCTTCGTCATCGACATCGACATTGCCATCGTCATGGCTATTGCCATTGTCATCGACATCGCGATCCTCATCGCATCGTCATCGCAATCCTAATAGTCATCGTCATCGCCGATGTTGTTGGCTTTCACGTCATTTCATCCCTGAATCTTGTCCAGCCAGTTTAGGAAATCATTATTAATACATGATCAATGGATACCTCAATACATTCCTAAACTGAATACCCACTAAGTTATTCTTAAACTATTAAATACATTGGAGAGTGTCTGTCGTATATTAGCCCTTCTGATACCAAAGTGCAATATTTTGCACAGTTACTACACGTAACAGGCCTACATTCTTGAGTTAACCAGGACTACGTAGTGTTCCATTACCAAAAATATTCTTAAGAACAAGTAGGTGAAAAACACTCATTTATGACGTTTGAGGAGCTACGTCTGCTCTCGTCATCAACCACTGTAATGCTTGAACTGTTTGTTTACCACTGAACCAGAGAGGGCTTTTAATTCCTTTTAGTGAAAGAGGTAAACCTCTTAACTCCAAAAAAGATCGATGCATCATACAGGTGCCTTAGTCTGAATGTACCATCAATCATTTTCAATGACTGTTGCACCCCCTTCCTTATCCAGGTTGACTGATTGACCCATCTTGTTTACTTGTCATATTCAGTTGTTAGGATTGTGCTGTCCTCCCAGCCAATAACTATGGTCCATTTGAGCCGCATGGTCAGCTAAAGATGAGGTGAGAAATTCTGATTCTGACGCGCTTTTATTTGCCTTGTGAAGTTTGTTTTAGAAACCTTATCAGCGGCTTATACGCGTGTTCTTGTTTTCTAGTACCAAAGGTTCTAGCTGTTTAACCAATATAAGTGGAGTTTACACCCTTGGCATGAAATTTCATATATACAGTCAGTGATTTTGTGTAACTCCCTTTTGTCTCTAAGATGTACCAGATATAAAGAAGAGTGGCCATGGGTCTCATTGGTCCTGATATGATAAGTTTGCGAACTAGCAAAGAATACGTTGAGCTTTTCTGATCTGAATAAATGGCATAACCACCAAACCTATGTTTTGTTTTGATAATTAATCTTTGGTTGTTTTTTCTTCAGATCGTTTTCTGCTTTTTACATGTCCACTCCGGATAGCCACAATTTTGGAGAGCTTTGCAGATTTTCTGTTTTTCAACCTTTTCGTCATCCTCCCCAGTGACTGCCTCCTTCATTCTGTCAAACCACACCAAGTTTTCGCTGGAGAGGGTGGTGCGATTGAAAGCATAGGCGTACGGGGTCAATATTTTCGGAGGGGGGCGGGGTCAGGGATAATTTTTGCCCGAATTTAGAATTTTGGACCAAGTTGCGCGAATTTTGATACTGCTGTGTCGGTTGCAAAAGGGCATAATTTATATTCTTGGCAGTCTGATTTGCCCGAATGGATCCACTATTTTTGACGGAATTGGGAGGGCATACGCCCTGGTCCCCCGCCTCGTACGCTTATGATTGAAAGTTTCAGTACTGGTCTGTGAAGTTTCTTACGATATCTTAACAACTTGATTGAGCCATCTCGTTTTGCATATTTTGCACGGAAGAATTTTTGTGCCAATAGTAGGCCTACATGTTGCGACGCTGTGTCATCCTCATTTTATCTAAGCATATGCAAGTCGTGGCTACTGATATCATTTAAAAATGCTTATTTTAATCTATGATGTATTAAGAGTATGGACTTCGTCATTGCAGATTTTCTCATCCGGACAGGGCATGCTCAGTACTGTGTAAGCCTGACCTAAACACATCTTCTGTTTTCTTGGCTTTTTTTTCACTTTATATCAACGGGTCAGTGATACGTTCTATATCGTAGGAATTCGGAAACAGTTCCATGGTAGCCCGTACGTGGTCATATACCCAACCGAACATGGCGGGTGGATTCAATGAAATTTTTCCCAAATTTGCATCAATCATGACACGGATTTTGCGGGGGGGGGGGTTACCTACAGCTACCTTCAAATCCCCTACCTTATAGACTTATGGGTCGGTGGAGTTTCAACTGACTTACGTCGGTCCATGAGAAGACATATCCGTCACCATTTAAACTCGGAATGATATGTAGATCAAACATGCCTAGGACTCGTCTTGCGTCAGTGTCTCCGTTGGCATAGTTTTCCAACAGCTGTAAGAATCAAAGAAAAACTGATTCGAAATGGAGGTATCTAATGATCAAATTTTTCCTTTCAAAAGTCGCATGAATAGGACATCTCGAGGGAAGGGGTGATGAGTGGGGGTGGATGTGGGAGAAGTAAAGCTGAGTTCATGCGTAGAATTCATTCACTCTAAAATCCTAGTCTTAAGAAATGCATGAAAAGCATTTCAAATTAAATAACAAACATCATCAGTTTGCCACATTGCTTGTGGAATAGACCGTGCAATATTGCTCACAGGAGTTCAGCATACATCGAAAACGAGTTACGATATGCTGTGCGTTTGTAAAAGTGAACGTATTTGCCGCCCAGTTGTAACTCAACCCATAATAAAATGTGGTTAAGGTTACTCTGCCGTGAAAAGGTCCTTTTTTTTGTCTTTTTCACCTACCTCTCTAAGTCAACCAAGGAACACATCATGCACATTTTCACTCGCAGTTAACTTGGGGGTTCAACCAATAAGAAAAGCTTGTTCCCCTTCAGGCTTTTCTTTGGCTTCAGGTTATAATGAAACAAAAAATATTTAAAGGTATTTTGCGTTGAGTTAAGGTATATATTTGAAACACGCAGGTATACCACCCCCATTTTTCATATGCAAATCTATAAACCATACATTGTGCGTACAATGCATATGTAAAGCCACAAAGCAGAGGGCGCCTTTAAGGCATTGTATATGGGATTGTTTTACTAAGAGTATATGGTTCAATTATTATATCGACGCAGAGATGGAGGCCTTTTGAAAATGTCCACCTTATGGACATTTAATAGCAAGGAAAGTCAACCAAAGGTGGAATCCAGGTACATATATATATATATATATATATATATATATATATATGTATATATACATATACATATATGTATATACATACATACATACATACATACATATATATATATATATATATATATTTTTGTACCAATTCGATTCCTTTCTCACAACTTTTACGGGCCAGACGGATTTGTTCCGACGACCAGGATTTCGCTAAAGTTTCCAAGCAGATTATTTCTTTCTTTGAACAACGCCAGTATCCACAAAGAGTGCTCTCCAATGCCCTGAAACGCATACAAGGAATTGATAGAGCCTCTGCCCTTGCCCCCAAAACTGACCATACACCCACCAGACGTATCCCGTTGGTCCTATCCTTTCACCCATCTGTAACCCCCATTGTACGTGCCATTTACAGGAATGTAGAGACCCTCCGTCATGACCCATCCACCCGTGACCATTTCCCTGATCCCCCCATCACGGCATTCAGAATTGAAAAGAACATATCTAAGCACTTGGTCCGTGCCTCTCAACCTCAAGCAGTAGTGCCTGACACCCCAGGAACTTTTCCTTGCAACCGTGGGAGATGCAATACTTGCCCGGTGGTCAGTTATGACAAAAACCTTTCCATTGTAGGTCCCAACAACAACCGTTTTAACGTTCATCAGCATTTTACCTGTACTTCAGCCAATGTTGTTTACGTTCTCGTATGTACGCTGTAATATACTGTACGTGGGAGAAACAAAACGTCGTCTTGCTGACCGAGTCACCGAGCACCTGAGATCAATCAAACAGAACCTCCCAGGGTTCCCGGTAGCCACCCACTTCAATCCCCCGTCAACATGCTCGATCCGTGACTTGATGGTTTCGGCGGCCATCTCGTGTCGAGGTTCCGATCATGACCGCCTAGCTGCCGAAAACCGCCTAATCATGAAACTTGGAACCCTGTCCCCACATGGTCTGAACGTTAGACTTGAACTGTTATAACGCAGTAATTCCTGCATTTTTTTGACTTGTGGTAACCACTTAACACTGTCTGTTTTCCTAGCCGAGGTTTACCGTGCCCAATTGTATTGTGTATTTTTTTTAAATTGTACGTTTGGCCGTGTCAACGATCAGTTGCATTTTTGCCACCTGATGAATGGTTTAATACCGAAACGTCGTGGAATTTTTCTCAAACTTTTAGCACTATTTACTACTTCATTTTTACCTACCTACCTCATAAGTGCTACGCAGTACTTTGACCTTATATATATATATATATATATATATATATATATATATATATATATTATATATATATATATATATATATATATATATATGTGTGTGTGTGTGTGTAAAATGCAAATAATATGAAGAAACAACAACCCTAAACAATGTACTCCTAACAGGTGGATCCACAAAGGAAGCAATGGTGTTCCTTGCATGATAAAAGTAAGTATACAGAAGTAAAAGGAGGAGACATAACTTCTGTTACTCCGAAACCAAATATATTTTCCCGAACAAGCTAGCAAAACGTTTCGGTCGTTGGACCTTCTTCAGTTGCGAACATAGTGAGATCTAAGGAGTCAAACTGAACTTATGCCTTTGAATGTACAGTCTGATAAGCTTGTATACACATACGTCACTTGCCCCAGAAAAGAGTCTCTTAAGGAGGAAGAATTCTCCGCTCATATACAAAACTTAGCCAAAGAAATCAAGTGGTCATATAAGACATGATCTTGACTAACCTTAGTCACAGTAATTTTTATGTGACCACTTAAAATTCTTTTGATTAATTTCAATCTAGATTTTAGGTATTTTGACCGCAAATTCCTGTCGGAGGCCATGTTGCTGTGCGAGTTCATTACGGGTACCAAATAGGAGCCGTGAATTGAATGAAGAAATCTGCCCAAGCATCAAAAACACTTCAAGAACCTTCTGTTTAGATTCGAACAAGAATTTTCTCGGAACGGACTTGAAATGCTAATGTCACTTAAATCAAAACTGCCTCGGTCTTTTCTTAAACTTAACAGACATGATTTCATTTTTTCTAAGAGGACGTATGCACAAGTGTGACTCATAACCTTCAGTGACGGCATTCATAAGCTAATTATAAAGGGCAACAAACCTCGGCCTGGATGGTAAAAATCCTCTCAGATTCTGCTAATTTTACTTTTAGCCCCTCGTACAAAAAAAAAATGAAAAAATCCAGGCACCTTTTTAGTGCACCTCGCAAACAAGGCTACAGTAGCCTGTGTTGAAGTTAAATTGCACAAACCCATATCCACACACTACTGTGTGTGGGTCGTTTGCTACACTAGGCAGCTAGCTGGGTGAATCGCCGCTAGTCATTACTGACTAATCAGAGTGATGTAAGTGTTTGAATTTATGTCAATCAGAGAGTCACCAATCGTTGATAGAGATATAAAGATATGGTGATGCAATAGCCACTTTAATTCTACGATGAATAGAATTACCTTTCCGGTGAAGTACATGACAGTTGCTGGAGAAATCCACTCCCTTGCATGAATACCTCCCTCAAAATATACCACAGGTTTAGGTTCCTTTGCTCCAGAAATAGGGGGTGCAGCAATCTGGTTATAATATAAATAGGTACCACATACCGTTACTATCAAAAATGATTTCAAGTCATAATACAAACACATGGGTTTACTTGCATTGGATCACACATCTGGTTTCCTTCATCTTTTCAGCGATTAATAAAATCACAAATTCCATACATTTATTCCATACTCCTGGAAGAATTCACGAGAACATTTTCAAACACAGATTGTTATGCAAAACGTAATCATGCTATGGCTACACACACATACAGAAACACAAGCACATGCACACATTTTTAACAATTTGGCCCGGAACTACTTTTAAATTCGTTACACAAGGGAAAATGCTTATCAAATCAGGCCAACTTTTTCAATTAAGAAACTGATTTAAGTAAAAGAGAAAATAAGATAATTTCAAACCTCCAAAGCCCCAATATCCCGACCTTCGTATGTTTTACCAAAACTGAATTTGGTAACGAATTCATACTCTGCAGCAATGTCATCCGTCCATTGCTGAATCTAAACCGGAAGGATAAGAACAAGGAAAAGGAGAGAAAACGAAACAATTAACACATATTTTTACTAGAACACTGCAAGTTTTCCAGCCCAAGTAAATTTCATGGGCTTACCTTTGGGCCCCCTTTTGGAAAATTTTCCTTAATTTTGATTCAATTAGTTGATAGGAAAAGCCCCAATTATATTTCGATTTGTGGTCGTTTCTGTCTTCAACCACTGAAATTGTCCTAGTAAAGCCAAAGAACATAAATTTTCAAATCACCGATTGAGGCAGGCTCGTACTTGGAACATGTGACTATTCTCACACTGCCACCTCATCAGTCCCTTAGCCAGAAAAGACATTGAAGGGGAGGGGCAAAATAGCTTCCAAGGGGCGAGCAATTTTAGAGGGGACGAGATGTGTAAATTAAACGTATTGTAACACCCTCAGGGTGGGGCCGTGGGTTCTGCTGGGGGCAGCTGAAGGCTGGCCCCCGGCGAAGTCAAGTATGCAGGACGCAAAATAACAGGAAAAATAATTAGAAAGGGCCGTACTTTCGGCCGAACTTAGGTTTAATGCGACCAACTCAATATTGTGACTTGCCTAACAGAGAGCAACCAATATTAATTAACAAAAACGCACTTTACCTCTTAGGTTTACAGAAGATGGCCGGCCAACTCAAAAAAACTTATTACAATTCTTACGAAGAACACAACCCTTGACAACTCGAAAGCAAAACGGCAAGTGAGACTCCGCACCCTGTTCCCTTCGCACGAACAAAACACAAACCTTCCCTGGAATGGAGCACAGATAACTTATTACGTAACCTCTCAAAACGAATTAGAATGTACATAAAGAAGGAAACAACGCAACACAACTCGAATCAGTAACCGGAGGGCGCTTCAGTATTACGCAATGGTTATCCAAAATTTTCAATTGGAGAGGAAAAGTATCGGGGGTAGGGGTGCCGTCCCTGCTCCTAGGCTGTGGTCTCGTCCCTCCTACCCGATCTAACGAAATGCTTTGTCTAGCAGGACAGCGTAGTATGCGCCATAGAATTTTTAAGGTTGAGACGAAGGCATGTAACCTTCGAGCTATATGGTTACAAAGTAATTTACGAATATGTGTCCAAAAGGTGAGTTCAATAATTCGTGTTTACATACGCCCATCAGTCCAAATCGTCGTTATAAAAGTTTAACACTGGTCCCTACAACACGTATTTCAAAATTTGAGTTTATATTAGAAAACTGTCGAATCTTCCTTTTTAAATCCATCGCAATTATAGGGAAGGATCTTATGTGTGATGTTGGTTATTGATTGTATATAAGCGGGCTCTTTGATGTAAGAATTTGTATTTTCATCTGCTGTAAAGAAGGATGGAGACCAATAGTTTGGTACGTCAGTTAGGCTGGCTACATTAAGTTTTATGCTCAGTGATATATGTATGTGCTGAACGTTAACAGTTCGAGAGATTCCCGCTTTTGGGAAAATCTACTTTTCCCCCGATCGGGAGACGAATTATTCATGGTTACCGCCATTTTCCCATTTTACCCAAAATTCCACGCGTTCTTGTAAACAGTGTCAGTGGCGAATGGGTTTGAGAACCACCTTGCAGAAATTTTTGGTCTAATAGCAATTGAATTAAATATATATTCGGTAGGTGTTTTGTCAAAGCTACCGAAAAGCCACGTCCTAATTAGTGGTCAAGTTTTTGAGTGGTTTTCGTGCTCGCTAAACCTTGTCTTTGATAAGCTAGAAAGACTTTAAAATGTGTTGCATAATTTTTGCCCCATTCGGAAGAATTTTGGTTTCTGGTTATTTGGGACGCACGAAAAGATGGGGTAATAAATATTATGTGCTCTGCTTGGTTTGTTTATCTCGCGTGTATGTCTGACGTCTATGCGGCATACGAATTATCGAATTGGCTTTTAACCCGGGATCCACTTTTTCTTCATCTCAAAGCAAAAACAGCTATAGGTTTTCTATGTTTTTATTTAAAAGAAGAAGAAAAAAAAAACAGTTATAGGCCCCTTATAGAAGGATTTTATGTGACGTCACGCAATGAAGATTGTCCTGCCGTGAAGGGCACAACAGACACGCAGTAAGCGTATTTACAGCACACGCGCACGGCATAACCGTAGGTACTACTGTGACACATTGAAATACGCCTACTGCGCGTGTTGACACATTGGGCTCTTGCCCTTCAAAACCAGACGCGCTATCACGTGACGTCGGTGAAACGCCTCTATTGGACGGACAATAGAGCCGTGCACGCTTACAGAATGTCAACAATCCATTGAAGTCAGGTAGTGGCGCCACACCAGACAGCGCGTACGCTACAAGATTACCTACTTCGTGTGCACATGTGTAGACGAAAACACAACAGCTCTCCACGTGTGCCCCCAGTGATCATGGACACGAAAACAAAATATGACGTCACGTAATCCATGACTATACCTTTGCCAAGATGATCCGACAGAACTGACGGTCGAAAGAGTTGGCAATGAATTGGGAGACATGCCCTTCATTGCCACTTTATTTTATGGACTTCTCAAGGTTGACTAGTACTGGGTATATTATGACACAGGATTTCTTCAAAAGAACACCTTTGTCAAAAATATTGTTGAAAAATCAGATTCTGTGGAAAATTTACACCTTCCTCGATCTAAAGTTTGTCAAATTCAAGCCCCCAGAATGTTATAAATGATAAAAGAAAAGTATGCAATAAATCACAATAACTTAACAGCTATTAAACTTACTCCATGTCGTCAAGAGAGTTGGCACCACAGGATTCCGTGGTTGCAAACGACTTGGTAAATAAATGGAATATTGAAAAACGATTTGCTAGGTCAATAAAACTCAAGTGAGGGAGTAGGTAAAGCTAGAGAACACCTCGTTTATGAGCTCTGCTTTATGACTTAGGCTGGCGGGTATTTTATTGGTTAGTACGACTGTGTCTTCTGTGGGATCAACTTGTCATGAGAAGTAACTGCACCGATAATCATAAGCAGTACTATCAATTTATGGATGAAGGGGATCCGCCAATAAAGTGTATTTATTTTTTAGGGATATCCTTTTGTATTATAGTAAATAATGTCAGTCCTAATTGGTCAAGCTAAAATGCATTTGTTCTTCCAGCTGGGCATTACCTCACTGAGTGAAATTCCACCAGTAACATTAAAGCCGGTGGTGGTGGTGGTGGTGGTGGTGGTGCGTGTGGGGGCATAGTCATTTTGTAGTTAGGCCTACCGCAAAGGTGCAAATAAAAGCCCCACTGCCATATCAGTGGATTGAATGTATCGTTACCACTAATAGACGTGGCAGGCAAACGGGCGTTGATTGGGAGGGGCGGTGACCCATCGGGAGGGGAAGTAACTTCAATTTGCGGGGTCACCTGAATACTTGCTAATAAGATTAAAGGCTAAAAGTTTATTGTTAGTTATGATGTAAAACAGCCGTATAACATCATGACATTCACACAAATAGAAGCATAAGTTTATTTCTGTAAATTTGCATGCATACATGCGAATACACATCATTTTGAACTGTTCGTCCGGAATCGTCCCATTCCTCCATGTGCAAACAAATGTGTCTTCCAGCTCCCCGACCTGCACCAATAAGTAGTACGTGATAATACCTGACCATTACATAACTTTACGGTAGCTTTTAATGATCGATCACCTACCTCGTCATATTTATGGTAAACTGTGTAATCGAAGGATACATCGCGCTTCGATCTACTCGCCATAGATGTCCTCATGGCGTGTTCGTATTCCTCGTCAACGTGTTCCTGTACGTCATTCATGAGGACTCGGTAACTCAGATCTCGCCGGTCGAGCATTTGATTAAATTCTCTCACGTATCCTTCCGATACCATTACATCAACGGTCCTTCCACCAGCACTCTTACTCCAGAAGTCCAGCTGGCAACAGAACAAAATTTTTGTTATGTATTATTATATGAGTCAGGGTAATCCAGCCGTATTCGATGTTTTCGCTTACCCCTCGAGTAAGAAGACCATCTATAAAAGTTTCGTGCAAGTTTTTATACTCCTTTAGAGGTATCACACTTTTTGATCCCCTGGTGTGGTGCTTGGCTGCGCCTCGCCTAGGATTCAGGAGAGCAATATATTTCGCCTTGCAACTTTGGAGGCATATTTTTTGGATAAGCGTTGAAAAAAGAAACAAAAGTCGCATTTTTTGAGTTTTCGAAGTAAACATAACATTTGACTAAAAGATAACCCATGTGGAACTTGTATTGAAGGAAGAGAACTCACGGCTGCAGTGGTCCCTTAGCTGTAAAAAGTAACTGTTGAAAGAATAGCTGTGGGTTACATCTCCCTTGACATGGTTGAACAAATAGTTGCGCGCAAAGCGCCCCACGAAATTGCAGTTTTTAGAATATTTTGTGCAATTTTAGCGGCATATTTGACTGATTAAGTGGGTCCTCGTGTAATTATCGAGATAATGCGTGAAGAGTGTGGTTGTGCATAATTTTGCCACACCCAAAATCTCATTAGGGGGCACACGGGCCACAGCCACCTTGGGGGTATCATCCACTTGTCCCCTTGCTGACGCCCACTGGATGAGGGGCTCGTGCGAAGGCTACGTCGTGCATACAGTATGCTTCATTGTTAGTCCTCTAAAATGACGTAGGCATGATGTCAATGTATAGGCTTACACCCTACCTTCGATGGCGTTCTGCTTCAAAAACTTATTAACATTTTCAACAGTCTACCCAGAATTTTGGAAGAAAAGAAAGGCCAACTTCCACAAGAACTTTTGGCCCACTTGAAAGTGGTCGGTTAGGTTCAAAAGTCACGGAAAACTTTGTAAAATGAATAATTTTATAATGGAGAATTCGGCATTTCGGCATTTGTAGCAACTGAAAAGATACCAACACTAACTTTATATTTGAACCCACTTTTACAGTTACTGATGGCGCCCTTGTTTTATTTACTTACAGTTCCAGAACTGGTTCCTTCGAGTGTTTTGAGCCATTTGACGTCCTCTTCATTTTCGGCAGTTATGCGTAAAAGTTGGTTTCTGAAAAAAAGGTTAAAGCTATGAACAACAGATTCATTATTATGATTTTTAAGATTCCCTTTAATTTATCATCCAGAAGGACGTTTTCTGAAAATATTAACGGTACCATTGTGATAGCAGGGAATTGCTTTAGTCCTCAAAAAAATTAAAAAGAATAAATAGATTAAAATATAAAAACAACGCTGCTTTATACTTTTTGACATTTGGCTCAATCTTACTGACCTTCTCCGGACATTATTTTAGAACTGAAACATTGATTCAGAAGAAAAGTCAACAAATCTTGTACATTGTGTCAGAAAATATTACTCTCTCTTATTTAAGGAAGAAAAAGTCTGCAAAAATTAAGAAAATTTGATCTCCACCTTTCATTATTGACGTTTTTCCTATCCCCAAAAGTCCCCCCCCCCAAATCCTCATCCATGACATTGGGAATTGTCCGGGGGAAAATTGTCCTGGTGGGAATAGTCCGGGATGGGAATTACTGGGGCGAATTATCCGGGGAGGAGGTTTCCTAGGGGAATTGTTAAGGAACTGGGGGTCCGGGAAAGGCCCATTCCCCCTATCCCTCTTGCTACGTCCCTGTTTCTAACTTTGCCTCTTTGTCTAGTGAAGGAAACTGAAAACCATTTTGCTTTTTAGTTACAACACTCTCGGCGCAGCCCCCATATGGGTCCGCCAAAAGTAGGTACGTAATATTCCAAAGTTTAGCATGGCACATGACATTGAAGAATAGTATCCATTTGGTAGGGGTGTGCGCGGGTCTGAATAAACCTTAGAGTAAATGAAGCATCTACTTATGTTAGAGGGTCTGTTTATTCCATTTGTAAGGATAATCATTACTGGGATTATTTTTTAAAGAGGGAAGACAGAATTTTTTCTTCTTAAATTAAAGTAGCAATGTCATTCCCTATAGAAAAATGCTCAAGTCATTGCTTGATTTTACACTACTGCAAACATAACCGTGCTACATGATGAAAGAAAATATGTGATTTGTGAAGTCTGGCATTACGTCTGACTTGAAAGAAAACTGAAGAAACTCTATAAATTTTCAAACTTTAGTATCAATTTCATTTATCATTGATTCTATAGCGTCACTTAATCCCTAGAAGAGCCGAGTGGCCCCATTATTGCACTGCACCTATGGAATCAGTTACCCTTTATGGGCCTAGAAGTGGGACGTTCACGTAGGGGCGAACAAAACCCTTCCTAAACACGTTAGAGCCACTGGTCTTGGATGGTATAACAGGATCTTCTGTAATTTGAAAACGTGTTACTCGTTTCATGGCAGACAAACTCCCGAATGATTTCATTTGAATGAGTAGATTGCTCAAGTTTATGCCTTGCCATTAAAATAAGAGTAAAACTTAATGGAATCCATGAATCACAATCTCATAATTTCATGATCCAGTATGACATGCCATAAATATGGTGAGCAGGGTTTTAACCTTTACATTTCGTAAAACTGGTGCGTCTTCATTGTTTTAAAAATGCAAACTGACGACAAGTAGTGCATCGCGTCTCAAAACAGTGTATGCCAGGGCAAATCCTGTAACGTGTATCATATTTTATGGCTAACAGTTGTTGAAAAACAAGGTGTAGCTTACGGTCGGTTATCTGAGAGATTGAGCTTTCAGCAAACACTAATGAACTTTGAACTGTAATTATAATTATTTAGGAACTTTAATATTGGACACGAATTACCCTCCTGAATAACCAGGGTTTAGAGATGTATACTTATCAATCCTTTAATCGAATCAAAGGTTTAATAGCCTGTACAGTAAAGCTGTTAAGGGCACGTCACGAAATATGCATGGTGCATTTTTTCAATCGTCGCATGTTGAACCAATGCAGAGCAACAAAGAAGCTCTACTGAAAACTCGAAGGGCAAAGCAGCCATTACTTTGAACTTTGGCAGTTTGGCATGACATGTATTTTACTCTACATTCCAGAAGACGTTTGTTCACAAAACTAATAAACATTTACGCCTTGGTTTCGGGAGACTCCCCTCGGGCAACTCCCGATCCCTTGGACAATGCTCACTTAGACAATTCCCACCCTAGGCAATTTTGAATTTTTCGGTGATTAAGATTTTCAGGTGGGAATTGTCCCGTCAATATTTTTCTTGAGATTGCGGGCTGTTAATTTAACAGAGTTCCTCCATCGAAACAGTAAACCTATAAGTTTAAGTTTATATAAGTTTAATCCCTATTTTTTGAAGAAATGTGCTTACTTGGTAATGTAGATGTTCAGGGTATGAATTAAAGCTCTCATCGTTCAAAGACGAAATTGAAAAAGGAGGGCATTTTTGACACGTTTTCGCATGTTTTCTTTCCACTTCCAAACTCGCATTTTAAGGGAGGCGTCAGAGCTAGACCACCACATTGGTGGATCCCTAGTTCAAAATGTCAATATTCGAAAACACTGTGTTAAGGCCAATGCGTTGGCTTTTATTTGAGCCGTACATTGTACGCGTTGAAACCATCTACAAGGTTCAACAGGCCACGAAACTGACCAGAGGAGTGAGCTATTCAAGGGCGGGATAAATAGTGGTGTGATACCAGCTTACGTTTGGTTTTCGCCTTTCAATGTTCATTTGAAGAATAATGATAGTTGTCTGGGATACTGGTTTGTATAAAGTGGCGAATTTAGATCTCTCTTAAAGAGGTAGGCGCCATCTGCCACTCTTTTACACACGTTTCAACTTGGACTGGTTACAGTGGCGGAGCTTCCATATAGTCAGGGGGAGAAAGGGGGGTAGGCGCCACCTGCCCCTCTTTTAGACACGTTTCAATTTGAACTGGTTATGGTGGCCGAGCTTCCATACAGTCAGGTGGGAGAAGGAGGGGGGGGGGCACTTCCTGACGGACTCAGATCGAATGCCAGCGCCATTTCAGATTTTTACCGTACACTAATCTTGCTTTATTATTGACATTGTTTTCAATAGACGTGACTTAATCGTGTTAATTTTAGGCCCAGATATCAAAATTCTCAAACAGCAACGCATTGTCTGCACTCATGATATGGTCGTGAGAAGGGTCTTTTCTGAGATCTAGCGGTTAGGTTTAGTCAAAATTTGTTTACAAGCTATTCACCACCACACAAAGTGCTAAAGCTTTGCATAGGTCATTGCTTAAAAACCAAGGCCGGGGGGGGGGGGATAATAATCTCACAAAATACATGGAATCACAGTCGTTCCACCCTCGCGGTAGCCATAATCGTCCAAGAAAGATGTTGAGGAGGACGCAAAAACTCATTTGTTGAGGAATCCTTCCCTTCTAGATATTTGTTAACAATATGAGCAACAGCAACAGTCTATCATATCCCATAATAGTCCCCGCAAACTTTTTATTAGCATTTGAAAGGAGCCCCCTGGTTAAAATAAAATGAAATTGTTGTCTTGTAGGAGTGACTTAAAGGAAAATGAAGTCACCCCAAATTGAATTTAGTAAACTCGGGTATTCTTAAACACGTATGGCTCTTTTAGATCATGTGACACTAATTTTGTAACTGAATTTTGAAATTTATTCAAAACGCCGTCTTTGTTTACGTTGAGAATGCCACCTTTATGTTCTGAAACTTTATGAAGATACATACGATAGAAATAAGATCAGATTTGTAAAATTGAGTTCACGTGTCAAAGTAAGGACTGGTTATTGGTTAACCCTTATTAAAGATTACTAGACTCCTAGCTTATAAGCAGCTTCCGTTTTACTTTCCTTCAAGAGCCAATTTTCAAGAGTACATGATCATAGTAACCTGCTCCAAAATGCAGGGTGGTCACTTGATTAGCCTAAATAGCAATGCCATAGAAACACTTCTTAATACTTTACTGCAGGGGCGTAGCTAGAATGTAATTTTTAGGGGGCCTAGGTATCAAATGGGGGAGGGGGTCACGGCATTGATCGCCGTCCTTAATTCTTACACATTTTATTAGGACACACACAATTTGGGGGGAGGCTAGCAAACATCTAGGGGACCTAGGCCCCCTCCCCGTGGCTACGCGCCTGCTTTACTGACTTCCAGGTGCCAGGACTTCATAGAACAGAGGAGTAACGTTTCACTTATTTCTGGGATGGGACCTTAGGCTTTATTCGACACCCTGTTCTTGACTGTTCCGGAACATGACTGAACTATAATCTTAACTTTTAGCTATCACAAAAAGGTCATATAATGATTCACGATTTAATGAAAAGTTACTATTATTTGTATTCTTATCTTTTGATTCCAGATGCCAGAAATACACATTCAAAGGTGTTTCATTTCAAAATTCTCCTGGAGGTAAAACCCTCAGACCTCCTTAAGGGCTTCCTGCTTTTGGCTGTAGCAGGTTAAATCTTCACCCTCACGATAAAACAACTTTTTCGTAAATACTGGATCTGCGCCCGACAAATAACATGCACATTAAGTGACTTAACAAGTTCGTCTTTTAACCAGCTGACTAAAAGTATATGAAGGAGAGTAATTGATGAAGAAAACATGGTATACTTAGTAGAAACATTTGAGGAAGATGAATGGAGAAACAGATTTTTACCAGGTGGGGAAATTTAAAAGAAAAGGTTGAGAAGTGATGACATATGCACTCTAAAACAGTCATGGGTAAACTTTTACCCAAGGTAGGGTCCGTATGCCACCTCCTAAAACGTTGGGTAAAAAACTGCCCAAAGTTGTTCAAAAGGATTCCTATGGTGGGTGAATTTTTCTCAAGTAAAGGGTAATTTGGGTAGTTCCTTATACCCGGCAGTTTAGGAGGTGGCATACGGACCCAGCCTTGGGTAAAAGTTTACCCAACTGTTTTTAGAGTGGGACTGTGAATTATGACAATGAATGTTTACCTACTACAAAAGGGCCCCCTAAAGGTCATTTTCGCTCCTTTCGCAGAATCTCTTAGCTTTACCACTGGTAGGGCTGGCTCGCTGTTTTTATAAAGAAGGATTTACTTCTGGCACTAAAACGAAGGTCTGCTGGACCGAAAGCATGCTTGTCAGCATACGGCTAGTCCTAACCTAACCCTTTCTTGCTAGTTATCCAAAATATGTGGACTATATGTCGGTCTAGGGGACCTAAGGTTTTGTAAGCTTGCCTCCAAAACTATTACGTCCTTGTTTGATTGTGAGAGAGTTAAATGTTACCAGTACTTAGTCTATTGCAAGGTGTCCCGAGATAAACAATTAGGCTATGTTAAAGTCGGATAAGTATAGCACTATAAAGCCATGTAAGTTGAACAGAAATAAACTCTGAGCTAGGTCCGTGATTGGCCAGGAAAAGCAAGGGCATGGGCGTCCGGACGGGGCACTTGCCCACCTGGAATATCAAAAACTTGAAAAAAAAACGAAGAAAAAATAAAGAAAAAAAAAAACGAAGAAAATAAAACATCAACATTTCTTAACAGTTCACTCAGTGTGAATTTCTACTCTCAAAACAGGAGTTGAATAAAAATATCAACACTTAGGCCATAGCAGCCCCTCCCCCCCCCCCTCCCGAGCATATTTTTGGTATTTTTTAAAGTTTATATTTACGATATTGCTTGTGTTTCCCCTTTTTATATGCGGTAAACAGGCCTTGGAAGTGCCATTTCCAGCCATCTGGGAAGCATTATGGGCCAAAATTTTCTTGCGCTCCGCGCCAACCCATGGTGGCGCGGAGCGCCGAGTTTGTAAATGGGCTTCGCCCCCTCCCCACCTTGACAAATTTCTGGCTACGCCTTAGCCAACACTGTGTGAAAGTAGCATCTTAAACTCTTTTCTGGGAGTAAAATATTTCCCATGAAAAAAGTTTGGCCCACCTATAAAATTTTGCCCCCCCCCCTCTGAATTTTTTCTGCGGACGCCCATGAACAAGATATGGCCACGTATGGTTCTTATAGCTTTATAGCGGGTGAAAATTTGTTAGTTATTAACCAGCAATTAGAACATGGAGTTGCCGCAACAGTTGCAGCTCTCTGATTAGGATATGTCAGGAGTGCCCAACCAGCCGATCGCGGTCTACTGGTAGACCGCGGACTGATCCCAAGTCGACAGCGAGGGGTGTAGGACAAAATGACAACAAATAAAGTTTTGTATGTGTAACTGTATGACAGGGTATGTTTTGTGATCTCGGGAGGTTGGCTACTTGAAAAGAAGATCTTGGGTCAAAAAAGGTCAGGCGCCCCTGGGATATGTAGTCGAATTGTGCCCATCGATATCATAGTTATTCCCGAAGGTGTGGGCTTTCATGTGATGTAATACCAATACTCTGAAACTAAGGCAACTCTCTGAAATATTCGATATCGTTACCGCAAAACTCGATATCGTTACCATTTAACATTGCACCGGACAGTATAGGCTACACTGTGGACTACACTGAAAGACAATATCCGTTACGGCTTGAACACAACCGTCTAGAGACTGCATGGTCAAGTGGTTAGAGTATCCGACTTGCAGCCGGAAGGTCTGGGGTTCGACTCCTGGCCGGGTCATACCAAAGACTTTAAAAATGAAACCTACTGCCATTGTGCTTGGTGCTCAGCATAAGCAATGGAGTAGGGAAAACAAGCCAGTGAGCCACAACTGGAAAAAGTCGTGGTCGGGCCGAAATTTGGAAGTATGAACCGGCCTTAAAGGCCATACTTCCAAATTCCTCGCGCGATAAAGCGATCAATAACCATATATGGTCAAAATATCTTTGCCGCCAGTTCGATTCACGGTCATCGCTTGGAGTTGAACATTGTTCAACTTTTCTCGCAAGCTCTCGAGATATCGCAAAGGAAACGGCTTCTGATTGGCTGCTTGGTAGGTGAACGACCTTTTGAAACGAGCTCACGATCCTACTCGACAACAATGGCGAACTTTTTCAGATACCGGCTCATTACATGTATTCGGGTTCCGTGCGAATATCGGCGGCCTGATTGTTTGAGAGTGAGAGTTGTCGGAATGGAGGGAAACAGTTATTGCTTTCCACGAATAAAGACATAAAGGCTAGTAAGGCAGGATTTTCTTGTATTCCCTAAAATTATCACGGTAATCAATAGTGTACTTTGTCGTAGAGCCGATCAAACCGCATACACATATGTGCTGTACTTGGCCTTTGCATAGGCAGGTATTGGGAGACTGTGCATTGCATGGCAGTACTGCGAAAGTTGAGCTATGCGAGAAAACTGAAGTGTGAATCAATTTTACATCGGCATATCGAGACCCAGCTAACATCCTTAAACACAGCTTTATAGCGCTGTAATGAAGTATGAACCGGCCTTAAACCAGTTGGTTAGAAACTGAGCCGTAAAACCTCATCTAATTCTAACTCTAACTTGAACACAACTGTTGTTAAAAGCATTTTAAACAAACGAGCTTAACATTAGAAAGCTTTGGATTCTCCAGGTTTTGAAAGCTTGTCATCTCTTGCTTTTCCGGGTCAATCACTAACATAGCTCAGAGTTGAACTGCCTTCAACTTTCATAGCTTTATAGCGCTATGCTGAAGAATATAAGATTGGCTATTATCCATATTCAAAAAGCGGTATACCGAAATTGTTTTTGCTTTGTCATACCGCCGGATCCCTATGTCATGCACCATTGACTTCAATGTTCCAAGTGGAACTGATGGAGATTTTTGTTAATATAATGATCAAAACTTCAGTAAGAAAAGCTTGATATGATATTGTGAACCGTCTTATAGCCTACGCACATTCTTATCGAAACCATCTCGGACTGGAGTTCGTATGTGTTTCGGACGGATGAAAACTTTTACTTGAATTTTTATTGAAATATTTTGTAGTCAGGTAGTAGCCAAAGCTTAACGATAGCTTGCTTTTCATATGAAAATTTTCGGGTGATCGAATCTTCCGGGGACCATTTTAGTGAGCGTCGCGGGTCAACACTCGAGCAGAGAGGTGATAATATCTCACCTCCTTGACTCAAAAAGCAAGGATTGATCAGAGAGGTGATATTATCACCTCCCTACTAGGATCTAGAAAGTAGTGGTGTTATACATTACACCTTGGGTTCGGCATCCTGTGATCTGTTTGAGTATTACAACTTTATTCACTCTTTAATAGTCTTCCTTCTCACTGTACGGCAGATTTGTTTTACTACGTACTTACCCTCTGTAATGTTCTCTCCGTCTTCCTAAACTTGCGGCACTCACACAGCCCAAAATGACGGCAAACACCAGTACTAATTTCATCTTGCTTGCTAGCCTACAACTTTGAGTTGGTTCTTGTATGATTGTACTGCATCAGAAGCACCACTTCTCTATTTTGAATACAAAAGTCTAGTATACAAGGGTTTAATCTTATCATGCCAAACAGCACAAACACTTAAAGGCTTGCTAATCAGTCTGATCTGACTTTATAGTTTAGGCAAACACAAGTACAAACGCCTCGATTCAGTGTGATGAAGTTTTAAGAACTGTATAGCAGTTAATAAGCATAAGCAAATGAAGTCACTCTGCCCAGTCTCTGTATTGGACCGTCAAATGCTTGTTGCATTTCAATCCCATTCATGATTCTGCTATGCGCGCGTACTGCTAGTACACTCTGCGCATGATCTATGACCGCATACCAATCGGAAACGCGTTGACGTTGGACGTGAAAATCTTCTACCAAGCAGCTGTATTCTAATGCGAAAAATTTGCCAGTAACAAAAAGACCTAGAAGATCATTTGCATAGCGATTACGTTTCTTTGCGTTGAGACATTAGGCCAGTCTTCCTTGGGCTATGTAATATCGCTGAACTAAAATTAATTAGGTCTACCTGCTTTTAATGGAGCGAAGGGGATATATGTCCACACAGGACGGTACATATAATATGAAGAAAATACGTCATCACACAGAAGAAAATGTGGTTGACTAGAACCCCGGCAACTAGGTCCATGAGTTGAAGCGATTTTCGAAAAGGAATCGAGCAACTTTCTCCGGTTGCTCAGGATATTTTTCGAGCAAGAAAAGGCTCACCCTTTCCCCTATTCAGTGTCACTTTTCAAGTTTCCCCCATGCAGTGTCACTTTTAAAGTTTACTTCGGTGAATATAGTTGCAACATTTTAAGCTGAAATAGAAGTAAGGAAGAAGAACACTTATATGTAGATATAGCATTGTTAGTTCTAGGTAAACATGCAGTACACTCTATCTTGAGGCAAATTAAATTTTACAACAGTTCTCTACATATACTGGTATCAGCCCTCAAGTCATAAATCAAGTTAAAGTTTACCTCGCAATTTCATAAACTCGAAAACATAATCGTAACCAAGCTTACTATTGACAGCTGATTTACATAACACTCCAATCAGCATCGATTCCATGATCGATTGATATGGTGGTGTCGAGACAAACCTATCTTAGATCAAAGGTTGGGTTCAGGTAGTCTCTCTGTGGATCTGATGTTTAAGAGTAGTGCAAACTAGTTATCCTATCCAAGTCCTAGCCATATCACGTTTCCATCAAAGCATGTACGTCCGTGTTCAGATATCTATTCCACAGTACAGGTTGGGGTGGGGAAGGGGTGAGGGAATGGGGATTTGAATCTGCAAACTAAAACCAATGTATCCAGAAATGGTAATTTAACAAAATTTCCTGGCCGGGGAGGTTAAGACTCCAAGAGCGAGCTTGGATCCGATAGTTTGAACTTGCAAACAATAAAGATAAGGTGGATATTTGGCTTATAGTTCGTCATTCAATGTTTGGTACAAAGTGTATGCGGTATGTGTCATGAGGGCGCAAGAAAATTCAGAAAGTAAATCACCTTTTGCGCTTGCCATGGCAGTCATAATCTAGTCCTAGACTCGAAGGAGACTTTTTGAGTCGAAAAGCCCCTTCGTTTGTTTTTGGAAGTCTAATTGTTACCTCCCAAGGGATTTGGGTTGATGTGCAGTGCCTAACAAAGTTCTTGATGATTGGTTGACCCCTTTGTATTGTATTCATTGTACTGCTTTGTTAGGGACAGGATTAGGTTAGGGATTAGGATAAGCGTTATTCAATCATCAAAAATCTGGTTCAGCTTTGCTCATAGTCCCAGGGATTTTACTCCCCAAAGGAGTGACGCCGGCACCCTGATATGAAACGACGACTTTAACGTGATCATTGTCTCAGCCGTGAAATCCTTACATCACAGGACTATTATGCGTAGCTCCGTTCTATACTGGGTGAAAAGAATAGATATTACATTCTTGTATACGTGAACCTGATCAAAACAATATCTTTTTAATATTAGTAATACACAAGTACGTACATAAAAATCCCAAAAGTTCAATGCACTTAACAAAAAAACAGTATCCACTAAATGTACTGAGATGTACCTAAACTAAAACATTTTACTTAAAATAAAAATATATTCAATGCAGGTTTGAAAGAGTTAATCATTCTACAATTGTCGTCTGTCGTGAAGAAGCAAAGTACCAACTGTTTAACAGGCTGCTATATTTAGTGTCAGTTGCGAACTTTCAGCCTTAAAGTGCAAGTTTCATTCAAGTTTCTGCGACTGAGCTGTTTAGTCCAAATACACCATTAGAAAATCATTCACGTACTATAATTAAAACTTGCCGAGATAAATCTTTAGCCATAGCTATCGGCACAGTAGATTGTAAATTTTTATACCTCTTTGAAACGGCCTGTGATTTTTCAGTATTCAACTTCAGTAAAGTTGGCAGGTTTCGAGTGATGAATATTCATCTAAGTATTTTAGCCTCGCCTCTATTTGAACCCTTAAAGTTGCCTTTGCATCACCCGAACCATTTTGGAACTCCCCGTGTAATTCTATTCACAATTGGTGACTGCACTTTGATTTACATAAATCGTTTTCCATAATGGCCCTTCTCGGCCTTTTGGCTAATATCATTGTGTACAGTCTGTTCTTTTCAGCTTGTCTAGAACGGGGCGATGATGGCAGACCCATGATGCAGAGGGCTGAAGGTCAAGAGTTTGGTCATGTTCAGTCTTAGTTGTTCCTTTGGGCGTAGCTCTTTTGGGGAGCAGAACTCTGACGGGAATAAATTGTGGTTTTTGCCCGTCGACTCTCCGCAAGAGGGCGGAGGTGATTTTTGAAACTGGTT